>JASAOG010000081.1:2530000-3046674 GCA_030265305.1 Biomphalaria pfeifferi | reverse complement strand
AAGAGAGAGAGAGAGAGAAAAAAAAAGAGAATGTTAATGTTATTGTGCTTATTTGGGGCATGTCGCCCTCTAAGTCTTCAAGGATTCTCTACCTCTCTTCAGTAAACACAAACAGAACTTTAAAACTATCCAAGTTACCATTTTAAATCAGCTTATTTATCATTCACATATGAAAAACTTCTAGATCGAGTTACTAATGTCATAAAAAAAAATCTGTTGAGGGGAAAGAGAGAGACAGAGGGGGGAGGGGGCTCTGAAGATATGTTTTTCACCAAAAGAAAATCAAAGTATCAGAATCATATACAAAGAATAAAATTTACATGAATAATAAAGTGATGGGATGGGAGACATAGAGAGAGAGTGAGAGAGGGATATAAAAGAGCAATGAGGACAGAGAATTCAAACAGAGACAAGGGTAAACTATAATAGCAATATTTAGAGAAAGTGGTAGACATTACATAACAAATCACCAGATTTTTCTAATGGAATAACTAACCAAAAAAAAAAAGTCTACGCAATCACTTTCTCCTACTGTGACCACAAAGATTGTTAAGATAAGCACTATGAAACCAGGTTGTTACTAAATGGTGTTTCAACACGAAGGGAGGACAGCTAAAAGCACAAGGGCCACACAAACAGCCATTAGTATTTTTTCTTTGCTACAGGTTCATCCCAATCAATGCAGACGACTTTAGGATAGAGGACAAGGATTTGGGCGGGAAGCCTAACACAATCACTTCAGCCGATGACGTCACTATCCCATTACTGAAACGCTTGCAAAAAGATGGGAAAAAAAAGAGAGAAAGGAAAAGCGAGGGGTCTTACACTTTGCTAGAGTCTCAGTCTCCTATGTGGTCACACAGAAGTAAACGGGGGTAGACAATGTCCATATGACCTGGGTCCACTGAGGCTAATGTAGCCCAAGTAAAAGTAACAGACCACAGAGACCACGATTACCATAAGTTGAGCATTTCAAGAAATGGAAATAACTGCATTTCAGAGAACTGTATTTCTCCGCAGGCCCTAACCCGTTCTAACCTCACACACAAACATGCATGACAGAACAGTCGTTGGATTGGTCTAGGCGAAAATGTAAGCCGGGGTCTAAAATAACATGGAGAGCGAGCCAGGGGCGTCAGTGATAAGATAATGTGGAGGCCAAGAGAAAAACCACAAACTGTCTCATGAGGCTGCTACCAAGATCCTACACCCAATTATTCCACATTAATGTGCCATGAGACTGGCTGCTTGATTTTTATTCCAGCACTAATCATCAAGTTTCATTCTTGCATTTAACTCACTTTTCCAATACAAGGATCACTTGCGATTATCTATGTCTTATTCCATATGCTAGGACAAATTTGTACAAATGATCCTGCTTCCCTAGTGCTAACAGAGCATGGAAATGGGTTGCCTGAATCATCCAATGACCTGGCTGAGTCTGTCACATGACTATTTTGACGCACTTATCTTCAAGTAACGTCTATAATTTATAAGATAAGAATTACACGATTATCTATGTATCTCATCCTATTCGTGTCATGCAGTTCTCCATGGAATGAGAATGTAGTATCCAATTAAATGTCTATCAATAATTTTCAGTTTTACATCATATTTCCTTTAAATGGATCAAAATGCGTGTTTCTTTACCATAGCGTTGCTAGTAGTTGAACTGAACATCATTTTTATAGCCTTATAAAACATGCAATTATATATTTAGACGTCTAAAGGGCCCCAGATTTCAAACTACTAGCTCAGGACCTTAACAAGTCTAAATCCAATCCTGGGGATTAGGGACGTCTGTATATTTGAGGACAACATACCATTACCAATCATCAGCACAAATATTTATTATTAAGAGAACTTTGACTTGCAACATTTTTTAAATTGTATTAATATCTAATTGGCTTAGAATTAGTTTTGAGAGATACGGCGTTAAAGGATGTGACCTCAAATATAACAACCCGTGTTAAAATCATTTCCTCAAGGACATCATAGTAAAAACAAAACCCCTCCCTTTAAGCGCCAATAACGATCGTGGTGTCACCAGGGGATATCACTCTCAAGTACTTATTACTTGGTCAGCGGTTCTAAACTTTCAACAGCATACGCTAATGGGAGATTGAAACAGATATGGCGGTATAAACGCAAAGCCTAAATGCTAATTAAAGGTTTTGGAAAGAATTTATTTACCATTTAAAAGAAATTCACAAAACTAAACCTTTTAATTTTTTTTGGAGAATCATTTTGTAGCTTTAGGGACTTGAGTTCCAACATAATTTCGTCTTTTTATTGTGTTGTTGTTGTTGTTGTGTGTGTGTGTGTGTGTGCGTTTTTTTTTGTTTTTTTTTAAATCCCTAGATGTACAGCTTTGGACCTCTGGTGCGAAAACCAAATCAAAATGTCTTCTTAAAGCTTTTGAACTGTTTGAGAAAACCGAATCAAAGTTATAACATCAAATAAGTTTCTCTAAATGGAAGTGAACCATCGCCTTATCTCTCTTTCCCAGCTCAGGGGCAGACCTCAAAACACTGTCAATAGAAACTGAAGTACTGATGTTGTTATTGAAGTTTCCAAGTTTAACTAGTCGACACGTCAAGACAGGACATTTTTGGGGTGCGCAGGTTAATGACAAAAACTGTAGGGGTCAACATTAAATAAACCTTGGAATTAGTTATTCATCCAGGAGTCTAAGTGTCACCTGCAGAGGCCGCATCACAAATGAGGAAACCCGAAACCGGATCACAGTGGCGCCCGGGCTTCATGATGACCATTGTTAAAAACTGTACGGCCGGCCATGTCACACAAGGCTCGATCAGACCTTTATGAAGAAAGGTGTCACGGGGGGGGGGGGGGGGCAGACAAAAGACACGATGGAAAGACAATGTCAAAGAATGGATAAGCTTGTCATTGAAAGCGACTTTAATTCTGGCAAAAGACAGAGAGGAATGGAGATAAATGGTCAACAGATCATGTATGGTGCACCAAGGTCCAAACGGCTAAGAGACAGGTGAAGGGGAAGAAGACGTGTAGCCTACTGACACATTTAGCAGCATCGATGCTTCATTGTACAGTTTCCTTCCCATGGACCTGATGATGCTTAAAGCTTTCTAGACACTCTTGCGTATTAAATAAGAGCTGTGGAAATGAACAACGAATCGTTCTTCCCGAGTTCAATCAAATCAATGATTATAAAGTAGAGACTTGAACGGTCAGAAATGACAGAGCAGCCCACTAATGCACGCCTCGCGGCTAATTAATTTGCACACAGAACACACTAGTCTACTTTCTTTTTTTAAACGTGTGAAATATGTCCTGCTCCATCCCGCCCCATTACGCCTAATAAGAGAGAGAGAGTGTTCATTTCAAACTAACAAACTCTCTTAAGAATGCAAGCTATTTAAATAAGCCCTTGACACGCTGTTGACAGCTAGTAGAATTATTACGACTTTATCACAGAGGAGATGCTAGATCAAGGTTGTACAAAAGTGGATCACATGATGCTAGTCAACTCAACATGTGTTGTAGGAGTCAGTTGATGAACATATAAAATGCGTAAACTAAACGCAAGTCCTAGAACTGAGTGTGCGATAAAACAGTAGGACGTTGCAGACAAATGTAGATAGTGTAGACAACGTCAAATACCAGGAATACTTTCAACGTGTGTATAAAATGTACCGCTGACATATGTTTATGGGTGAACGTTTATTTTTGAATCCCTCATGGGCGAGTCTTTAAAAGAGTTTTAAGATGAAACTAACATTTATTATCTTTAACAGACAAGATATAGAAGGGCGCCTAAACAGACGCATATTAAAAGATATACATGCATTATATCGTATATTGTTCGATGTAATACCGAAGTAGGTGTAAAAAGCTAGTGTCTATATCAATCATTGATTTATTTATGGTCGCACAACTTTGAATGTGATGTAAACGGTGAACATTTCTCTTAAGACCACGTGACGAGTGCATGTCCTCTCCTAGCTCTCTTCGCTATGCAATGTGTCAATCAGCTCCCTAAAGAAATGTTACGCCCTAAAGCACCAGTCAACACCGTTCAAGAGAAGGCACTGATGGCCTCCCTTTCCCCTGGTTCCTCTCCTAACACGTCTGGCTTTCATTAGAAGCTATTTGATAAAAGGATTTAATCGAGCCAGGACCACATTGATTCTGCTTCGATTGGAAACCTTGGGTCAAGGTTTATTGCGGTCAGGGCAAAAAATAACAACTAATTATGGTCATTCAATGGCTTTTGAATAAGGGTCAGCTTTAAAGTCTTCGCTATTTGGTCAATTGAAGGCTCTGGTGGATTCGATAAATAGGCCATCGGCTTATTTTTCTCTAAAGAGATCAAATTGTTATTGAAAAAAAAAAATATGGTTATTAAGAATCCACAAGATCAAATTTTTTGCTTAAATAACACCAAGGTCATGGCTTACGAAGGGCATTGATAATGTGATCGTCTAAAATCGACGGTAGAAAGTCATGGCTAGACTAGAGTATTGTATAGGTAAGTTAACACAAGACTATATTTTGTGTGAGGTAAATTTGATAACTTCCTATTTTAGGATCAAGCTGAAACTTGAAAAAAAAAATAAAAAAAAAATACGTTGCTGTTTTTAAATAGCTTTAAACAGAGTGCAGTTCTCAGGTTTTGTGTGTGTGTGTGTGTGTTGTTGTTTTTTTGGAAGAGAGAAAGAAGGAAAAAGAATGCATTGAATACATGCCGAATGATTTACAACGTATCAACAGCTATCAGAATAAGAATAACATTTCATGGTTAACATCTGTCCTAGCTCGAAGCACGTGTCAGGATGTCATGTAGTCCATGGAAAGTGAAATTAGATCCTATTGATTCTGAGGAAGTTTTCCGTTCATTGAAAATACAAAGGTCTTCATATCACTTAGATCACACTTTATCTATTATTGAAACTACTTTAGACACACCATGTCAGACAGAGGCTCACACATGTAGCGGGACTTTGGCGGAATTCAAATATCAGAAAACCAAACTTCTACACTATTTGTTTCAAAACTAGACATACACATTGGAAGGACTGCAATGGGTTTTTCCCATTCAACAACGACTCGAATGCGACCTGTAGTTTATAACGCCTATATGATTGTTGTCCAGAGTGAGCTGTGCATGTAACCAGCAACAGCCTCTGTTCAAATACACACCATCTGCAGGTGACTGGCATAAGTAAGGAGCAGGGAGTAACAATCGTCTCAAAGTTCGTTTCAACATCTCTGTATCAAGTGCCTGCGCTCCATGTCATGCATACAGTAGCACGAGTAGGCAATGACCAATAGAGCTGAATCCGGCTAATTGGTCCGAATCCTGAAGTAGCCGAAACCATCTTGTAGCACAGGAAATGCGACAAGACCAGCCAGTAAATTAAGAACAAAATGATCGATTAACTGAAATCGAATGTATTCTAATCAATACCAAAGTCGAAGGTATATAAGTATAGTTAACTGTTGGGCAACTCTTCTTGGTGGGGCATCTAACCCGCCTCTTTAAGGGGAATGGGAGGCATGCCAAAAACTTTTTTTGTTCCCAGAGCGCTTAACTGAAAACAGCTCCCTTCAATAAACACTGATTGAAATCAAAGACCGGGACTTGATGAAAACAACGTTCGAGGTTAGGAGTAGGCAAAGAACTGGAAAAATAAGACCCCCGCCAGACAAAGGTTTTATCTTAGGTGGTAATAGAAGTCTTAAGTTTGGCTGAAGTGTAGACTTACAGTACTTAATAATTAAATTAAAAGCCAAACTCATAAGCACGAAATGAACCAAAATTTGTGTGCAATTAAAAGATTAATGTGTGGAATAGCAGCTATTTGTTTTGTGTGGTCTCTCTGTCCGTCCGTCCCGCTTAGATGGCCAAGCACTACGGAAAAATATTGAAAATCCGATATCATGATATTTTAATTTTTTTATTAGAGTTCTGGTGAAACGGTTGCTTTTTCTAAAAAGCAAAGCGCTTATTTTTTTTAAAATTATCTTATCTTATCTTATATAATACAGACGTTACTTCAAAAAAGATGATTACGTCCTACGCGTCATGCATTTAGTCATGCATATTAACCAATGACTTAAATTCTGCCAAGTCACTGGTTTTTCTGGCTAGCTCAGGCAACCCATTCCATGCTCTAATAGCACTAGGGAAGAAGGAGTATTTGTACAAATTTGTCCTAGCATATGGGACGAGGAATGTGCCTATATTTTTGTGTCTTTCAGAGTATTTTATTAAATTTTGTTTTTGTATTTGAAGATTATGGTTCAGTGTTTTATGTATAATTGCTACTTTACTTTTGAGTCTTCTGTCCTGAAGGCTTTCTAAATTAGTGATTTTACTAATGGTGTTACCCTAGTCAAATGTGAATATTCGTTTGTTATGAATCTCACTGCTCTATTTTGTGTTTGTTCCAATTTCTTAATGTTTTCTTGAGTTGAGGGGTCCCACATGTTCTTATTTGATTTATAAAAATTTCTTTTAATAAACCCTAATGCTTTGTTGGATTTTTTTATAGTTTCATCAATATGTGGATTCCATGACAGTTTTTCATTTATTATAACACCTAGGTATTTTGAGTTTTTAGTCTGTGTTACTGGATGGCTGCCTGGTCGTGCGGTTTGCACGCTGGACTGTCGTTCGGATTTATCGATGGTCCCGGGTTCAAACCCTGCCCGCTCCCATCCCCCGTCGTCCTGCGGGAGGTTTGGACTAGGAAGTAAACTATCTTCAACTCTGAAGGAACATCCGAAACATGTAAACATTTTACAAAACAAACAAACACACGGTGGATGCATATTCTATTATTGGCCTAACCAAGGTTAAATAACATTTTAGTTTTATGTTCTTATTTGATTTATAAAAATTTCTTTTAATAAACCCTAATGCTTTGTTGGATTTTTTTATAGTTTCATCAATATGTGGATTCCATGACAGTTTTCATTTATTATAACACCTAGGTATTTTGAGTTTTTAGTCTGTGTTACTGGTTTGCCATGAATAAGATAAGTGGAATTTATTTGTTTTATTTTTTTTGTTACTCTTAACAACTGACATTTTTCTGGGTGGAAAGACATGCTCCAATTTGATTCCCATTTCTGTAATTCATCTAATTCTCTTTGTAAAATATCTGTGTCTTGTTTTGTTTTTATTGTTCTATGCAAGCATGCTTTTTACATTTTAGAATAAAACATCATTTAATCAACTATTCACTATTAATAGTAAAAACAGGAAAGGCTATAATAATAAGGCTGATATTGTTTTTTTTAACACTTTTATGCAAATGGTTTGCTCTTTTCTAAAAAAATGCTTTAACAATTAGTTGAACTAAATGAAGTGTTTTCTGTTACACTAGCTACTAACTTTTTAAAGAAAGTGCTTACTTTTGTTTTGCAAGGAAATAATGCATTTAGTATGTATATAACTCAAATATATTCTTAAACAACATTTAATGAGCAGTGTTTGTTAATACACAAGTGAAGTGCAATAATGATGTACAAAATAAACTTCCTTGAGACCTAAAATGACAGAGTGGCCCTTTACAAAATCAGCAATTAGATTATCAATCAATAATATCAGTTAAACCAGATTCGCACTCAATTGAAAGCATATGAATATTCATAGTCCGGAGATAAAGGATGAATGCATTGTTTCACATGACTATGCAAATCCAGTTGCGACCTGCATATTTTCCCGCAACTTGTGCAGATGAATAATAATAATAACATTAATATATATCTCCGTAGCCAGTGACATTATGTCGTCAGTCGGATTAACAATACAATAAAAATCGTCAACGTTTTCGATACGCACAGGTTCTTTATTTTGGCGGAGATGGAGTTATGTTTCTTGATAGTTTGCAGTTCACAGCTCTTGATATTCATGTTGAAAATATTGATACCTGCCTTTTGATCTGCGGAGTGAACAACTTTGGGGGCCTATTCCGAGTTTGTGCTTTTACACAAACAATCTTTGAAACCTTGTTTATAAATAGCCCTGTTAATATCCGTACGCAAAACTATCACCTAACGAATATTTCAAGGCTTGATTCTTTATTATAATATATATCTACGTCTCCTCATTAGTCCGGTTCTTTACAGACAGCAGACCCTACGACTCTTTGTCCAAACTTTCCCTGTACTTAAACTAGAGACTAGCCCAGCAATTTATTTTTTTTCTTCTTCCACTAGTGGACGTCTCCTGAGTGAGTGTGTGTTATACTACGGATGCGTCTAGGAATAGAAAGATTGAAAAAAAAAGGGGGGGGGGGGTATGTTTAATGATCTGTGAATACTCACTTTGAAAGACTTGGACGTCTTAATAACGCTCACGACTTTATGGTCTAATCTACTTAGTGTGTAATGCTGAAGTAGAAAGATGGCTCAGAATGTGTACGCTACAGTAAGTGCGCGCCTTCTCTTCAAGACTGGGACTGCCATGTGACATCGGTCAGTGTGTACTGTGGGGCCATGTTTGTGAGGCCTGTTTAACATGATAATGAGCATTGTGATGTATGGACGTAATAGAAATGTAACATGAAGTCTAGGCTGAGCTACAGAATCTGGTGGAATACAAAAACGTACGACAAAATAACGGAGGCATTGGAGACAACCGACCATTTAGAGAACAGATGGAGAGAAAGGGGGGGGGGAGGAGAAAATGTGACACCATGAGAGAGAGAGAGAGAGAGTGAGAGAGAGAGAGAAAGATCGAGAGATTGGAAAAGAGAGGAAAAAAGAAAGTAAGAGGGGTGAAAACAAAAAGAGTAGGAAGCCCCCCAAGTCTATGTAACTCCAGATGTTCATCAAAAAAACTGATCAGAATATTATATCATTTCGACATTAGTTTTTATTGCCCTTGACTAGAGCCTCCAGTGTTCTAAACTCTACATCTTCTGAAGGAACAGAATGTGTGGAGAACTTAAAGAGTATTGAACATCAGATTGTCAACACGACCTTCATCTCTGTCCGTTTCTTCCCACTACTGCTACTGACAGATTTTTTAATATCTTTTTTTTTTTTTTGGTTTATGTATTCTTCACCCACCTTTATCTTCAAAGGAGCAGCATGGTGATTACAATTTTAAGTTATATCCCGTTATTTCAACTTTGAAACTGATCCTACATGAAAGGGACAACTGAGATAGACATAAGCTGATGCGAGAGAAGAGAGCTGTATTCAAGGCAATAAATACTGATACCAACGTTGATGAAAATAAAACACTTGGATTACTTTTTCAAATCATTACAGTCCTTCTCTACCAGTACAATGACCTCTATTACGGTGGGTGCCTAATAACATTTCAGTGTAGAAGACAAAAGTGGATTCTATTTGAGGAACTCATTCAATAGACTTGTCAAAGTACTTGTCTACATTCGTTGTTGTCCCCCCCCCCCCCCACACTAATAAGCAGAGACCACCACAGAGTTGATCTGAATGTTTCTTGTCATGACATACATTTACTTCCTCTACTCTGGACCAGTCCACCAGGAGTACATTGTGGACAGTGTTTCTAAAAGTTGTAGTTAAATATGGCGCAAGACTATTTAAACACAGCCTACAGCCAACTGTAGTTGGGCTTCTACCTAGTATTCAAAAGTAATCCCACAGCGATCTATTAGAATTGAGAGTGCTTCGAAAGAAAAATTAAATACAGAAGAGCTGAGCCGTCCCACCCTACAACCAATATCATCATCCTCATCTCTCTCTCGTCACGATGCTTACTGAGAAAAAAAGGACAAGTGTTCAACTCTAACATTAAGAAGGACTTATATTATTATCCTGCCTGGTCTTTAAACACAGAATTCCACATTCGTTATACTTAAGATAGCTAAAAGTCGATGGTATGCTTATTTTTCTTTTAAATGCGTATAATGATTTTTGAACTACAATGAAGTCAATTAGATGTATATTCTAGTTTGTCCTAGATACACGATGTCCAACAGTAAACTTAGTATGTCGGCTTCATCCTGCCTAAAACTAAGGTCTGCACCTCATCTTCTAATCAATGAAGCAAATATTAAAAGCGCTCTAACAAATGTGCTCAGAGCAGAACTGATTATCTCAAGAGGCCGATGGCACACAAGAACGTGTCCTATTTGATTATCGGGAATTCCTAGCAGTTCAATTCGGGGCATCATTGGCCTTAGCCATTTAATGCAGTATCCCGACGTCCAGCCTTGGGAAAAGGGGGGGGGGGGGGGGGGGGGGAGCGGGATGATAATTCTGACAGCCTAGGCTGTGGACGGTGTAATTCCAATTCGTGTACTTAAGTATGCCAAGCAGGAAATTAATTTTAAAAAGTCATTTCTTTGAAAGAACACACGAGCCATTCAGTTTCAGATGCATGATGTATAGTGTACTTATATCTAGTTAAGAAAAACTGTTACCATTCGTTGGTAAGTACTTACAACAAGTGTACATACAAGTCTCAGATGAACATTTTGTACACAATTGGATGTACATTTACGTTATTTTTTTAATGCGTATTCAACAAATAAACCCATTCTGACAAGCCTTTGTTGTTTTTTTTTCTTCTCATTTATTGCATAACATAGAGATCTAGATTCTCCTTGGACTTGATCATTCAATTTTCTATGTGTATATCATAGTGTGTCTATCATTTCCTTGTCTTCAAGTCGCCTCCTGATGTTGCACTATATTTTCTTTTTATTTCAACAACTATTGTTTGTTTTTCAATCACAAACACATGAAGCCAATAACGCGCGCACATACACACTCACACAGCGTTCAGCTGTAGACAGTATAAAAAAAAAAAAAAAAAAAAAGTAGACCTAGTCTCCCTTCTTCCTCAGCTCTGGAACGCGGAGTGCTACTTGAAATGTCGTAAATCAGCGCGTACAGACACTTGTAAGGTTTATAACGAAAGGTTAGCGGCTCGAAATAAAAGCCCATTCCTGAAGAGACAGCCACAACGTCAACCTGGTGAAGAGCGCATGGTGTTCCAAAGTGTACATTTCCTACTATACTATCAGTAAACGAAATCTAGTTTTGTTAACCATATATCTTGATGCTCTGGGATATTGAACAAAAGAATTTGTTGTTTCTCTTTGTAAATAATCATCCTTCCCCTCCCCTCTGTCTCACAGTGCATATAAACCACAACATAAATCATACATACACAAAAGCTTATCTGCAACAAACAAACAAAAACAAAAAAAAACCTAGGTCTAGATTTTTAAACTTGTTTGTTAAACAACACTTGCGTATACCAGGTACAGCTAATCTTGTTGAAAGACATATATACGAATGGATTGTTTGATTTAAATAGTAACAAAAGATTCATAGAAAAATTGAAGGGAAAAAAAAAACAGTTCATTCAAAAAAGACTTTGCAGATGCTACCTTCAAGTAGATCCTAAGTAGACGAGGTTCTAGAAAGTTTTTGGCCATGTGTCAATAGTATGTATAGTGACACTGAATGCATTGTTTCTTTGTTGTTATTTAGGTATTTAGGAGTTCAATCTCTATGTTTATATATTCCCAGGGTATAAATGTCAACAGTGATGTATGCGAAGAGGTTGTTTTTTTTGGAGTTTGTAGATTTCTGAGACTCGAAGAGGGCTTTGCAGTCACTGATTTTTTTTCTATACATATTAAACGTGTATTTCTTGGATAGATAATAGATTTATTGAATCCACTTGTTTAGCCGACACTGACACCATGCGCAAGTTCGAAACCCAATGCTAACCACTACTAGGTTATGTTGCCTTGAAAATGAACCTCTCCACCCCCACACACAGTCATCCCACACAGCGGCGCTCACCCATCCCTAGAAACCAAGTCTTCCTTCATGACTCAGGCCTAACCCAACAACAGATGAGAAAACGTTTGCCACTGAAAGCTCAGGACGAAGGAGTCAAAAGAAAAAAGTCACAACATTGAGTCTTTTTTTTTTATCTTTGTCATTTCCATTCTTTCGTATTGAGATCAAGCATAAAGGGACGGTGGGGGGGGGGGGGATGTTAAACAAATGGAACCAAATAGAAAGATTTGTGGAATAGGAACATTTTTTTTGAAAATGTATGTTTGAATATTAAATATATATTTATTATTTTTTGTTTGAGTATCGGGATATATAATGATCAACTGTTTATGTGGCTAGTGGGTGAGGAGATTGTCACGTGACCAGTATAACGCTTGTCTTAAACAAAAACAAAAAAACTTTGAGCTAAGGGTGTTAACTTACAATTATGTTTAAAACAAAAACGGGATTTATGTTTGAGATTCTCGGCTTAGCTACTGTTTCTCTTAGAAGATCTGTGTTTTTTTGTTGTTGTTTGTTTGGTTGTTTTTGTTTTGTTTTTTGTTTTATATATAAAAAATAGAGGTAGAAAACCAGGTGTAACATTTCCATGTTTATAGGGTCAGAAGTAGGTCAGAAATGCTCCAAATAAACTCTCCAAGTTTCTGATGATGTTGAAGCTAAAAATAAACAAGTCACTGCAATGAATGTCAATGTACCTAACTAACTGATGACAGAATGAGATCCCTAGGTAGGTGTCAATAAATACATCACCGTAAGCATGAGAATGTGTCGTTACATACTTATTAATGTAAAAATACATAGAGTTGCCAATGCCAATAGAGTTGCCAGAGTGGGAGAACTAACACACTAATAAACTCTGCACTCTATCCAGAAGAATTGAAGAAATTAATAGTAAATAAAATAAATGAGAAATGGACGAGCTCTCATCTAAATCACAAGAAAGATGACGCTTACTATAAGCTATCCCGACAAGACCAACGTCTAATCTTTCGACTTAGGACCGGACACAACAGAATGCGACAACACGTGTACCGGAAGCTCAAAATTGGAACCAGTGAAATCTGCCCATGTGGAGAATCACCAGAGAATGCAGACCACGTCCTCCAAAACTGCTCTCTATACCAAAAGGCCCGTATAAGACATTTCCCCCAAATCACCCCAATAGAAAGGAAACTATATGGAGAGCTATCTGATCTGAAAACCACTGCGCAGTTCATCTCATGTATTGGTCTACTCAACTGAACACTCCAACATAACAATGAGAACGCAGAAGAAGAAGCCAATGTTAATTCTAGAAGGTTAACAAAGCCAGTAAAATGGAAGTAAAAGCTTTTATTTTAAAAAATATATTGGGAACCCCAGCCTCTCATTTCCGTGTGATAGCATGACGTAGCATGAGTCAGGACTATTCATGCCAAATTTCAAGACTGGTCGAACCACAAAATACATCACGTTGATTTCTTTTTTTAAATACTGATCAACCCTTTACAATAGCTTTACACTGTGCATAACCTGCCTCTAATAAGAACATTATTAAATAATACAATTAGTATGTAGCTCTAGAACAGGGGTCACCAAAATACGGAGCGAGGGTTATATCCGGACACGGGACTATCCGGCTTGATGAAACTTGAATCCACATAACAGCAAATCCGCATTTATTCGCGGTACAAATAGGGAATAAACAGCGAAAATCATCTTCAAGGTTCATCAGTCTGTTAAGGAAGCATTTCAGTGTATAAATAAACGTTTAACGTTAAGAATCGAACGAAACACGTAATCGCCTCACAAATACTCCGTACTGGAATATCAACGAAGCCGGACATTCAGAGGTTGGTTTCGGGAAAAACAACTTCAAACATTCTACTTATTACTATAGAACTAAAACATCCTACTTATTGACATAGTACTAAAACATCCTACTTATTACTATAGAACTAACGTTGAATCCAATGAGTTTTTAATTAAATGGACGTCTGATCTATTTTCATTTCTATTTACGCAGACCCAAGAAGGTTGTGCATCACATGTAGAATAGATGTCTAAAGCGTCTTCAGGACTTTTTGGTACATCGGAACATTTCAAGCCATGTTGAGTTTTGCATGTAAATATATCTACCTAGCAGGAATAATATATCTGGACGGTTCAAAGATGAATCCGTATGTCGGGCCCACCTCTGAAGCATAATTTCTAGGAAAAAATTATTTTTTATGCAACTCAGACAGATGTCATCGGCACAAAAGAAAAAAAGAAAAAAAAAAAATGAAAACAAAACAGTAATAACAACATAAACAAATACACTTTTGATCTGTCACCCGATCAACGCACGAATAGTCTGGATTTTTTCTGTGTTATAATTTGTGCGATAGTTATTCATGAAACTAGTGCGCCCCCCCCCCCCCTCAAGATCAAGACGTTTGTTGCACGTGTAAAAAAAAAAAAAAAGTTGAATCCAATCAACCGAATGGCATGCTAGAAACCAATCACTTTTAAATAAGTTGGACTGTATCCAAATGTCAATGTTTATATTTAAATGGGAATTTCAAGGCGAGGAACACCATGGCCACGATGGATTTTTATGGTAAAGTAAAGGAAAAGCCATGACATGACCACGAGAATCGAAAACTTATTTATATAAGTAAATAAACCCAACTTTTTATTGTAAAATCAAATGTATCTAATCGCGGAAGTAAGCTATTTTGTGAGAAGTTCTCGCCCACACTTTCCAAGAACACTACAGCAACATTTCGTTTCGTTTCCCAAAAGCAAGACATTAGTTTTTAAATACTCTATGTTAAACTGACAGCAGCATAGACATGATAAGATTGGATTAAAATGGTCTATTTAAAAGATACGAGAGAAGAACAAAAATAGCCTTTTAGCAATGACACAGACATGAAAGTCAAACTGGGACAGAAATAAACAGAATAGAAACAACAATATTACTGCCCATTGCGCCTGTATCAGAAACACATAAGAGAACGTGAAGAGATTGTAAAGAGATGTACGTCTGAGAGAAAACATTACGAGAAGCTGAACAGAAATGCAATTATTCTAAGATTGAAAGCTGCACAGAAAATACAATTATATCCAGCTTTAACATTAAAACAGAAAGAACATATCTTATTTGCTAGAACCCTTTGGGCAGGGGCTAAAAATGATCAATATGTGTCCAAAGCTGTAAGGCTTTTTAAAAAAAAAAATGACCTAGACATGTGTTGAGTTATCAAGATTTGGGACATAAATCTTCTTGTTTAGAGTTGATGCTCTTTTTAACTAGAAAATGAAAGGCTGGAAAATGGGATGAGAGGGAATAGTTGTAAAATGAAATGAGGCGGTAATCGATTAAGCCAGAGGAGGACCGCAAGATGAACAAGAGTTATGGCGTAGACACTGGGTTTAAAAGAATGGACAAAAGACTTGAGGCAAGTGTTCTACTGTACAAAGGTCAGGCAAACAAGCTTATTGACACAACAAACTCCACAGACCTTGTTGACCCATTAAGATTTACTTTAAGTCCAGCCCCTTTTCTTTTAACTAGCAAACCGTACTTAGGATCGCTCTTGGGATTTTGGCTGGTACGTAATGTCAACGTTGTGGGTCCACCACAGCTTTACTTTCAGGGCCGCCGCGAGGCATATGGTCGCCTGCGTGCAAAATAAAAAATGCCGCCCCCCCCCCCCCCTTTTTTTTTTAGAAAAAAAATTCCACTAAGACTGAGCTGGACACTGTTCCAAAAGTGGCCTTTGGTTCATTTTTTTTTTTTTTTTTTTTGTGTAGATCATTTCATTTTTTCCTTTGATATTCGCACCGTTGTCGAATCCCTTAAGTACAACTACGAATCATGCACTAGGAACAATTTCGGATATACGTGCCTACTGAAATCGGACATCTTGGTTTTTTGTGATAAACATCAACAACAAATCTCATTCTGCCTACTAGCTTATTCTCCTGTATTTGCGACAATATGATTGATGAGCAGAACAGCGTAAATGATCATAACTCATAAATAATAACATACATCGATAACTTTGACTGCTTAACAGTATTATATGGTCTGGACGTGGATATGTTCACTTGTTTGTTATTGTAAGTTAACCCTAACCCTAACTTATAATCCAAAAAAAAAAAAAAACTCGAAATACAAAAACCATTGACAGTGCAACTTTTTCAACATTCCTTTAACTTTCTTAATAATTATCACGATTGTTATTTGGAGAGATGTGCATTGTATCCACAATCATCTGACATACAAAATTTATACAACAAATGAAGCAACTCGGCGCTGAATGTTTTTCTTGAGTTTAATACAAAGTAAATAATCCGAAGCACAAGTCACTTATACAATGACTTGAAATAAAACATAGTAAGGCAGTGTTTCTTACATTTCCGGGTGGCCACTCCCTAGATATCAACATTCTAGCCCCCTTAAGAAGCTGGAGCCCAGAGGAGCGATGTAGGTTTCCACAGTGAGGTCCGTGAGATATATTTTATTTTTAGAATTTAATAAAAAAGCAAAGAAACTTAGTCATAATCTTTAGGTTTCATTTTTCATTAAGCCTATATTTATTGAACATTGTATATAAAACAAATTAACGTCATGAAATTTCACTAAAACATTTATTTTTTTTGTGTGTTGATGGTTTTTTTTTTTTTGGAGGAGGGGAATTGTGTTGCCTACATAATTTTTAAGCGTTGTAAAAAGTTCTTGGATGTAGAATGGAAGATATGGCAGATTTCCACTCAAGTCGGCAAGAGGCCTGAACATTTTTTCGCTGCCCCCCCTCCCATGTTGTTGGTCGGTTGTTGGCTTGTAGCTCAAGAATGCTAGTAAAACTGAATCGATGTAGGCGTTTCATATTTTTTTTTATTAAATTAACTTTTAATAACTTGAACAATATAATTGTTATTATTCACGATTTTTGAGTTGAAATATATATCTAATAGTAATGAAATAAACTGATATTTAAGCAAAGTCTAGCTCAAACAGAAAAAGTCTTTACTCTTTCATGTCTTAGGATCGTCTCAAATTTGCACTAGGTACGATAACTTCATCATTGTCACTACATAACCACCAATCAATCGCTTAATAACCTCTTCTTACCGCCGCCTAGGAAACAAACACACTCCATAACTCCTTTATGTCAGGGCGTTGCGCCCTCCCCAGTTCACATAAGAGGAACTAGCCCCCACCCCCCAGTGAAAATGTTTTTAAAATTGACTTTTTAATTATCGGTAATAGATCTACTTACAGGCTATCCGATTCAAAACAAATATTACAAACAACCCGCGAAAATTCAAGGGCAGAAATGAGTAGGCGCCTATGGAAAAACCCTTGGGAGTCACTCGTACGCTGATCTATTTTTTTGTTCTAGTTTAAGTTATAATTTCTTATGTACGAATATCGATTATGTTTTCAAAGGATAGTAGAATAATTAGAGTTTATATAAAATATTTTAGTAATTATTTTATTTAATTATTTTTTTTTATTTAAGTAATTAAAAAAAAAAACAACCTTGGAATAATGAATTGGCCGCCCCCTAAAGTCGGCCGCCTGCGTGCAATGCACAGATTGCACAATAGGCAGCGGCGGCCCTGTTTAGTTTAGACATTTACGTAATAGCCTGTCTTTAGTTCAGACATGTACGTAATAGCCTTATAACGTACATGCAAGTACGTCACTTTATTAAAGCGTGAACAGGGTGGGGTAGGATTCTGTAGAATGAAAATAAAAAGGGGGGTGGCGGGGATACATACTTCTTATAAATAAGTATGACAATAAACTAATTCCAATAACGCAGGATCCAGTTGTATACCGGAGATCCTTGGTTAGGTCAAGAACAGACAGACTTCCTCTTTATGAAATAAAATATTTGAACCCTTCAAGTAGAAATCGTGAAAAGATTGATCACATATTGAAATAAAATATTTGAACCCTTCAAGTAGAAATCGTGTAAAAAATTGATCACATATTGTGTATCACGCAATACTACACGTCATCATTCAAATACAATAATAGATTCACAAATATAGAATTAAGATATGTATGCTTTTCTCCCCCCCCCCCCCCTAATTATAAGTTCCAAAACTCTAAAATCGAAAGTTTATATTTTTTCTGGTGCCGATAATCAATTATCTCCTTTTCATTAATTTACTCTTCTGTGTAGAGGTTGGAATCTACTAGAATGTTAACAGCTTCCTGATTATACTTATTTGGCAACCTTGACGAGTAACCCACGTGACTATATTTTTAACTCTATGCCCCAAAAAAGTGTCCAGCTCACCCCCTCCCTTCTCTTTCCACACATACAAACAAACTGATTACAAATTTAACCAAGTGCTTGAAGGTATGGTAAAATTAATACGCGTGGAAATGTAATGTCAAGACCTGTGTCTTCCTTGCAATGGTTTACTTCCAGGTAGTTGCGTGTTAGGAGCACACATCTTTGTTACCTCATCACAGACACGTCTACCAATCACTTCGAGAGACATCAAGAGATTATGTAGACCCAGTTTCAATGCGTCACACAAAATGAATCATTCTTTTGAGCTCTTCTTCAACCTTTTGCATCCGCCAAGCGATCGCTACCAGGATGTTTCTTTCTATCTCTTTTTTTTTAGTCCTGTCAAACTTATTCTTAGCGAAATGAGAGCCAAACAGTTTCGTTTTGTTTTGCATGTCTCACTTTTGGTTATGCATGCATTGGCAGACAAGAGATCTTATCTCAAATCAAAAGCTCGAGCCAGTGATTTATGCGAGGAGGCGCCTCTGATCTAGCAACTTCCATAGGACAAAACCAAAATGTAATCCTGAGCACGAAGTGTGTCTTTAGATAGCCTCAAGCGGAAGTCAGCCTCAGTTATCTATCCTGTCCCAACAAACTCACAGACGGCCATCCATATTTACCCATAATTGCCAGTTAATGTATACAATGTCCGGAACAATGTTTGCAAAGGGGATGAATTGAAGGGAGATGAAAACAAAGCGGGGGACAGGGGAGGGAATTGATACGTTTCGGAACTAACCTTTGATTTAATGTTATTAGCTCGGCGTTGTGGGGTTCTTAAAAGCGCGTGATTTTTAAAGACTTGGTAGCCATTCAAGCGTTTGGAAAAATTTGGTCATATTCATGTAAAATTGAGATAAATAAAAACTCGCAAGAAACTTGTAGTAATTTCACTAGACAGAAATTGGAGGTAATGAAAACGGTGACAAGCGTGCCACTAGATTGAGTCTCTCGGTAGCGACATTTCTAAACATTTCCTGGGTTTGGCATTTGTAAACAATGTTATTAATCAGATATTTAGATAAAGCCCGAACACCCAAAATGTCTTAATGAGATATTTATTTATAGAGACTACTCGGCTATTTCATTAATGACATATTTATAAAGACTATTCCAAAATTGTATTTGTGACATAGGTATAAAGACTCCTCAACAATTTCATTAAATTAATGAATAATGAAATGTTGTTACAAATTGGACAGTGTAAGTACGTACGTCTGTAGGTATGTATGTGTGTGTGTGCATACATGCGGGCGCAGGTACGTTGAATTAGATGAAATCTCAATGACCCCTTACAAATATTGACATCCAGAATGTCAACGACTTCCACTTATCAATGATCTTTATTTCAGTGACAGTAAAGACAATCAGCTTTTGCAGAACAATCCAACCCTCGAGATCTAGCCTACATCTTATTGACGTAGTCTTCTTTAGTTCATCGCCAAGCAGGATATTGACAAGGGCTCTACGTGTGCACATGTATCAGACAGACTCAGTGATAAGATTTTCAATAACAGGACACTAAAGCCGTCAATAAAAAAAGATATTTATGCTGTTAATAGCAACAAAAAAAACTATACTACTTCACAGCCCCTTCACCCCACCGCCACCCAAAAAAAAAGTGCGTTACAAAACTATTGAGTTTCTATTTTTAATATAAAAAAGTTTAATATATTCAATTTAAGCAAAAAATGAAAGCAAAAAAAAAAGTGTTCAGAAATATACAACAGAAAAATTAAACAGGCTGAGAAATCACAAGTCGGTATTTTTGTGTATATAGCTGTGCGTACTTTACAAATATATAAAACCAATATGGTAAAGACCTAGATTTCGATCACATCATTCTGCAGTTGGCACTGGAGTTCGCCCCGATCACTGGAAGAGAAAAACGAAAGTGGGGCGGAAAGATGTGAAGCATTGGTCAAACTGCGTCTGTCAGTAGTCTCTGTCATGATGTAGTGGCTGGGATCACTAGTGCTCTGACCGGAGCCTACACCAGTGTAAGATGGACGGGGCGCCCTAATGTAAAGCTAAGCTGCCTTATCAAAGGGAACGGTATGGTAGACATTTTCAGACCAGGCCTACTTACTGGCAACTTAACATAAACATTAGACATTTTGGACGGTAACATAACAATAAAGTTGTAAGCATGTACAAACACGCAGTGGCAATCGTGAGATTTTAGGGTTAGGTTGATTTATTTACAATAACAAGGGTGGCGAAATCTTAAAAATAACAAGATTACAAAGACGGTGTGGAAACACAAACTCAAAATCGCCCCCGAAGTGGCCCACCGATGCAGGTAAAAAGGCAGGTTTCAATAATTTCAGAAAGAATATCAGAATGAAATTCTATTAAAGGCAAATGACAGAGAAGAATGGAGAAAGAAAGTTGACAGATCTTGTGTGATGCCCCATGGGTTCAGCAGACCAAGAGATAGGTGAAAATGAATGTGAAGTTTGATATGAAAATGGCCTAACTGATGTATTTTAATGATTATCTAATTGTTTTGTAAAGGGTAAATCTCGTATTCAAAGCTTCAAGAAAAAAAAAACATTTCGTAAAAAAAAAAATTTAGTTAAGTGTTCAACGGATGTGATGAGAATCTGCCTTTTACGGGATAATATAAACAACTACTTATTAATTGTTGTTTTAAATTATGTTCCACTTATATGCACACTAAATAGATTTTTTTTCTTTAAAAAAAATGAAAAAAAAATGTGACAAAAATTCTAAAACCGTAGGCATAATTGTGTACAAAATATGGTAAATAGTAATCTCTCTTACTAAATAGCCTCCAGTATTTGTTACTATTAATAGTGAATAGTTGTAAAAATGGTGTATTTTTCTGAAAAAAAAACTGCTTCCATAATTGATTTTAAAAAATAGATTTTCACTTTCAGAAAAGGAAAAGTAACCGTTGCATCAGAACTTTGAATGGTCAAAATACTATCATGTCGGATTTTTCTAATATTTTCTATTTTACGATATCTAAACGGGACGGACGGACGGACAGACAAACCACACAAAACTAATACCGGTAATCTAAGGAAGTTCGTTTTCAAATGTCCTTGTTAACGAGCAGACAAATAAAATGTCTGGATATTCAAAATAAACACACACAAGTACGGACAAAAATACTCTTTGAGGGGGAAAATGTGAAATTGGACGTGATTGGGGGAAAACTGGGAATCGTACGAAACACAATTTGATAATGACTGAGAGTATTCAATTTTATTACATTTACTAAGAGACGAGTGACAACATGAAGGTAAAGAAAATCGCCAAGAGACCCAGTCCCCCCCCCCCATAGATAGTAGTTTAAAGTGTGTGTGTGGGGGGGGGGGGGGTAAATGGTGGGGGGAAGTTAGGAGGGATGCCTTGAGCAGAGCAGATGAGGTCTTCACGTGTAGCACACAAATTGGTTATCCATCTCAATTAAATGACGATTATGACAGTGTCATAAACAAATGTTTTGGTGACAATCCCCTCCCCTCCCCCCCCCGTACACACGATCATATAGGGAGCTGGGGGGGGGGGGGGCGATGCTGTCCAGGAGGGCTTAGACCAGTGTCAAAAACAACATCTCATGTTTAGAAAGCGTGTTCGAGCGAAAGCACTACACCTAGTACAACTGTACACAACAGACTTAGGGAAGAAGACCACACAAAACTGTCAACTCGCTGTCAAGCAGAGACCAGCTGGCTTAAAACAATACGATCATCTCGTTCAGACCCACAAGCGTAACCGAGGTAAGCTGAATGTGTGAGTGTATGTGTGAGAGTGTGGGTCAACTCATTTGACTACCATGTAGGCCTACCATGTGATGACTAGATGAAAACAAAAAGTACATTTTGACCTGACATGTCGGTTTTGTGGAACTGGATTAAATGCAAACTTAAACTGTATTGCAATATCACGAGATCATCGCAGGGAAGACCGTGCAGGGAACAGTATCAAAAGGGGGGGAAAAGCAGAGAAAGCGATAGGAAGACAAAATCAAAGAACAGACGGGCATGTTATTGAAAGAGACTAGACAAGGCAGAAGACAGAGAGGAATGGGAAAGACGGTCAACATATCATGTGAAGTGCCCCAACGATCCAACAGACCAAAGAATATGTGAAGGTCAAGAATTAAATGCATCGGTAATTAATGAAACGTAGCACAGTTGATCAGGTCTAAAATTTATGATATAAAGAACCCATTTCATGTCTCAAAGATATAGAACTAGACTTTAATTTTTAAATCATTTTCGTTAAAACTTCTTAAGCAGGTACTTGCTATTTATTAAGGAATACAAATGTGATATATATGTCCATATGTATACGCTTTGGGAAGCGTGGTCGAGAGGCTAAGTGCGCCTGAACTTGGCTTGACTACCTAGAAGGGGGCTCGAGGTTCGACACCCGACTCGGGCAGAGTTGTGTTTACTGAGCGCACGGATGACCAACTCCTAGATACCCCCCCCCCCCCCCCAACTGGTCCACAAATGAGATTGGACCAAAGCGCTCTGAGCATGCTTTAAGCATGAAAGTAGCGCTATATAAAAGCTACAAATATATATAACACAGCCGTGGAGGTGGCTGAATGGTAGAGCCTTGCCTTGCCTTTAGGGCGCCTCTGACTCCACCCAGCTCTAACGGGTATCTGGCATTAGTTGGGAAAAAAGTAACAGACAGAGAGGAAATGGCATCTATTCCGGAAGCAATGGCGTTATCCAAACATAAATCCGTTACGTTCTTTGCCCTTATGACAAAACACCAAGCTATTAACATGCTTTTTTTTTTAGTCTTTCTAGTACTATGTATTGTCATCACCACACGTTACCTCTTCAATATAATTCTAGTGTCATGAGAGAACACTTGTGAGGATATGAAAGATGCCTTCACTCTTCCAGCATGCGAGAGCCTCTGAAAAACCATCCTATACTCGAGTCTTATATCCTGACCATTCTGACCTAGCTAGCGCGTTGACGTGGAGATGTGTGTGTGTGTGTACACCTGAAAACGTCTTTGTCGCATACCACTGAAATGGCCTGTCTCTTCAGACAACTACAATGATTTAATGTCAGTTAATAAAGTTTTTTGTTGTTTTGTTTTGTTCTTATATAACGAGAAATATAAGTGAGGGGAAAAAACTGTCCTTTGAATGAGTTATGATGTAAAATAAGAATCTGGAGAAACAGGAGCAGGGAGTGAAAAAGAGGTGGATCTATATCATTGCACGGTATCGTCTGCTTTAAAGTAGATATGTTGGGCGTGGTTTTCAAGCAGAAATGTCTCTAGGTATCATGGCAAAGCATCAAACGTCCACACCAGACGTGTTTCAATACAATCTCAGGGATTTTTAAGAACGTAGAATGCCGAATCTTGAAAACGACATTACATAAAAAGCAACGATCTAAAAGAGATACATTAGTTCTTTCGTGTCATTTATGTTTTACATTCGTCTTATATACTAAAATTATTTGTTTATTGGTACATACATTTACTTAAGATGTATAACAATTGATTTTTAAAACAATGAAAATGTTTCTAAAGACTAATCATCAAGTCCGAAGATTTAGCAACAGTGTGCAGTATTTTTTTTAGGCTAGTAATGACCTTTTTTTTTTTTCTTTGCCAAACCTAACGCAGACAAAAAGTTAAAAAGTTTTAGTAAGATAAGGTAATGGTCAAAAGTTGAGAAGGGTGTTATCTAATCATTACAATAAGGCAGGGCCTTTACTTTGCCCCAAAAGGTGTTTAGCTATTCCATTAAAGAGCTGCAGTATGTGGGGAAATAAGACACGGACATTCAGCGATAGAACTGAACTGCAGATGTCAATTAGAATATTAGACCTTTGACAGACGGAATAAATTAAATGGATAACTACAAGGACATATGCCATCATGTCTCCATTTGTAAGACAAAATCTGTGTATCACTCCAAAGGAAACACGCGGATAGACTTTCAACTTCTGAAGAACATCAGGAGCTGTAAGGATAAGTCAGTTTCCATCCAACTTTTGAAGAACATCAGGAACTGTACGGATAAGTCAGATTTCATCCAGCTTTTGAAGAACACGAACTGACTATATTGAAAATGTTAACACCCATGTGCATACAATATACATACTCATTTGTTTAAAGGGCTTACTTCCAGAAGACATCACTAGTGTTTTGCCAAGTGTTACGAATGGGTAGAGATTAGTATCAATGCCTAAA
Source organism: Biomphalaria pfeifferi (assembly GCA_030265305.1). NCBI lineage: Eukaryota > Metazoa > Mollusca > Gastropoda > Planorbidae > Biomphalaria > Biomphalaria pfeifferi. The sequence goes on along the minus strand of JASAOG010000081.1, from coordinate 3,022,372 downwards.
GAAGTCACATCCGGTATTATTCAGCCTGGGATATTTATCAAACCAAGTGACATGGTCTTGCCATTGATTTCTAACGAGGAACATTCTGTACTATGCCAGCGTAAGGAAACTTACAAGCCTTCAATGTGAAAGTTAAAGCCTGGATGAGCCCGTCAACAAGAGGATCAAGTTAATACTAGACAGAACATTTGTCCAGCAGATACAGATCTACAAGTTAATACGTAATACTAGCTAGACAGAACATTTGTCCAGCAGATAGAGATCTACTTATCGAGGTTTAATATATATATATATATAAAAGATAACCCTAATCCCTCCCACAATACTGGACACATAATCAATGTCTACTGTCCGTCCGACGGATATTAAAAATACAACACAAGAGAGAGAGCCGACTACATTCATCATCACGATCTCACCCCCCCCCCCCCCCCCCAAACACACACTTTTGTCTTGAGCATTTTGTTGAAGGTGAGGCCGTTTTAACCGCTAGAACTTTCATCTTTACAGTAAGCATTCAGGCATGATGCTGAGAAATTACTGGTAATCGGCTGTCTCCATAGAGAGATACTATGGAGTGGCTTTTTAACGTCGCAAATCATGACCTTTGTCTTCTTTCCAAAGGCTGAATTTAACTTAAAAGACATAGAGAAATATATATATATAAAGAGAAAGAGAGAGAGAAATCGAGACGAATGAGAGAGTTTGCCAATTGTTGAGTGTATACTGTACTAGTGTTGCGTGTACACAAAGACAGTATTGCTACCATGCTCATCTAGTCTATTGATTGCCACAATGCTAGAATAGGTTTGTCTCTCGCGGCTACTGCCACTGTCACAAGGCGTCTCAAACGAGACATGATGGGGTCACAATTCAAGTCCACTTACGTTAGGCACCGGGTAAACAGGAACTACTTTAGACTTATTTTCTGGCATCTTATCGGCTACAATTATTCTAACGAGAGCATTCTAGCTTCTTTTTTGTTGTATTTACTCCCCGGAATCTGCGTTTGATGTGACAACAAATACTGTAATCCCTAGGCCTCCCAAGCTGTGACTGAATAACCATGTAAAATATTTAACTCCTTTGTTTTCTTCCGACTTAATGAATGTTTATAGCTGCGTTGGGTTGTAGCTTATACAGCTAGTCCAATTAACCCTTAGAGGAGTATTAATAAACGTAATGCAAAAACTTTTTAAAAAATCAAACAAAAACGTGATTCCATTGAACTGATCGATACCAAAGTCCGTTTTAATGTAGAAAAGTTAGACAACTCAAATTAGAATGAAATAATGTATTAACGTTTAACAATAACCTCTCACTTCAAAACTACTTCTTTAAACATATAATATAAATGTAATTCTGTCGCGTTTGCCGTCTCTTCTGCTATTCCTCATCAGAATCAATCATACAAAAAGATACACCAGACACTAAATACACACACAAACTCCATAATAACAAGAATCGCCTATAATTATTATTAAAGGAATACAAAGAATTCAGACTTCTGATGGAGAATGTTTATTAGCACTACATGTGAATGATGATGATATAGAGACAATAGCGTCTAGGAAAGTCTTGAAAGGCTGAGAATGTTATAGCACAACCTAAACTGTTGGAGTGTAGTGATACACAAAAAAAGGCAACAAAAGCGGGGGAAGATCGTTGAAGCCCACCTCTATCCCGAAACCCACAGTATGTACTACTACTGTTAGGATAGACAGGGGCGCTAACAGGAAACTTGCACTAAACGGAATTCTACTAGTTCAAACTGTTCTGAAAACTGTGAAGCACGTCCTTGTCAGCCAGCCCCCCCTCCCTTGCCCCCTTACAAAATTTCCATCTCTTCATATCGACCATGGACAGCAAAAAAAAAATTGCTTTATTCAGATCCCCTAATATTTCCTCCCATCGGCCAAAACTACAACACAGCCGTAATCCCTTTCAATTAGGAGTTCCATAATGGAACTGTAAGATTTTTAAAAAAAAAAAAAAAAAAAAAGGAAGGGAATGTGAAAAGGGTCGAGACGAGAACCCAGAAATATGTGAGTTGTATCCAAATTAATCCTGACATAAGATAGTAATGCAATGTTACAGACTTCGATATTCGCCACAACATCAGGTAATTTGTCCCTAGTTCTTTCATAGTGTTTTCTAATGAAATCATCTTCCGATGGCACCCCCTGAACTCTTGTCAACAATCCAAGTGTTTGGGGAGGGGGGTTGAGGTCAGCGAAAGGAGACAAGCTTTGGGAGGGAGAGAAGGAGGCAGAGACCATGTCTAGTCAGACAATTATGACTACAACCAGAATCAATCAAATGGAATCAAGGGCAAATAACTAGGAAGAGAAAGCTGACAGGAAGTATTCAACTTTATAAAGAGTGAGACCAACGCAAAGAAGAAAGAAAAAAAAAAAACGACGATAATGACGTCATACAATGATGTTACTACGAAAACATCTTCCGGCAAAATAAACTAACAACTAGACCGTAATGTTGTCTTTCATTTCAGTGCAACACTCAATGACAGAAATCAATGACATTGAAAGTTTTGATGACTATGATCTAGTTCTAGACAACCAATCAATTTGTATTTTGATTCCATATATAAGCTGGATGAACTAAGTTCGACACTGTAGCCGATCTTAACTCCACAAACCTACAAACCAACCAATCAGTTCGAACACTTTTTCTTCTGCCTTTTTTAAAACTATACAGTATGTAGTATATGCTAAATACGACTTCTAAGTCTTAGTTTTAAAATGAGATACTACGTTATGCAACATGCTTTCCAAACCTCCACAAGTAGAACGGTATAGGTGATGGTGAAATCACATTTTTAACGGCGCTTTAAACTTTTGAGATTAAATCCTGACAGGCGGACAGCACAAAACTTATATCGGCTTTTCTCTACAGGGCCGCTAAAAATAGAAGTTATTTTAGCGGACTTTAGGTTTAAAGTTATTACTTTTAAATGATCCCCACAAACTAGGTTTCGAAAAGGGGGAAAAAAGGTAAAGTGCAATTTTGTAATGATTAACTCCACAAATAGCTTAGATATTTCCATTGGTTTAGTATCCTCGCTCGTTCACTAACTGCAAATATTTTTAAATTTTGGAAAATAATGAAATAAGAACCCGGCCAGCCGTACATGAGAATGCCGTGGCCGCCTAACCAAATAATAAATTCAAGTTGAACTACGGAAAGAACAAGAACCAGAATATATATTTTTTTCCTAGCACCGTGACAATGTAAGACACAAAGATTAGCAAATTGTGCTGAAAGACAAAGAGAACATAAAAGAACACAAATGGAATTTGAAAAATTGAAAATGCAACATGAAGAAAATAAACTCAAGACAGAACCAAAATCAACAGAAGCCAACATTACTCAAGCAAGTTCTAATATCTTTGATCGATATAAACTCATGTCAAAGATTCATTCATTCAATGAGTCTACAGACAACATGGACTCATACCTTATTAGATTCGAGTAACTAGCAACAACGTCTGGCTTACCAGAAGACCAGTGGTCAAGTTATCTCCTTAGTTTACTGACAGGAAAAGCAGTTGACATTTGTTCGCAGTTGTCAGTCAACGAGCGCAGTAACTATCACGATATCAAGGAAGCTTTATTACGTCAGTACGGAGCAACCTCAGACAACTACAGAAAGAAATTCTATAGCTCAAGACCAAAACAAGAAGACGATCCTCAAATTTTCGTTTCCAACATGACCATGTGGTTCGACAGATGGATAGCTCTTGCTAAAGTGAAAAACACTTATCAAGCTATCAGACAACATATCATTGACAATATCACGTATGCTCATTCAGAAGACATGCAATCTTATATAACTGAAAGAAGTCTTTCTGATATTTCAACGTCAACTAAAATCATCAGACAATATAAAGCTGCTGATTCAAACAAGCCAGTCAAACCAGCAGCAGACGAAAACTTTGTCTGTTTTTCACAAGACAAAAGAAATTCACAGAATACAAAATATGACAAAATAATTTGCAACAGATGCAACAACATGGGACATTTTGCTTCTCAATGCCGCACCAAGATTATTGAATGTTCACATTGTCATATGAAAGGTCATCAAGCTCATGAATGCAGAAGAAAACAGTTCAACACCAGCAATCCATACCATGGCAAGCAATCTACAAGAAATCAAAGATATAATGAAAGACCTCGTTACAGAAGCCACTCTCAAGACTCTAGACCACGATATGTATATAAGAAGAACTTTTCTACCAGAAATGATAGCGCGGAACATTCAACTATGACTCTCATAGCGAAAACAAATGGTCTTAAATTCTATCCAAGTTTGGTAGGAAATCAAAAAGTACAGGTGCTACGTGACACCGGAAGCACATCTATATTAATCAAGAAACGTTTTGTCAAGCCAAACCAACTAACAGGCAAATCAGTTCAAGCCACAGCATTCAATGGCACTGTCAGCAGTCTACCAGAAGCCATAATACACATTAAGACGCCATTCTTTAGTGGTCCAACCGAAGCCCTGGTTGTCAGCAACTTACCAGTTGACTTACTCATTGGCAACTTGAAGGAGTCAGAGACTACACACCACAAGAACTTTTAGAGTGGGCAAACAACATTGAACGAAATCAAGAATGTTATACAGTAGTAACCAGATCAATGACCAAACCAAAAGAACAATTTTCATCCGAACGAGCAAGCCAAAATGAATCAATACCTAAGACACAAGTACAGACCATTCAAAATGAAACAGACCCAGTAATCAGAGCATTACCTGAGAATGACGATGTACTGCCACAATTCCAACACGATGAATTCAAATATGAACGAAGATCGATTCATCATTACAAAGACTTTATAAGAAGGCGCAAGCAAACAAACAATCAAAATTCACAGATGAACCATATTTTCAGAATGGTATTCTTATGAAGAACAGTCACAATAAGAACGAAACAAAACAAGTCCTTGTACCTCAAAAATACAGAAAAGAAATATTAGCAACAAGACATAATCTTCCACATGCAAGTCATATGGGTGTAACCAGAACGAAGAAAAGAATCCTTCAAGAATTCTATTGGCCAAGCATCACCAAAGATGTCAAGAAGTATGTCAGCTCTTGCTATGTTTGCCAAATGAAACGTCTCAAAAGCAATACAATACAATCAAGTCAAGTCACGAAGTTGATGAGCAAGCCAACATGGACATCCCTACTCACTGTATGCCCATCCCTACCTATCACAAGTCCACCCCCATTTCCCACATGTTCAACCTTAACCATTGGCAACAAAGACTCTATATCTCAAGTATTATACAAGAATTCAAGAATATTACCCTTTAGTGCTGCACCATACAGAGACAATTTATACGACAAACAAGATAGCCTATGTAACAATGCCGATATCAAAGAATCCACAATACAAACAGATTTAAACTCATCAGAGACAGAAACAGCATTTCAGCAAGCCTCAAATACCAAGAACTTAGTCATATCAGCATGTGAACAAGCTAAAGAAGCCACAGCTAAAGCTAACAGAAATACTCAAACTAGAGTCAACAAAACCAGAAAACTCAGACAATTTGAACCAGGAGACAAAGTATGTTTATTGTTACCAGACAAGAACAACAAGCTATTTATCAAATGGCAAGGTCCATTCCCAGTACTCAGAAAAATCACAGATGTTGACTATGAAATTGACATTCATAACAAGAAGAAAATATACCATATCAACATGCTACAAAAGTACAATACTGAAACAGATGATGATACAAGTACAGAACAAACAGAATGAGTTATGTCATGTTTAGCAGTCATACCTGAAGAAGAAGAAAATGATATGGATGATTGCAATGATTTCATAATGCCAAATACACCGCCGAAGCAAACTGAATTTTGGCAAGATATCAAAGTTGATAAATTATCACCTCAAAGACAAAAAGCATTGACAAACATTCTCAAAGAACATTCAGAAATATTCACAGATGTTCCAGGAAAAACATCTATTGTCGAACATGAAATCATACTTACAGATTCCAAGCCTACAAAATCAAGACCTTATCCTTTACCAATACACTACAAAGATTTCCTTCAACAAGAAATTAATCAACTTTTAGAACAAGGCATCATTGAACATTCTAATTCACCATATGCTGCACCAATTGTACTTGTCAAACGTAAACAAGCATCAACTCCAAGAGTGTGTGTCGATTTCAGACAATTAAACAAAATAACTCGCCTCGATTCATATCCCATGCCTAACCCTGAAGATCTTATGACACAATTTTCAGAGGCAAGATTTTTCACCAAACTAGATTTATCTAGAGGTTATTACCAGATTCCTATAAAGGAAGAATCAAAACCATTTACAGCCTTCACAACAGCTTTCGGACTATTCCAGTTCAACTACATGCCATTCGGATTGGTCAACGCCAGCAGCACTTTTAACAGAGCTATACATAGAATACTGAACCAACGAAAAGACACAGTATCTTACATAGATGACATTTGCATATTTCATAAAACATGGAATGAACACATGAAAGGATTACATGAAGTCTTCAACATAATACAACAATACGGCTTCACGATAAAACCCAGCAAAGTTGAATTGGCCATGACTGAAGTATCTTTCCTAGGTCATCGAGTTAGCTACAATTCACTTAGACCACAAGAAGATATCAAACGCAATTTAGACATCAAAATTCCCACAACTAAGAAGCAAGTTAGAAGCATTCTGGGACTGTGTAATTTATACAGAACATTTATTCCTAATTACACAGCACTCACATCAACATTGACCAACCTCACAAAGAAAGGTCAACCTATCAAGATTCCATGGTCTACGGAACTACATGACACAATTGAGAATATCAAAGCAACTTTTTCCAGAGACAGTATACTCAAACTTCCGAACCGAGAAAAGCCTTTTCATCTCGCCACCGACGCATCTTCATCAGCCATTGGAGGATGTTTAATGCAGGATTACCAGGGGACTTTACATCCTGTATTTTTTATCAGCAGGAAACTCTCACCAGCCGAAACTAGATACTCCACTATTGAACGTGAATGTCTGGCTATCGTCTGGGCCATTTCCAAATTCACCAAATATTTATTGGGTGCACACTTCACACTACTTACAGACCATGCACCAGTAGCTTTTCTGAATTCAAAGAAGATGGCAAACGGACGATTAACACGTTGGAGTCTACAACTCATGGACTACCAGTTTGATGTCAAGACAATACCAGGTCGCTTGAATGTATTCGCTGACACACTGTCCAGATGTATATAGTTAATTACTTAGTTTCGTCATTACATTTTCTCTTCACAGATATTTTATAATCAGATTAAGTTTGTAATATGTTTATCCAAAGTACCTTCGAAGAAAAGATACTCATCTTTATCATATTTTATTATAGTCTTATTTCATTTCGAATGTGACATCAACTGTACAGTAACTTGTTAATGTTTAAAGACATTATACATATTTTTATGAACCAAAACCACAAATGTGATTACATAATGCAACTTACTGTGTAACTACAATTATCTTTTGTATCTCAACCATTTTTTATTTTTCATATGTAATGTTTTTGGATAAGTACACATTATCACATTAGTACTAACCAAATGAGTTATAATGTCATAATTATTTTTCATGTATTATTTTATACGCATTTCTATTACCATACAAATGCTTAAAAAAGCGGGGGGTAATATGTCCCGTACACTGTATCTACATTTAGCAATAATCTACATTTAGCAATAGTCTATATTTAGCTTGTCGGCAGAATTTTAACTACCTCGGGGAAATTTTCTATCATGCAGCAGGATCATGTTTGGAAATAAATATGATTGGTTTAAAGTATTAATTATTGTACATTGAGATGCATTTATTGGTTGGCATTGCAACGAGGGGATGTTAGACACGTGACAACGCGATACCCGGGGAAAGATTCTAGATTGACGCCAGTGTCGTTCGGAACGTGTTAGGATTCAGATGTATATTTTACATTATTGTGTAGATCATTTATTTAGCAGAATTATATTTATTCTGTTCTATTCAAGTACATTTAACCATTGTAATTATTTGTGAATAGCTTTTCCAAGTTTTAAATTAAAGCATTTGTTTTAGACGATGAGAAGTTTCTTCATTGAATATAGTAACATACTTAGATCGACTTAACGATTGGCAACTTCTAGATGATCCTCTTATCAACTGGCAACATTCACATTTACCGAGTTACACTTAAAAATATTTAGGCCGTAGTAAGTTGTTGTTGTTTGGTGTGGGAAGGGGGGGATAACGAAGTGTTGCTGTACTGTGTGTATGCAGACATAGACACAACCCAACAACATAGTGTCTGCAAGTAGAAATCTAACATAACAATCAACAAAAAGTAAACATGGATGAGACACACTGTCAAGCTGAATGGGTTGTCTAATGACAACAATCAACCAATATCTTACATTTACGAAGAAACAGATACTAGTCACAAGGTGAAACTTCAAGTCTTTTTCCACCATTAGCGTTCCTCCCACTCACCACAGAGTATCTCCAGCCGTCGTGCAAAGAAAATCACTGTCCACTTGTATTTCACGCTCAGACGTGCAGAAACTAATTTGATGCAGAGATTTCTTCTCTTTTTTTTAAATAAAAGTTAATGTTGTTTTTTTGTCTTCTATTTCCTTCACCCTTTCTTTCACCTAAAAGCCGAGGAACTGGTCGACATGTTTATCCACGGGGAAATGTTTGGATTCGAAACTAGTTTGAAAAAAAAAAAAAAATATGATTGCTTGAAATGTTCATCTGAAGTATAAATCATTCAAACTTCTTGATATGTTTAGCAAACTACCAAGTTTTGTTTTAACACATACAAGAACTCTAGAGACCTTATGGCAAAAGAAACCAACAAAAAGCTATTTAGATACAACCATACAACGTTAGCCCCCTAACATGAGACATACAAAGAAACAGCTTGGATAAAAATAGATACCCGTTGCAGATCCTCTATTTCACTGGGGTTAAGAACAGACTAGAAAATACAGCAACAGCAACTTCAACCACTAACCAAGGCTGAAATAAAACCAGGTGCTAAATTGGTCATTTCCTTCTAAGCCCACAGACTGACCTGTAGCTAATCTGATGACTATTGATTTCACATTGTGGAGCAATAGCTCAAAAACAGACAACAATGCCCTTAAAACTGACCAAAACTGTGACTTAGAATCAACAAGGATGTAAGTATCACATTGTATCCTCTTAAAATAATGTTAATATTCCTTGTCTTCAATACGTCCTAGTAAGTTTCTGTAAGAGGTGCCAAAGTCTGGTTTGACTATTGTGTGGATACATTTTAAAGGCAGCGTAAAGACACTGATATTAAAACAGCTTTCAACAACGTCGAGCAAAAATGCTTATTGGAAAGAAAGATGAGAAAAGTAGAATTTTCGTTTTAATCTATTCACAAATTATAAAAATGTGAACTTACAATGAAATATATCGGAGTGACTCCAAATTGTTATTGTACAGTTTGTACAGCGAAATCAAACAGAAAACAAACACTGTGAGGTGTGCTTTACAACTAATGTACAACTCTAGTGGGAGATTGTTGAAAGCCACCAAATTAATGATGATGGTCACTGACTGCTGACCAGGGCAAAAGACAGGGAGGAAGGAAATTGACGGTCAAAAGATCAATTATGGTACGAACGGTTAAACAGACCATGGGATAGGTGGCGGTAAATCAATGAAAGTTATAGCAGTCTTATGGCAACACATATAGTTAATTACACATAGAGATGTCAGACTATATCAACGCCACTCGTTGATCAGAAAAGATTAAAAGTATCAAGATGTCTGTGTGTAGTCGCTCAATGAACTCTTTATGTTGTGTCTGTTCTATTTATGTGAATGTTTCTGTTGTGTTGTCCTTGTAATCACAACAAATTTCCATAAGGATCAATAAAGCAGTCTTAGTCTTAGTCGTCAACATGACGCCCATTTCATTTGTGAATAATTACAAGTTTTCATATTTAAAGTAAGCGATTTTGAAACTACCTGCACTAGCGGTGATCCACGCGAAACTATGTGGAACAAGCTAAAAAAAAAAAACAACTCATAAATAGAAGGAAAGAACTGCACCTTTACTGTAAGACGTATTTCACCTTTTCTAAATGAAACAAAATAAATTAATTAGCACTAATTATTTAATCAATTGGTTCATTTTTTTCTATTGATTCGTGCTTTGTTAGGGACAATGAAAAATTATACAAAAGTTCAACTTATAACGTATAAAAATGTCTAGGCCTACTAGACAGACAGACATAGTGAGTTAGGTGATACAAGCTTTGTGATAATTATATGCACACAATATTTATTTCAGTATTTCAATTGTTTGAAATGAAGGCTTACAACTGTACTCATTGCACCTACCTTAAAAACTTAATTGCGTAACATCCTAATGATTGACTCACCAAACCAAATACAATTCTAATGCTGTTTTAATAAACAGACACACTTCTTTAAGATGCATCATATGAAAAATCCCTATGTGTCTTATTAGTAAGTCCTGGCTCTACGTTTTGACTTGAAGGTCTAATACTTTAAGCTTATAGATATAGATTTATTTCAGAGCGTATGGTCGGATGGATGAAATAAATGTGACTGTTTTTCTTCTTTTTGCAATTTGTTAGTCTATCTTTAAACTGGTCCTTGCATTATGAATATGTAGCCACAATTTTTTTACTGTTCATAAATGCAGTTCTTAAGCTTTATGCAGATTTTAGAGATCACTTGGCTCTTATCTTATATAATACAGATGTTACTTCAAAAAAAGAAGATGATTAACATCCTACGCGTCATGCATATAGTCATGCATGTTAACAAATGACTTAAATTCGTCCTTCACTGGTTTTCCTAGCTGGGTCAGCTATTCCATGCTCTAAAAGCACTAGGGAAGAAAAATACACAGGCTCACAATAAATGGTTCACAGACTGGGCAGGATAGTAACATTTTGTTAATATCCTGCTATTGTGTTTAATTTGTTTTTGCATTGTAAGTACGTACTGGAGATATACCTTTGGTATTTATCATCAAAATGTCTTATGGTTAGATCGGTACAGGATTGTGCTCATCCTAAGTCTGGGTATTTTTCTAAAGCTTGGGAAATGTGAGCATAATACAAATAAACCAAAAAACACTGCCCTCTTACAATACACTTGTAACCAGACAGCTGAACAACTCAATTATCCTAACCACCATTTTTACTTTCCTTTTATGAAGCTATGTTTCACGAAACTCCCATGGTTATGTGGTTTATGCCCTTTTATCTGTTATAGATGTTTGCCAGTACCTAATTAACATATCTAATCCATCATACAATTATGCCTTATAGCCAATCTTCTTTAGGCCCTCTTTCCACCCTTAACCCCTTTCTTCTATCTGTCCATTTGCCTGCATACTAGGGTTAACATATAAAAAAAAAGTCAGACAGAATGGCATCTCTGGAAGTAATAAAACTCTACCTGATAGAAAATCATTCTTGTAGGTCTCTATTGAAGTGGGAAGGTATTTTTTTTTTGTCTACAATTTGTTTTTAACTCTTTTTGTCCTAATTGACAATACCATCATTGATTATAACACATTAAATTAAATTGATGTTTGATTTTATAAACTTTACTTTGTCTTATCTAAAAATAGCATGCATTCCCCTTAAATTCTATACCAAAATAAAACAAAAAAAGTTATTGAAGCCTAATCCTAACAGGGTAGTGAAATATTATGGAGCAAAATAAAGAATCCAGTCAAAACGTGGAAAAAAAATTACGGAGAGAAAGAGTTAAAATTTGTTAAAATCCTGTGAACTGTCAGTGAGTTATTAGATATATGAACCATTTTTTTGGTAACCCAATTTTCTGTTGTAAAATTCATCAGTAATCCAGTTCTTTTTCAACCAGTTGTCTGTGAACCATTAGTCTGATGGACCAGTTTTCTATGAACCATTAGTCTGGTTGACCAGTTGTCTGTAGACTGTATGAACCATCTAAAATCCTCTTTACTTGGAATCATTTATATCTAGATTATTTACACACCACATAATTTGTTTGTTCTTTTTAAATTATGTATCAGACAACTGGAATAGACATAACTGGAAAGAGAGACCAAACAACTCTTCTCTTTCAACTAAACTTCTTCCTCTTTCAAAAACAGCTCTTTGTAGTTGAACTCTGGTCTAATTTAAGTCTAATTGCAGTTAAAATTATAGATATCAGATTATAGATAGAATCAACTCTTCCACACAAATTACAAGTTATCAAACTACCTTATTTTAATTTTGTCAGTCAAGTCAATTAATCCATCTGTGCTGATATTGCAAGAAGCTTCAATTTTTGTTGGTTTTTTTACTGCATTTATTCTTAGAATTACATAAGACAAAATTATATTTTTTTCAGGATGGTATCAATTGGACTCAGAACATTTTTAATTTTTAAAAAATTGACTTTACACAATTCTAAGTAAATCTAGTCTAGTCTAGAATAGATCTAGTCTAGATAAGACAAAAAAATCTCTAGACAGTCTCAAAATTATTCTAGTCTAGGTAGGAATAAGGATTAATTCTATCTAAATATGATTTGATTATGATTTAATCTAGATCTAGATCTATGAATAGCTGTCTATTATTATAACTATTATAGCCATAGCCTTTAGAAGTCTATAAGTTATAAAAAAAAATCTAGATCTAGTATATAGTCTAGACTTACTGTATGGTATTATACTTATTATAGATCTAGATTAAAGTCTAACTTAGATCTAAGACTAAGTAAATCTTAATCTAAGTCTAAAACTAAGTCTAAAAAAAATCGAAACTTGTGTTATTCAACTTATTGTTATTGAGTATGAGTTGAGTCTCTAGTTTAGTTAATCACAAGTAATAAGTTCTAGATCTAGACTACGTGTAGATCTAAAGAGTAAGATCTATAGTCTAGATATAGTATAGACAATAGTATATAGTATATCAGTCTCTGATCGAAGTCGAAGAAATATTAATTTTGTTGAAGAAAAAAATATTTTTATCTTAATTCTTATTCTTACTTTACTTTACTAAAATGTGAAGCTATCTTTTAATGCTAAAAGTCTAGAATAATTAGACAAGCATATGGGTTTGAAATTAAAACAAATAAAACTTACTTTTTGATGTTGCTATAGAGTTACTTAGGAATAACACAGAAACTTGTAACACCAAAATGACTATAGTTTGGACGTTAACCGCCATGTTTTATCACTCCAGTTTATTTACCTCAGCGATCTCGCAGTATCTCGGCGACGTTACACAACGACCTAACATGGGGATTTTTAAAAATCGACCTAGTCCTAGATTCTATATTTAGATCTATATCTGGAGTATATTTAGAAATAGTCATTTGTAGTCATGCCCATAGAAGAGTACAGTTGTCTGGATAATAGACTTACGTTTTTTTTTCCAGGCTACCGCCCATTGCCAAATAATATAATAATTGAAGCCCAAACCATTAGGCTATAATCGATTTAAGTGTATTATAGACATGACATAAAGACTACAGTGGGCTCATGGCCTTGTTGAGTTCCATGTGGGAAAATATTAAGCTCGCGTACTGGCACTCTTCCTATGCTTAACTTTCGGACTCGAAGACAATAATATGCCTCAGATAATATATCACATTAGGTTTCAAACGTCCCTTCAATAAAGAAGCTATACGCATTGTCCAAACATAGGCTACTAGATCTAGATCTACACGACGGACGGCATGGAATACCTAACTGACTGATTAGACTTTATTGGCGTTACAATCTTGTTCAAATCTTTCTATACTGATATGTATAAAAGCACGCACGCCTGTACAAGTATATATAACCTTCTTTTGAGAAAATGTAATTTATGCTTGAGAATCTAACCTAGACAGCTCTTTCATTTTGCATTTTTTTTTGTTTACCTCTTCCTATTCTTATCTTATTTAATACAGACGTTACTTTAAAAAAAAAAAGATGATTACGTCCTACGCGATGCATCTAGTCATGAATGTTAACCAATGACTTAAATTCTACCTATTAGAATTAATTATTTATTATCTGATTTCCTTATTTACTCTTGAAATAAAAATATGTGAATTAAGTGTCATGCTATTTTAATGTTATGCATCATATTTCTTTAATTTAAAGTTTAATAATCGAAAGACAAAAAATAAATTAGATGGTATAATATATATGTTATTATGGACTATGTTTCGAATTGAGTCGTATTTGAAAACTTAGATTCATGTTTTGTTATTACCAATAATTTTTTAAAAAATGTGGAAGGGAAAAGCTATTCAAAGAATAAATGTCTAGATTACGATTGGCTTGTTTATTTTATACACATTTTGACTCTAAGTACAAAAAATATTTTTATTATAAATTAGATCTAGATCTATAGTATAGACCCTGACTCTAGATCTTAGATGTAGATTTCATAAAAGATCTAGATTTATTTATACTAATATTCATAATCTAGATCTACCCAATTTATAATGTATAATAATTATTTATTTATAAATATGAGACCTATGACTTTATTATGTTACACTATAACTATAACATTTAGTATTTTTTTTAAATTTAATTATTATAGACTAGTTGTAGTAATATAATAGATCTAGATCTAGAATCTAGTTGAAATCTAGTAACAGTCTTTAACAGACATAGACCGACATAGTCACTACTCAGACTCTCAGTATTAGTCACTGTGACTAGTGTATACAAATATTCATTTACTTATATTAGTTATATAGTCTAGAGTAGTACATCTATTTGTTTGATCTATTCTATAGATATAATTCTAGATGTCTAGTCTATTAGAAGTATTAGTGACTATACTAGTGATACAGATCCAGTGCTAGACTATAGTATAGACTTCTAGATAGTACTTAATAGTAGTAGATCTATATAATATATATACTTCTTTGAACTGGCAATTAATTATACATAAAACACAGAACTATAAACTATAGTATAATAATACTATAATCTTCAAAAACAAAATTTAGTAAAATACTCAGCAAGACACTTAAAGGCACATTCCATGTCCATATGCTAGGACTAGGACAAATCTGTACAAATGCTCTTTCTTCCCTAACACTATTAGAGAATGGAATTGGTTGCCTGAGCTAGCCAGGAAAACCAGTGACTTGGCAGAATTTATGTCATTGGTTAATATGCATGACGAGTAGGGCTGTCGGACGTAATCATCTTTTTTGAAGTAATGTCTGTATCATATAAGATAAGACAATAGAACTAATTAAGTCTAAAAGTAATAGAAATTATTATTAGTTGGTGGGATAAAAGAACAATTTTCGGTAATTCTGCAGGATTTCAAGGGGCAGCCATCTTTGTTATTGTTTAGACTGTAATCTTATATCTAGGGTTTTCTCTCAGATTTGGGTTTTTTATTGTTTTAATTTTTTTGGCTAAAAAATATGCTAGATCTACCAATTCCTCCCCCCTTTTTAGCATAAGGCAAAATTCTAATAGGCTTAGATTTACATTTAAAACAAGTTAATAGAAAAATGAGTATTAAAAAATACAAACATTTGTTAAAAAACAACAAAGATAACAACATCTTAGATCTATACATATATATTGATCTAAATTTCTAGATCTACATTTGTAGATCTAGAATTTTCTAGATCTACATTTATAGATAATAGATCGATCTAAATTTAAGATCCATACATTTAGATATACTATTATTATGGGTCATTTCAAAAGACATATAATTATAGATCTATAAAGGACGATAAAAATACTTAGTGGTAAAAAAAATAAGAATAATTCAGAATAGATACAGACACGATTTAACAATTAAAAAGAAGACAGAACAATAAGAAACATATTGTATTGACACCAAGTTAAAATTAAAAGAAAAAATAGCATTGCTTTGAAAACACAGAAATAATGTTAATTCTTGGTATTTTTTAAGACACTATCTTGGGATTTCTTTGGAACATAAACATTTACAAAATAGTAGCAAAGATGGCTGCCCCTTGAACTCCTGCAGAATTACCCGATTTTCTTATTGACTCAAACATTGATTACTGACATTCATCATCATCATCACTCCTTTGACTTCCTCATGGAACATAGGGCCTCGACAAAAACATAAAACACGCCACTCTCCACAGTCTCTTGCTAGCTTTTTGATGGTTTCCCAGCTCTTCCCGGTCTTCTCTGCTTCTTCAAGTACACTGCATCGCCATGTTCTTTTTGGTCTTCCTCTGCGTCTTGTTCCCTGGGTGTTCCACTCTAAGGCCTGTCTAGCTCTGTTGCTGGTATCTTTTCTAAGGGTTTGACCAATCCATAACCACTTTCTCTCTAAGATCTGCACTTCTATATTTTTCTGTCCACTCATCTCCCACAGTTTGGTGTTTTCTACTTTGTTATACCAGTGTATTTTTAGGATATTTCTCAAGCATATGTTGATGAAGGTCTGTATTTTTTATTTTTTTTTGTGGCTTCAGTTGTTCTCCATGTGTCAGAACAATACAGTAGGACAGCCTTGACATAGAGTTAAAGATTCTTAGTTTAGTCTTGTTTGAGATGTGAGGAGATTTCTAGGTTGGTTTTATCTGTGTAAATGTCTGACGCGCTAGATTTATAAGGCGTTTAATGTCTTCATCTGTTCCACCTGATACACTGACTACACTCCCAAGGTATATACAATTTTCTACTTGGTCTATTGTATGAGAATCCTGTACTATGTCTCCAATTTGTTTATTGTTTACTTTAAGTACTTTAGTTTTTTTGGTGGTTTATTTTGAGGCCTACTCTTTTTCCTACTTCGCTTAAAGCTGTGACCTTTTCTTGCATATTCTGTAGTCTGTGTCATCAGCGAATTCCAGATCTTCCAGCTTTTGTGTGAGAGTCCATTGGATTTCTTTCCCTGCGTTAGAGTAGGCTTCTTTTGTGACCCAATCCAATACTAGAAGGAACCTGAGTGGTGAAAGGAGACATCCCTGTTTGACTCCTGTTGTGACTGGAAATTCCTCTGACAGCTTGCCACAGTGGGTTATTTGGCAGGTGGAACCATCATAAAGGTTCTTGATTATGGTTATTATTTTATTGAGGATCCCATAATGTCTCATTACAGTCCAGATAGATTCTCTGTCGACACTATCAAAAGCTTTTTCAAAGTCAACAAAAGTTGCATAGAGAGGAAATTGCCATTCGACACATTGTTCTACAATTATTCTGAGTGTAGCTATTTGGTCAGCCCAAGATCTCCCTTTTCAGAATCCGACCTGTTCTTCCCTTAGGTGTTCATCACATGCTCCCTTTATTCTGTTTAGTAGGATTCTGCTGAAAATCTTGCTTGGTACTGACAACAAAGTGATGCCTCCCCATTTCTCACATTGTGATAGATCTCCACTCTTTGGTATTTTTATTAGCAAGCCCTTTTTCCACTCACCCGGAGGTGTTTCTGTTAACCAAATTTTGTTGAATAGTTTGTGCATTTGGTCAACTATTTCACTTCCTCCTTCTTTTAGGACTTCGGGTGGTATGTTGTCAATTCCAGCAGCTTTACATGTCTTCATTTGTTTGAGTGCATTCCTTATTTCTTCTTTTGTTATTTCTTCCATGTTTATGTCTAGTGTTGGTCCTGCATTTAGATCTAGATTACTGACATTAATCCAAAGAAATACCTAAGTTATGTTTGTCACTAATATGTTTATATTTACACTTACAGTTCTTATACTTGCACAAGCAAATGGACAAATCTACTAAATTTCTAAAAAGGAGGTAATATATATTTTTGTTCAGTTTGTTTAAACATATAATACATATATATATATACACAGTGCTTTTTTTGTGTAAAAAATTAGGTGCCAGTACTCAGTGATAGATTGCCTAACTTTAAACTACTAACAAATTAATAAAAAATATTAAAATATGGTAGCTGTGCCTGTGTGTACCATAAAAAAAATAGCACTATATATATAATATATCGTAAATTGAAATTTAATTTATATTCTTGTTCTTATAATTTTTTATTTTTTTTTCTCCTTTAATGTAAAGCAAAATTCCTGTAAAAAATAGAGGAACAAGTAATAGAACTAAAGATGTTCCTGATAATACTAAAAATAGTATTCCTCAGAGGTAAACTTCTCACAATTTCAGAATGACATTATATGATTAATGGATACATTTTGCTGCGTATGTTTTGTTTTATAATTTAAATTGACTGACTATATTTTTTATAATTTATTGTCTGTTATTTATTTAGTATATATATTTATTAAAATCTTTTTTATGAAGGGTTATACCACAGATGTCTTGTCTAAAGAGTATAGTGACAAATACCAATGGTAATTCAAGTTAGTAAAAAAAACTTTTATATATATTTGTTTTAGTTTTAAAAACTTTTTTTTTTGGGTTGTAAGAAAAATTTTGTGAAAAGTACATCTGAGTCCACCCACCTTAAATGGGTACCTGACATTAGTTGGGGATAAAGTAAAGGTGACACCCTTATTAATTGTGAGCCACAGAAACAGATTAGCTTTACATCATTATTTTTTAAAATGTGTGACAGCTGTAATTAACATTTGCTTAGTAGTACCATTTTATAAGACAAGTCTGAAAGATCACAATTTGATAGAAACTATAAATATATATATATATATATATATATATTATCCCAATCCAGTTTAAAAGCATTACAAGCTGTACAATATCATTTTACATACTCATGGAAAATATTAAAGAATATTACATAATAAAAAAAAATGTCAACTATATTTTGATGTTTTAGTTGTCAGAAAAAAGAAAAAAAACTAATTATAAAAATATATTTTTAGCTGTTACTTTTGAGGCAGATAAGAAAGCTCTTCAAAGTATTTTAAGTCACAAAGGTATTGAACCAAGGCTAAATGACATTGCAAGCCCAGTGGTAAGTATTCATTTTTTGTCTAAAGCTAATATTAGGTGAACATTAGTCTCACATTGAAAGTGTTTCAAGTTTAGTTGGTATAAATTAGACTCTTCTGTTTTTGAAGCAGTAGACAATACATGTAGTAATAAGCCTTGTCTTTAAGACTAAGGAAGAGTGGAGTATTTCATTATTGCAGTGACAATCATTTATTTTCACTAATGTCTGACAAGAGTTAATTTATTTCTCTTTTTACTGTCTTCACTTGACTTAGAAGTATAATATATAAGTAACGTGTTTATATAGTCAGCTAAAAAATGCTATATAAGCATTGGAAAAGCCCTGGATGCTAAAAATATCTTGAATTCCTTAGGAACTTTGTCTATCTATCTATATACCTATCTAATAATTGTTTTTGTTTATCTATATATATATATATATATATATATATATATATATATATATATATATATATATATCTAATGATTGTTTGTTTATCTATATACCTATCTAATGATTGTGTATTTATCTAATGTTTTGCTGTTCTGTTTTTTTTTTAGTCTGAAAGCATTGCTTCATCAATAACACCTGCAAATGCCGGTCAAATTTCTATGTGGGAAAATAAAACTCACCAGAAGCACCAATCATGTATGCATCTTATTCCCTTAATTTCAATACTTCTATTTCTAATTGGTCAGTGTTTTATGTTATAGTCACAGGGACTTTCAACATAATAAAAAATAAACCTTTTATAGTAAACTCAGTTTACATCAATATACCCTCTCAACATACACGTTCCCAAAGTTTCAACTTTAGTTTAAGTCTCTATTTTGTACCTTGACATAGTCTTGAACTATTGTTTATTATTAATTGATTCTGATTATTCTGGTATTTTAAGTTTTAACTTTTTTAGAATGAAAAAAAAATATATAAATGTCACTTAAAATTTTAATTAACCCCCCCCCCCCCCCCCCCCAAATGTTTTTTTAATAGATACTCCATTGAGTTTGTCAAGTGTAGGAAAAGACCCTTCATGTTGTGATGCTGCTCCATCAACTCCTAAAGTTTGTATATCTACTAATTTTTGCTTATTAATACTAAATGTTAGCCTTTTAAACTTTGATTCATGATTTTTTGTAGTTTTTTAAATTTTTGCCATGACAAATATAGTCTTACTAACCTTATCCTAAACAACAGTAAGAAATGGGAATGTCTAAGTCACTCAGCAACATTTAAGCAGTTTTGTTCTTGACTTTCTTTTAGATCACACTGGATCTCTTTAACAAGAAACCTTCTGATGCCACTTCCATGATGGAGTCTTACAAAGAGCACCTAGAAAATGTCAAAAAGTTTCAAGAAAAAATGAAACATCTAAGAGAAGGTATTTCTCAACTCTTTGACCATTTCATTATTTGTTTTTGTTGTATGATCCTTTTAGCCTACCTAGTTTTTAGAATTAGGCTCAGGTGTGGAAAAAATGCTTTGATGTTCCGTCCATTGTAATGGTACAACTTTATTTGTCTACAAGATCTTTAGCCTAGACAATTATTTTCTTTTCTATTTTGCAAGAAAATGTTGTTATTTTAGACAAATTAATAGAACTTCATGCCAAAAGCTGTTAATTATTATATTTTGTAGTCCCTAAACATTTAATGATGTATATACTTCTACATATTTGTTATTCTATTCTAATAGAACACAACTGTTATTCTTTGTTTTTTACAGTGTGCTACACAATTTTTGTTTCATTTTTTTTTCCAGCCAACATGTTTGTTATAGATCCTGAAGCTAAAAAAAGTATATTGAATGGTCAAGGCATTACACAGTATCCTGAGGCAAGTTTGTTTATTTCATTTTTTCCACTTAAACTTATGTAACTTAGTAACAAGAGCTGGCTTGATCATATGTACACCACTTGCTTTAGGATTGCTATGTACAATTTGTGCTGTACATGGGGTACTTGACTTATTAGAGTCCAGTGGGATGTCTATTGCTTAGAAATATAATAATAATGGAAATGTTATCGAACAGTGCAGTGTTTCACATGACTATGCAAACCTGCATATTTTGCTACATATGATTTTAAAAAGCCCTTGTCTACCAGGAGTCTTTTTACATTTTTTTTCTGCGTTTTCTGTCCTAGTCTTCTACAAGGACTTTTCTTTGGGCTCAAATGTGTGTCTTGCAGCCTTCATTATGCCATCTGTTTACAACTGCATTCCTCTGTCAATTAGAGCAAAATGTCACCTGGTTTGATCTTTATAGCGCTTACAGATGGTACCTTTGTTACGCATCCTCCTTTAAGCTGGCTAAAAAAGATTGCCTTTGGCAAGTGGTCATTCTCCAAGTATCCGACCCAGTGCAGCTGTCAATTAGTAAATGTGCTTTTATACTGTCCACACACCACTCCAGCAGAACATTGATGTTTGTAAGGTAGTCTTTCCAGCATATGCCCATTATGGAGTGTAGGAATCTTTGATGTAAGCATTTAAGGAGCTTTAGATGCATTCTATATAGCATCCAGGTCTCTGAGCCATACAAAAGTGTGGTGAGAATCACTGCTTTATAAACATTATTGTCTGATGAAAATACCTATTCTGCCATGCTCTTAATTGAAGGCGACCAAAAGTACTGTTGGTCTTAGCGAGATGGTTGTCTTTGTCTCTAGACAGAGACACATCATTGGACATTCTGCTTCCCAGGTACATAGAGTGTTCACCTTGCTTTCTTGAGCTGGGTATACTAATACTCAAACAACTTCTTGGAAAAACTAACATGACTTGTAAGAAGGAAGGATTGTTTCTAGCACTATTGACAAGGTCTGAATTGTAGGTAGAAAAAGTTAAACATTTGCTGCTGGTTACACTCCTTAGTAATTAAACATCACGGATTGGTCTCTTCATCTTCAGAATATCATCTTACAAGTTAAACAATGGCTCGTACAGAGTTGCCTACAAGTACGCATCTTGCATATTTTTTACGCAAATGGACACAAAAATACGCGAGTACGGTTTATCATCTAAAAATACGCATTTCCACCTCTTAATAAAAAAACTAAAAAAAAAACAAGTAATTCTTCCTAATCATATATATAGATCAGTGCGTCTATGTCTGGAAATGGACTCTTCTTATTAGATCTACCACAAGATGCTTCGTTTTTTGTTTTTTTTTTGTTTGTTTTTTTTGCCACTGATGTGAGAAGATTTAAATTGTTTACTAGATCTTAGATCTACTCAAAAAGCAGCAATTTCTACCATCTTATCAAGAGATTTATTGATCTCCTTTCTAATCCTTTATGGAATCTAAAATAAAAAAGGGGCAAAAATCAACTGTTCTAACTTTGTGTAGGTCTAGGTCTAGTATTTCACATTCACGATAGAGCTACAATTTCGTGGGATTGTTAAAATACCTTTAATTAGCCCTATACATATTAAAAAACAATCAACTGTTAATGAAGCTGCCTACAGATCTAGATCTTTAGAGGAAAGTGAGAAGAGCAGAGGTTTTAATAAAAGAAATATTGGTTGAGCTTAATCTCTCTCTTAGCACGATAAAGGGAATCAAATTGATGTTCCCTGACTTGCAGAATGTATCTTCTGTGGCAGATCTAAAGCTACTGTTATAGTCACTAGTGACAAGCTAGGTTCCATTACTTATGAAGGCCAGAAGGCCTAAATTCAAAGAATGAACTCGGGCATTGAAAGCTGAGTGTTTGCGCCCTTCTTCAATACATCTGTTTGTTTTATAAAACAACTTGTATAGCTTTATCTTACAGCTATTCAGCAGACGCAATAGCCCAGCTTTTATAATAGAAACAAGTTCAATGACTAATTAAGATTATCTGCCTGCTAACTCTGCAAAGAATGGTCTAAAAGAAGAAAATCTGAACTCTTTCAAAATGTGATAAAATATTTCCAGTGTCAGGATACCTTGTAAAGAAACTGCCTGTAAACAAAACTACTTTTATAGAATAAGATGTCACTGATCCAGTTAAGCAAACCATTCCATTTGGTTTAAGTCTAATTTCATTTGTAACAAAAATTTCCATTTTTTTGAATTAATTTTCTGTTGCCGCTATTATGGAATGTAGAAAACACTAGAGGTATTGTGATGATAAAATCATTGCAAAGTGACAAGAAATGCAGCATTCTAACATATTCTAGAAAAGTCTATGACAAATATTTAAATATTTTGATGAATGTACAAAATGTCTACATACCTTTATGCTGTGTTAACTTGCAGATTGCTGTATTTTTTGTATGTTACATGCTTGAATGATTTTTAGTCTTTCCTGAGTATATTTCTTTATATTCAGAAAAATACACATTTGCCCCTCAAAATACACATTTCTAGGTCTGGGAATACACATTTCCATTTTGGCATGTAGGTATCTCTGCTCATATATGTTTATTATTATTTTATTAAATTGCACATGATATGTTCACTAATACTAGTTCTGACTATTTTCTAGACTTTCTATATATATAAGCCATTATTTCTTTCTTTTAAGTCTTCAGCTCGACCTTCAATTTACAAAAATTATTCAACCAATTCCTCCATGATGGAATCATATTTAGAACATGAAGAGAATGTCCGCATTTTTAGGCAGACAACACAAGGACTATTTACTAGTAATGTTTTTGTATTATTTTATTATTAATATTTTATTTTATTGTGCCAAGATAGACTTTTTGAATATTTTTTTTTTTTTTATGGTAGTTAATTTTTAAATCAAAGTTTAAATTACTGATTAGATTTATTTTTTTATTATATATTAAATATATAAAGCTCATTTAAATACACAATATTCTCTAATTATTTATTCTCATTCAATTTTGTATAAAGGTTGTACAACTCCATACAAGTCAAGTCATGAAGTGTTTGTAACCAAATCACCTTTCAGAACACCTTCAGTCAAAGGTATAACCAAATCACCCTTCAGAACACCTTCAGTCAACAATATAACCAAATCACCCTTTAGAACACCTTTAGGCAACAGTAACAAAGCTCAGATACATTCTGCACTTAAAAATAGGGATACAGAAAACATGCTAGATAACCAAAAATCTGGCACAAAAAGTGTGACTTGGTCAGCTAAAAAAGTGATCTACTGTAGTGTCACTGATTATAAGCCAATATCTATTTTAAAGAGCTCTCAAACAGAAAGAGATGAAACAGATAATGCACAGTCAGCTAATACTCCAAGCAACCAGTGCCATAAATCCTCCTGTGGAAATGTTGAATCAAATAGATTTAATCCAGCTGTCACTGAGACTGCTAGTTCCTTGACACATACACCATGGACTAATACTTCCCAAGTTCAGAAATGTGCATATTCCAATGGGCCTCTGACTGAATCTAATTTCTTCACACCCAGCTGTTTAAACCTGAAGGTACATTTATTTATATAATTTGACATTTTCAATTAGAACTGTTGAGATTATAAATTTATCATGTTACTGTGTTATGGGATAGCTGCCTCTTTAAATGTGGCCTTGAAAAAGTACTGGTGTATCTTTACTTTAATTGCTAAGCAAATAAGCAGGATATTTATTATGTTTTGGGGACATGGTGAGTGAGTGGTAAGGCACTTGGCTTAACAGAGATCTTGGGCTCTAATTTTCTATTTCGGCATCTATAGGGTGCCCTTGAGTCCCCCCACCCTCGCCAACTCTGTTATGTTAGTTTGAGAAAAGTAAAGGCAGTTGGTCATTATGCCAGCCACATGACACCCTCTGTTAACCATGAGTCACAGAAACAGATGACCTTTACATCATCTACCCCTTCAATCTCTAGGTCTGGAAGTAGTACTTTATGATCATTATCTATATATATATAACGATTTTTTTTTCAAAGTGGTTGAGTTTTTTTGTTGTTTTTTTTTCAATTTGACCTAGATCTAGGGGCTGCTATCATTCAATAAGTAATGTATTCAGTTGACCATTATACTTTTATTGTATCAAGCATTGACTAAAGAACATGTTTACAATTGTACTTTCAGAATATTACTGTAGGTTTACCTATGAGAATACCTGTGACCCCCAAAGAGGTAAATATCCATTATTTAAGGTTACTATCTTATAGTGATATATATTAGATGGAATATATTCTTAACTCTACTCAAATGTTTGTCTACAGGTAGATAAACCCAGCAGGATACAATCTACACCTGTAAAGGTTAATTTTGTCATTTCACTTTTATTTCATTTTTAAAACGAAATATATTGAAATTTAATTTTTTTTAAAATTACAATTATAGTTGTTTTTTTTATCACATATTTCTCCTTAAATTATATTTTGTTTTGTTTCATATTATGTGATAAGTAGTAGGGGAATAATAATTTTGTTAATAATCCTTTTGATGATGTGTTAAATCTTGTTTTAATGCTATTTTTCTGTTGAATTTTCTAATTTCATGCTTTAAGCAACATTTATTTCTTTTCTTTAATTCTTAATTCAAACATGTAAAACAAATATTATATCATTTAATTAAAGTTATTTTCTTTTCTAGAATGGCAACATTAACTTACCTTGCAGAACACCATTGACCCCTAAAGAGGTATTTCTATTTTTTAAATCATTAAAATAGTGCACATGCCCAAACTTTCAAATACTTCTCAAATAGTTATTTCTTTCTAAATGCTAAAAGGTAACTAACTTAGAAATATGTCTGAATTTACCTTATCAAATAAGACTTGCCTATTCTAATATAAATTTTTTAATTGTAATCTGGTGTCACAAATTTTAAGATTTATGTTGTTCACATTTAGATTTAGTGTCTCTCAAAATAACCTAAGATTCGCAGGTTCTTAATTGCCTTTATAGTAATACGCTGAAGGAACACAGTGTTCAATACAATTGTACTTGAGTTTAATATCTTTTAACTGAGTCAATAAAATAATTACTCCAGCGATGAATAAAATTCACTTTAAACATAAACCACTTGTACAAATCATAAATAGTAGATCAGCTTGACTAACAAATGGTATAAATGTTAAATAAAGCACAGGGAATGTTCCAAAGACTGATGAACAAAGATTTACAACCCTGATATCTTGCTGGTTTTCTTTTTATAATCTTCCTAAAAGACTTTCTAGACGAATATTTCATTCTTCACTGTTAGAATTTTCCTTTTTTGGTGACCCCCATATTTATTTGCTAAAATATATCTTAACAGATTTCTTGAAGTTCCAGTTTAACCCAAAAAAAAATTTTTACTTCTAACCTAATCATCTCAAACAGGCAAGTTAGTCACTACAGGTCATATGAGAAACTTCTTTGTATTTCTTTCCCTAGACACTTAACTACATATTTGTAGATGCAATATTTGATTGGTTCTAACTTTATTTTAGTTCAGATTTATTTATTTTTTTTTGAGAATGCACATTTACCACCTAAAACCGTAAAGAGGATATAATTATTCCTATTAATTAGTTATTTAAAATAGTTTTATAGTTTTACACTGAAATTTTACTTTATTTATATTTTAAAACTAATTTTGTCTCACAAGCTGACTTCTAGTAGGCTTTGCGCACACACACACACACAAATTACAGGTTTTTCTCTTACATTTCACTCATTACTCAATGCCAACTAACCCCATTTTGCTGGTCTCTCGGCTGGCTAAGAATATTTGTTTAACAGTTTGACTGAAAAATGAATGGAGACAAACACATTTCAAAGACCACTATCCAATAAATAGGTCATTTTGTGATATCCGTTTGTACATATTGAATCATTTATTAAACATGTAAAGATGGTTTAACAATGTATTTGCAGAATTTAACTAATAATTTACCCAAGAGGACTCCCACTCTGAAGGTAAGTTGATAAGTGTTTTAGGTTTGGGTAGGGAGCGGGAGGATTTCTTTGAGAAATATGCAGACAAATGTGGAGGCACAGTGGCTGAGTGGTAAAGCGCTTGCCTCCCAAACCAAAAGCTCTAGGTTTGAATCTTGGTAGACTGGGATTTTGAATTTTGGGACACCTCTGAGTCCACCCAGCTCTAATGGGTACCTGTCATTAATTGGGGAAAAGTAAGGCAGTTGGTCATTGTGCTGACCACATGACACCATTTGTTAAACAGTGGGTGATAGAAATAGATGAGCATTTCATCATCTGCCTCATAGATTGCAAGGACAGATAAGAAGACAAATACTCACAAGAAAAAAGAAATTGATCAAAGACAATGAATATTACAGTGAAAACAAATTAACTCTTCAGTATGTCCCCAAAATACTACTATTAACTGCATTTATAATCCTTAAACAAGCAGTTTTAATCACAATTTTAAACTATTTCCTATCAAAAATCTTGTTTCAGCTCAGAAAAAGATTTCATTCTATAGCACACTAGGTTTTGGTCATATTTTTCAATATTTTAACTATGAAGCCATTTTTTTCAAATCAATGAACAACTAATGCATTGGTAATATGAAGTTGGCTGTTCCATTATTTTATTTAATGTTAGTAAGTTCCTTCTTTCTAAAATACATTCTTTGATGCAGGAATTTGATGAAAATGACCACAGGACTTCAGTTGTTTTAAAATGTTTGACATCTTAATAGTGTTAAATATATAATTAAACTAGCATGGAACTAAGTACTATTTTTTTTAATTTAAGGACTCTCCCAAGGAATTCTTCTTGGTGGGGTTCTATCATTTCTAGTCCTACATCTCCAGAATATTTGAGTTTCATCAAGATTTCAAGTTTGTTGTTTCTGTTGCAATTGAGGATTGATCCATAAATTATTTTTTTTTTAGAAATAGTAGATAAACATACAGACTGCTTGCAATTTGCTTTATAAATTAGAGTTAGCTGAATGTTTTCTTCCTAATCTATTCAACTGATAATTTTCACTCTGTGACTTTTGTTTCAGTCTGGGAACAGAGTGTTATGCTTGCAAGAACCAAAACAAACATTGCAGAGTTAATTTTGTTTTTTAGTTCAACTTGTCTGGAAGCCTTTGGAATGAGTAGAAGTATTGTTTTTTTTAAATAGATATTAATATGTAAAGTGATTGTCATTTAACTACCATTATCATTTTTTTAATCATTTAATTTAATTTTGCATTTAATATTTTTTGTATAAGTGATTTTTTTTTGTCAATCTCTAATTCTGAGATATGTGGCATGCTAAATAATGTTATAAAACTTTTCTACTGTTTACTATTTAACAGTACCTTAGTCAAAAGTTGTGTAAAAATATATATTTATTTATAGTACATTTCATTTTGCTATTAGTACATTTTACTCAATCCATTCAATTTGTATGTCTATGTATTTTCAGTTCTTTTTGGGTTACTGACTATCCAGTGTAATCCAGTGAACCTTGTGATCCTTAGTTTTGTTTGAACCAAGTCAATGTGCAATGGAATACTTTCTTGCCGAGCTTATCTTTAGGAAGATTTCTCTGTGAACCTGTGACACTTACATGATGACACAGATAATCATTTTCAAAAGGGTCATAAATTAGTTTCTATTTGTTTTTAAAATGCAATGTTTCTTTTCCAAAAATTGCTTAATACATATTTTGTAGCAGTGTTGATTTATTAAGATTCACAATTTAATATCTGTTTCCTAAGCATTATTGTAATTATTTCTTCAATTATTAAATTGCATTTTTGTTCACCACTGATTTATTGGAATCTTTTTACATGCAATTAATCTTTTGTTTCTTTCTGTTGGCAAGTTTGTAAATGATCAGAGTAAAGTAGGAAGTAGATCTAAATAGGAATTCATTTACTAAGATTTGTGTCTGGGATTTATTCACCACTGACCTATATTTTATGTATCTGATACATTGTGAGTATCTTGAGGGAGTACATTCGCTGTATATGTGAGTAACATAAAAAAAAAAATAAACAGTAATTCAACTTAAATGTGTATTGTTGTTGTTTTGTATAGTTTCAGGTCTAGATCACAAGGTTTGAAAGAACTTTACTTTACTTTACTTTACTAAAAAAAGAGGTAGAAGAATGCTTGTTTGGCATCGGTCTGTTAGGATTGAAGCGTTTTGTACCAACGCTGCTGCTCTAATACGTGAACTTTGACCAGCCTAACATCTTAGTCTCACAATACACTTTTTAATTCATGATGTGTTAAAACACTTCTCTCTTCAGTTGGAGAGAAAGATGTTTTATATTCAGTAGTCAGACGAATAAAACATCTCGGAAATGTATCCAAGTAGGATAAACTTTTTGCACTGCTCAGTTTCCTCTTGACGGTCAGCTATAATGTCCCAAGATTGTCTCATTAATCCACTCTTATCACGTGAACAACTGCTACGACAACATACCATTACGACCGTATCTGTAAACACTAGCTCACAACACTAAAAGAGGTCGAAACCGCTTGACGGGGGGGCTCGGATTTGAATCTCGACTCGAGCAGAGTTGTATTTGCTGAGCATCTAACCTTCTCCCAGATCCTGCCTTCTCTCACTGATCCACAAAAGAGATTGGACGATAGCACTGAGCATGCTATAAGCATGAAAGTTGAGCTATATAAACACTATTGTTGTTTTTTTTAATTCTCACTCTGTCCTAGATTAAGACGATTCTAATAGTGTCCCTTGTCCTCCAATGTATGTAATATGTTATCGTTCAGACCAAAGGAACGCCTCTGAGTTAACATTAATTTACAATAAGGTGCCACTAACTAGGTGTACCAATACAGGCCCTAAGTCATTGTACACCTGAGCTCACACCTATTAATCTATAGTATTTCATTTCTTTAATTGCGCTATTTAAGATACCCTTACCATTTCATTCAGTGTTTCACAAACGTTTTCCATATCTGAACACTTCACACATTCTGACTATTTAGCGGAACACTTTGCTTTTTTATTTTAAAGAGATTAATTTACGTGGTGGCCTACTAGTTAATAATTCCAGTAGTTTGTGGAACATCTATTCAGGCCAGTGTTCCTCGGAGCACAGTTTGGGAAACATTGACTTTCATTATAAGTCTCTAAATGTCTGTTGTCTATCAGTACGCTTTCTCGTTGTGTTTTATTTTAGGTTTTCTCAATTCTTTAGTATTTAGCTGTGTGTCAAGTTTTCTTCTCAAAA
Source organism: Biomphalaria pfeifferi (assembly GCA_030265305.1). Classification (NCBI taxonomy): domain Eukaryota; kingdom Metazoa; phylum Mollusca; class Gastropoda; family Planorbidae; genus Biomphalaria; species Biomphalaria pfeifferi. The sequence goes on along the minus strand of JASAOG010000081.1, from coordinate 2,992,364 downwards.
TCGCATATTTAACCAAACACTTTAACGTTCTTGTTTACCGAATACAATCACTGTCGAGATGAATGGCCTTCTTTTACTCTAACCATAGTCAGAGAGACAGAGACCTAACAAACAAGATGCTTTTCCTGAATATGAATGTAATGCCCGAAGAGGTGTGAATGGAACAAGAGAACGTAAATGTAACATTACAGCGCTAGCTTTGTTGTAGAACAATAGCAATAGACTGACTCTCCAATCAAGATAAAATACAATAAAAGCAAGGGATAGGAAAAGAAAAAGCTTACATACTGGCCTAATACAGAAAAAATGAGTAAACAGTTTTAAATTCTCAAAAGTCTTCACCTTTGTTAAATCGGCCGATCTCATAGGATTAGCACACCAGACCTTTCTTTTTTTCCACTCCCGCCTCAATTTGAACCGCTGGTCCCCTTAAATCGACTTGGTCAAAAGAAATATACTTGCAACTTATACATTTAAATGAATTATTCCCCTTTGAAAGTCGGCACTATATTATTAAGGTGAAGAACTAGTTTATGACATAATGTTTTCACCTTTGAAAATATGTCTTATTTTAATAAGCTACATACGTTCCTTCAAAAAAAAAAAAATTATTAGGCTTTACGCCCACGTGCACCCATAATATTTGTACTTAGTCGTGAATGTTAATTAGACACTTTAAAATGATTGATTTCAGTTTCTTTATTTTCTTGTTGCTTCAGACAATCTGTTCCATGCACTAGTGTATTAGAGAAGATCGAGCACTTATACGAATTGATCCTAGCATTTGGAATAAGAAAAGTGTTTTCATATAGGCCTATATATACATATTTCGTAATTACAATATATTTTTGTGCACTGTTTATTAAACTTTTTTTATTGATTATATTGGGATATAGATACTTTATTGTTTGGGCTTATTCTGAAAAGTTAAATACAGTATTTTAAACATTTGGTAAACCTTGTAAAAGTAAAATTCTTCATATAATACATGATTGTGTATGTATGTATAAATATTAGTGTATCCGTGTGTAACGATGCGTGAATGTGACTATGGCTGTTCGAAATAATATATAGGTCTATATATAATACATATATTATGATATGTAGGCCCCTAGTGTGTGGGGAAAAAATGCCCAATGATAACTACTATGTAATACATACATATTTAGGTCTATATGCTCTGAGAACAGCTTTAGTGACAGAACCAAAATTTCAAAGTATGGGTTGTTATTCTAAATGAAATCGTTAAGTGTGCTAGAATCTGTAAAAATGTGTGTATGTCAGCAAGTTTTAATTGTAATTTAACCTAATGGCTTTCCGATTATTATCTCTGAATACCCTGTGTTAGTGAATCACTAGGTGACTACTATAATGAGATCAAGGACTCTTAGAGTCTACTTATAAAACTGACACAAGGAATCTCAGGTATGTCTTATAGTTTGTGTCAGATATCTTCTCAAATCACCTAGGTCCAGTTTAAACATCCTATAGGAAATAATTGTTCATTATGCTGCTCTACATACTGGCTTAACACAGCAAAGTCATAGCCAAATGTCTCACATTTCATCTTAGTACGATAGTGATTAGGATTGCTTAAACAAAACAATTGACTTTTTTTTTCTTGTTAAACGAGAGTAAATAGGTTTAACTCCAGCAATATTGGCCATTATATAACGTTTAACTCCATTAACTCCCTCCCCTCTCACACACCCTAACAGGCTTCATACATGTTATCTTTTTAATGTCGCTTGCATACTGTACGTTTTTGATCGTACGGAAAAGTACGGCTGAAGATGCGAAGAAGATAGGGAGCTTTCTCATGACACCGTGACCGTAAAATTACCGCACGGCTCTTTGAAACAGTCTTGCCACTGAACTTAACGGTCGCCGTACTCAGTGGTCTGGGTGACTTAATAACATGCTTTCACATTGAATTATTTCTAGTCATACAGTGAAAAAGATGAATCACAGAGAAGTAGTAGGAAACGAAGTAAATAACAAGAAAAACCTACAAAATACTTTAAAAAAAACATAGCTTATACGAAGTGTAATTGTATCAATTAGTTTGAATCAGCCATGTAATTAAATTTTACCAATTGTTTTTTTTTTTAGCTCTATTTCATGCTTTGTCAATACGCTATCATCCTATCACTTATTAATACCACTTGGGAAAATTGGGAGGAAAAAAAAAGGGGGGGGGGAGAAAGGGATATCTGGGTGAATTTTTACCGTAATTGGTTTTTAAAAGCATTTACAAAAACAAAAAATAGGAAATGACCTGATTTCGAACTTGTCGCTCACGCATCCTCTGGCAGAGGTGTAAACCACTCTTCTACTATGGTTCTTAAGACTAAAATAATTGTATAATTATATACTGTTCATTACATTTTAGGACGGCGACCTATAACTCAGCTTATACCACCACTGCAGTCAAGTAAAGCTTCTTTCCCGTATTCGAGATACCAAACAATTAATTACCAAAAGTGTAATAACTAATTGATTTTGTTTAAATTGATTCTTGTGTTGTCAGGTGAAAGAAATAAATGTACGAAATTTCAGCTTGATCCGAGGTTGGGTGTGGGAGAAATAACGTGCACAAACTTTTTACCAGAAAGACAGACAGAGTTGATGTACGTTTTGTAAAGATGTTGATTATCTAGAATTCTAGATAGGCCTACCACAAGAAAAAAATCTCGTTCACTATGAAAGCTACAGTGACTGGGAGAATACTTCCGATTTTTTTTTTTGTATGGTCCAAACCGTGTAATGTGCAAGCGGCTTAACACATTTAACATTCTCCATGTTAATATCAGCAACGGAAAACTATTATCACTGTTTCATTGTAGAGGGAAAACGTAAATTCCACAGACAGATATTAGTTCGATCGTTATCATTAATTGCAAGTGTTATTTCTTCGCCTGATTGTAGTTTGGAATCTGTATTAAATCGGACAGACCGACCAGTGGTCACAAGCTATTTTAATCTGATACTATACTATCTTAATCCAGTGACGTACCAACGTTTGCGGGGGGAAAAAAAAGGGGGGGGGCGTTCTTGTCTAATCGTAAAGTACACACGCCTTATAAAGCTTCTCTTCAGTCAAGAAAAGAATAACGAATGCCCTCGTAATGGTCCAGTGATAACATGACGGTTAGGGCCTACTGTTTCAAGCAAACAGAGCCAAGACAAATTTAAATACTGTTCTCTTGAACCGTGTGAAAATAATAAAGTTCGTGAAAAAAATTGCTCGCGGCTTTCACAAGACTAGATTAACTATTTTACAAAACAGAATGTGTTATCAGAGCCATTATTTGTTGTAGGTCTTTCTAGTCTTATATAATCTGTAGTTTCAGCTTTTAGTGCCTCCCCCCCCCCACCACCAAAAAGCCCTACTCTATTGAATGGGTATATCATATGGAATAAATGTACACTAATTGCATCAATCGTCCAGTATATAAACGTAAGGTTATTACTTGCGGAAATACTTCTGTATTGGATAGTCGATCACAAGGTAAGTGTCTCTTTTGAATTCAGTTGTGTTAATAAGGGTACAGAGAATAATATTCCGATTTTAACCCTGCACTGACTCATAGTGGAAGTAAATCTAGTCAATGTATTCATCATAGACCACAGGCCTATAATGGTATTTTGATATCGGTGTGGTTAATAAAAAAAAACTGGAAAAAAATGAGGAATAAAAATTGACTAGACTCAAGATACTATTTACTCATTTTAAAAAAAATGTGTTCTCGTGTTGCTGTTGTTGTTTTCATCTAGAATCATTTAATCTAGTATAGATAATTGAAACTTAAAACTAAATGTAAAACGTTCATAAGACATTGTTCTTTCGTGTCAATGTTTTCTGATTGTTAAAAGCACGTGACATAAGAGTTGGTTCTTGTGTCGTGCTGCTGCATCAAGCTAATGATATGTTCTCATTGTTGTTATTTCAGGCCTTTATATGATCAATAACATTTTCAAAGCCTTCCAAATTGTAATTGTAAACAAAAGAGTTTCTATTGACTAAGTTAACGTGAAACAAATGCTGGAGTGCTTTTAAAATGTAATGTTGATTTTTTAAAAATAGTTTTTAATTTAAATTGTTACACTATTCAGGCCTCCTTCAGTCGTAAAATGACTATGGTTCATTTCGAACACTTTTTTATGTGACTGTAGAGCCCTATTTCGGAGAGACGCTCCCGTCCACAAATATCGCAGGTTAAGGTGGCTTTCGCTTTGGTGGTAGAGGGCCCGGCCATTTTTCGTATGGCAAGCTTTTCTTACAGAGCTGAAGCCCATATTTTTTTTCGCTGTCCATAGCTAGTGCGGTCTAGAGCTATGTCTTTCCAATGGCCAGTATCAACGTTCACTGTTCTGAGATCACGTTTTATTACAACTACCTAAAGGAGGATAGGTGACCAGTTTCTCTTGAGCCAGACGCGAGTTGCTCGTAGAGAATGACTTTTGGGATGCGATTGTCCTCCATTCGGCAAACATGTCCGAGCCAGAGCAGACGCCGTTTAAAATATAGAACGAAAAAAAATATTTAAAAAAAAATTTAAAATAAAATAAATTCATTATTATTAGTCACAGTCACAGTGTACTACAACACGTTTTGCTATTTCTTCTCGTATAAAATGTTTAGAAGGCCCCCAACTTTTAGAGGTCCTAGGCTGCTGCCTATGCCTAAGGCCGGCCTTGCATTATAGATGCATGTATTTTGCGTAGATCTGAGAGAGAGAGAGAGAGAGAGAGAGTATTTGTTTGCTGGCTGGATATTTCTTTAAAAAATTTTGTCATGAACAGGCCGAGATCGTCAAGTTTTATCTTTTATTTACGGTGGTAACATCGACCCATATATTTTTATTACTGGCATATAATATTTATTTGACGTTGCCATTTGATATGTAGGACACATTACAGTTTGTGCAGCTAGTTCTACAGCTAGGAAATGAACTATTACACGATCGTGCCGTTTTGATGTAATTCTGCATTTAGTGAAAAGATTCTCATTTTTCTCATGATTAAATATTATTCTTCTCGTAATCCTTTGGACTCCAAGAAGAGCTGCAAGAGTACTTCGCCATTTTACTCTGCTCTGGCCAATGCCCTTCAGTTGAGCTTGTCCTTCTGACCTCCGTGTTTGCTTTGACCTCCCAGCATTTTTCTTCCCCTATGGGTTACAGTCCAGAGCCTGTTTAGCAATAGTTTGTGTTGTTCTTCGTATTGTAGGTCCAATCCAGACTCATTCTGCGTCTTTTGGTGTTTGCGCCAGTCCCCGCGATCGTAGATTTTCTTGTCGGCTTCAGCTTTGCAACCATTAGATCTCATTATTTAGGACTTGTTACTCAATATTTTGGAAGCCTGCCCGCTATATATGTATGATACCAATTACCATGCAAGCTCGTAACAAGACATTTTTGGTTTCAGTTTCGGTAAAGACAACATCTTATGACCTGTCGAGGTTATCAATGTTTAACAATTCATCTTGGCATCAATAAAAACAAGTAGCCGGAAGCGACAAATTAACATCGTTTATTTCGTAACTAAGAAACATCCAATCGAATTTGAATAGGAAACCGCGTAGTGATCAAGTTTGAACTAGTTACGGTGCTATTGTTATTTCTACATGAAAGAGTCATAGGTCATTTATATTATAGTTACATAAATGCAACTTTTGAAAAATTGATTTTTAAAATGAAAATTAATAAAGAAATATAGGCCAGTGTTTTCTTGACTTTCGAGGGGGATACGTTCCGAGAAATTAAAATTTCCGCGTATTTAATTTCATAAACGTACATTATTTTGGATAGTAACAGTATCACATAACATCCCCTGAAACTTTTATCTCCTAAATAACCAATTCTCATCTATACTAATAAAAGGCAAAGCCCTGACTCACTGACTCATCACTAATTCTGCAACTTCCCGTGTAGGTACAAGGGTGAAATTTGGCAGGCGCATTCCCTACAGCTTACTTACAAAAGTGCAGCAGGTTTCGTTTCCCAATCGTACGCGTAACGGTCGTAACGGTCGACAACGTCCGCCATGTTGAACTTTCGTATTTATGGAGCCATCTTCACGAAACTTGGTACGCGGCTTCCCTGCTTATTTTAGTGTTTTTATACGTAGGAGGGCAAAAATGTGGGAGGCTCATTCTTAATTTTCTGTCGACGATTGTTACTGGCTTCGCTTCTTGGTACGGCGGTTTACTCTTTTCGCTTGGCTTTTGTTGTATCTTCAGGATTAGGATTCAGCCTGCTGACATCGACCACGTGATCCGTGCTGAGATTCCTGATCCACAGACTGACCCTGCCCTCCACGAAATAGTGAAATCAACCATGATTCACGGCCCATGTGGGCCTCACAACATCAACTCACCCTGCATGAAGAACGGAACGTGCACCAAGAAGTACCCGCGTCCCTTCATCTCTGAGACTCAGACTGGACAAGACGGTTACCCTCAGTACCGCCGGCGCACACCCTCTGACGGCGGTCACACAGTTAACATCAATGGCGTGAATGTCGACAACAGATGGGTGGTCCTTTACAGTCCTGTTCTGTCCCGCTTCTTCAATGCTCACATCAATGTCGAAGTCTGCAATTCAGTAAAGTCGATCAAATACATCTGCAAGTATGTCAACAAGGGAAGTGACCAGGCAGTCTTTGCAATACAAAATCCAGATGACGAGGTCTCTCGGTACGAAGCTGGTCGTTACATCAGCAGCTCTGAAGCAGCGTGGCGCATTTTCTGCTTTCCCATTCACGAACGCTACCCTCCGGTCGTTCATCTTGCAGTGCATCTCGAGAACGGACAGAGAATTTATTTCACAGAGGGCAATGTTGCAGAAAAAGTACACAATCCACCACAGACGACTCTGTTAGCCTTCTTTGATCTTTGCAACCATGATGACTTTGCAAAGGAGCTTTATTATCACGAAGTTCCATCTTATTATGTGTGGACAAGAAACATGTTTCGTCGGAGGAAGCAGGGGAAGGCTGTGCCAGGACATTCGGGGGTGAAGAAAGATAATGTGCTTGGAAGGGTCTACACTGTGCACCCGAACAACTCTGAATGTTACCACCTTCGATTGGTGCTCTACAAAATCATAGGTCCCACCTCTTTCGAATCTCTCAGAACAGTTGACGGTGTTGTCCATCCAACCTACAAGTCGGCCTGCAGGGCACTTGGTTTGTTACAGGACGATGTCAACTGGGACGAGACTCTCCAGGAAGCTGCTCTGTCTCGCTCACCTCAAAAGATCCGTGAACTGTTCGCTGTAATGCTGGTCTTCTGCCAAATGGAGAACCCCTTAAATCTCTGGGAAAAACATAGAGACAGCATGGCAGAAGATGTTAGGAGACAGACTGAAAGAGATCATGGAGGAACAGAAGTCCAACAGTGGTTGCCTATGATCTACAACAAGTGTCTTCAGTTGCTTGAGAACTACGTCATTGCTATCGGAGGTCTCTCTGTCGATCATTACGGGCTGCCTTCAACTTCGAGAGAACTGGCAGAAGTTACGTCGAATCCCGAGTACTTGAGGGAAACCTCTTACGACACCTCGGAGTTGGCCAATGTAGTCTCAAACAACGAGCCTTTGCTGAATGGTGACCAAAAGAGAGTTTACGAGCAAGTCATGAGGAGCGTTGTCTCGGGCACTGGCACGGTGTTTTTTCTTGATGCTCCAGGAGGAACTGGCAAGACATTCCTCATAAACCTTCTGCTTGCGAAAGTCCGAGCGGAAGGTGACATTGCTGTAGCTGTGGCTTCTTCTGGCATTGCAGCAACTCTTCTTCAGGGTGGGAGAACTGCTCATTCAGCTTTCAAGCTACCTCTCAACCTCAGCCACACCACTGATTCGCCCTCCACGTGCAACATATCAAAGCAGAGCAACATGGCTGAAGTGCTAAGACAGTGCAAGCTGATTGTCTGGGATGAGTCCACCATGGCACACAGAGGGGGTGTCGAGGCTTTGGACAGGACCCTCCAAGACATCCGAAACACCACCACACGTATGGGAGGCTTGACAGTGTTGCTGGCTGGAGACTTTCGGCAAACCCTACCAGTCGTGCCCAGAGGAACACGCGCCGACGAAGTGAAAGCCTGTCTGAAGTCTTCGTACCTGTGGCGTCAAATCACTGTCGTCACTTTAAGAATAAACATGAGGGTTCATCTGAATGGCGACACAAGAGCCGGAGAGTTCTTTGATCTTCTGATGAGTATTGGTGATGGCAGCTTCAGTCAAGAAAATTATAAAATAGCAATTCCCTCAAATCTCTGTCTCCTGGTGAAGACCTTGCAAAACCTTCGTTACAATGTTTATCCCAATCTAAGAACTCTCCAGCATATAGACGTGTCATGGTTGAGGGAGAGAGCTATCCTAACACCACGAAACATGACCACGGCCATAAACCACGTTTTACTCCAAGAACTCCCCTCACAATCTAAAACATACCAGTCTGTGGATTCAGTTGTGGAAATGGAAGACGCGGTGCACTATCCGGTAGAGTTTCTCAACTCTCTGAATCCTCCAGGCACTCCTGAGCATCGTCTCATTTTGAAGGTTGGGGCACCGATAATGTTGCTGAGGAACTTGCAGCCACCTAAACTGTGCAACGGCACCAGACTTCAAGTCACGTCTCTGCAGAAGAACCTCATTGAGGCAACTATTTTCACTGGCAGTGGCTCAGGAGAGACAGTTTTGATTCCTCGCATCCCCGTCATCCCCTCTGACCTCCCATTTCAATTCAAACGCCTCCAATTCCCAGTAAGGCTCTGCTTCGCCATGACAATCAACAAGTCTCAGGGACAGACACTACAAAAGGTTGGCATTGACTTGAGACAGGACTGCTTCTCACATGGGCAACTGTACGTCGCATGCTCAAGAGTAAGCTCGGCGCAGGGATTGGTCATACTGCAGCCGGAGGGCCGAACTGACAACGTGGTGTACAAAGAGATCCTCAACAAATAACTGTGTATTGGTACATGTATGTTTCTTCTCTATTTCAAAAGGTTTACTTTTCTTCTTAGTAATGAAATATTTAAGGCAGTACATATGACACATTATTTTTACTTATCGGACTAACATTGCAAAAAGCCACACAAAAACTGCGTTGTTCCGGTTATTCCAAAAATACATGCGCTACATTCCCTGCGGTAACACTCCTGGCACAAATGAGAATGTTTTGTTGTTACATGTAGGCCTATTAATTAAAGCAAATTTGAAATGTTAATGCAATAATCCTCCCGCGGCAAAGCGCGGGTATTTTGCTAGTTCTCTTAATAACCTTGACATGCCAACTATTTCTGACGTCACGACTTGTGACGTGGCAAAGAGCTATTGGTCTACACAGGTTGCGACGTCGCAAAAACATTAGTTCCATTAATTATTTGAAAACCCGTGGTATGGCCCTTCCGCGAATGTCGGATCTGCGAACATCAAAGGACAACTGGAACTCCAATCGCTCACCTTGTTCTTAAAGAACATCAATTTGGCTTCGGCATTCGGACCGCGCATCGGAAGAGAAGATACATAATATTATTATTAATTTAAAGCGACAAGCCAGGAAAGTTCCGTGACTGAATCCGTCTGTGACCGTCTAAGCAAAAATATTTGTTTATTGCAAGTGTTCTGGTTCTCCTCCGTAGATTTATAGTTGCTTTCCGACTCCAGCTTAGCAGAAATTATTATAATCTAGTTTGTTGATTTTTCATGCAAAATGTTTCTGAATCATCGGTTACGTTTACTAACCTTAAAAGGCGAAATCTTTCATGCATAACAATCTGGCCTACAATAGAGTATGTAATTAGCGAAAGTCCAATAGACAGTACCTATGTAAGGTACTTTGTTATAGATGATTATGATTATAGTTAGTATCAAAATTAATAAATCAAAGGTTACATTACTTGAAAAAGTGCTGAGAATTCGTAGTCCCCTCTCCTGTTATTGGTTGGGACTTCGGTCAAAGCCCTCACGAAAAAAAACAACCTACATTTCATTTACAAAGGATTAAAATAAATCAAAATAGTAAATGGTAGACTGCTTCCAGATTTCCTCAGGCAGGACAACTCTACAGTAGGTCAGGGCGCTTATTTGAAGACGTGTGCAAGCATCACTTTTTGCATACGGGCGTGCGCAATCCAGGCCGTTTTGATGACAAAGATCACGGTGCAAAGAATCATATTTTGCACACGGTACTCGCCAGCGCTGAAATTTAAGACAGCATAAGATTTTATTGTATTTGCACTTCAACTTATATCTAAAAATTTGCATTCAGAAGTATATACATATATATATATATACAGTGCTTTTTTGTTAAAGATATATGCCAGTACTCAGTGATGGATTGCCTAACTTTTAACTACAAATAAATTACTAATAAACGTTAAAATACATGAAAAGTATATACCTCCTTTATACAACTTATAGGGCGATTGTTTTTCTCATTAATCACTAATGAATGTTAGATTTTTAACAAATTGAGCTTTTTTACCCAGCATAATCGATGCCAATTGTTATAGAAGGCCTGAACACTGACCTGCAACGTCACAACCTGTGGGCAACTTAGACCAATAGCTCGTTGCCATGTCACAGGGATGTAAGATGTCTATAAGGATTGGTCTCAGCCTAATCACCCCCTCTCCTGGAGAATTAATCCTGTTTTAGCCAATGTATAGATCTACTAGACTTTATGTAATTCCAATTATAGGCCTTTAGATCTAGAATTAAAAGACTATGCGCAAAATGTTCCTAAACATTAATTTACTAAAAAAAAATGTGAATGCCTACTATTGGAAATACATGACATGAAGAAGTATAGTCCGTTCATATCGGTCAAACTAGGGTTTTCCCAGTGTGGCCTACGAGCTAGTAATTATTTTCCCAACGATATACATCAGCTTTCACATTTCTAGGAAAATCATTATCGCTGTTTTTTTTTTTTTTTTTTTTTTTTTGAGATCCGTGTCCAGGTTTCGCCCACCCACCCGGACGTTCCACGAAGTTATGAGTTGAATAAAGGTATTGTAATTATGTTTAGCAAAGTTGGTTCCATGACCTTTCACCCGTAGCTAATGCCATCTGCTACTAAAGCGACGAATTGTATGCCCTGTTTAATTCACTATGGAAAAAAGAAACAACAAAATTAATGCAATAAATAAATAAGGGAATAGTACACTATCCATTTTCATACTGTTTTTTTTTTTACGAGTCCTCTATTCAGAAAAGAAATTCTTCATTGGCTCTAAAAAAAAAATCTGGGCTAAGACGGTTCTCGAAAACGATTCTACCTATTTCCCTAGAACTATGACAGTGGATGTATATCGATGTGAAAAGAAATACTAGCTAGATGAGTAGTGAATTAGGTCGTCGCCTAAAAAAATGGACATTAACAAAATATTTCAGCTTAGTGGCTAGCGAGTCGACCTTCCATTAGGAAGGCTTGAGCCATCAAGTTGGAATTCAAGTCGAGCAACTTAAAAAAAAAATGCTTTTGAAAAACCAGCTCTGAAACTTTCTCCCAGATACCTCCTCCCCCCCCCCCCCCCCCCCAACTGGTCCACACAAGTGATTGAACCATAGCACATTGAGAGTGCTAAAAGCATGAGATTTCGCTAAACAAAAACAATTTGTACAAATATTTCCGATCGCATAGATTTATAATTGTTAGTCTAAATCTATTATAAATTAATTATATCAATGATTTAAACTAACTGATCTAGGTTAATTTCATTTCATACAAAGCTCACCCTTCAGAAAGTATTTTTTAAATTTTTCACTTGTTTTAAAAATTATTTTTTTTGCGCTAGAAAAAAAAAAGGCGCAGATTATAATTTAATAAAATATTATTCTAAAATAAAGTGGTTATAAAAATATTCTAAAAAAAAATAATATAAAAAGGCAACCCCTAATTGTCTGACATCTTCAAATAGGCGTATTGACTTTTGTACACGTAAAATAAATGTAATGAAAGGGATCCCCCTTATCCAAATAGTGTGCCACATTTAGTCTTGTAACCTCACTGACCAACAAATAAAAAAAAAAAGATCTAGTCGTATTTCCTTAGAATGCGATGATCCCCTTAGCTACTCTTGTTCTTTGTTACTTAATATCTCTAGTTTGACCTTATTGTGTACAACGACCATTCCACTTGACGTGAGCACGTAAGATTGAAAAGAATTATACCTACAAAAAATGTAGAGCAAAGTACGAAATATATGGGCCATTGAGCAGAGCACCCAAGCGAAGAAATTGACATAGATCTTTTGGCCCGCCCCCAAATAGACGCGTCTTCTTAGGAGACCAAAATATTGAAGCTGTGGTTAGAGGCGAATTTTCGGAAATATGGATTAAATAGGTCTACTTGCTTTGTTTAAAATAAAGGACTTGTTGAGAAATATATATTTTTTTGTTTTGTTTAGCTAATCGATATTGACGCCTCGAAACAATGTTTGAACGTGTCAATTCGAGCATGAGGATAATTAGTGTAAAGTTTGTGCAAGTCAGTGATTAAAGTTCCACCCAGACAAATGTCTTGTCATTAAAGAGTTCATAACATACCAGACCTAGTGTAGTATGGACTTCATGTCTTAACATTGGAGAATAATAATGATCATCCTCTGAGCCGGTACGTGGGGTTTTTCTTGCGTGTGCAAAAGTGTCTTACTTAAGTATTTAGGCTATATAGAGCGATATCTTTGTTTATAATATATAGTGATATATTCATTAGGCTATGAACTCTTCATTTCAATGTTTGTTTTATGGTTTGTTTTAGGTTCTAAAACTCGTACGTAGGTTTAGAATAAAATTACAATGATCGAGTGACCAGGTATGGTACCCATTAAAGAGGCTAAAAAATAGGACAAACAAAATCTCTCATTTGTCCTTTGACTTTCGTCGTAGTGGTGCTGTGACGTAGTGATGCTGTGACGTGTGCTGTGGCGTAGTGGTGCTGTGACGTAGTGATGCTGTGACGAAGGGATGCTGTGACGTGTGCTGTGGCGTAGTGGTGCTGTGACGTAGTGATGCTGTGACGTGTGCTGTGGCGTAGTGGTGCTGTGACGTAGTGATGCTGTGACGAAGGGATGCTGTGACAATTTGTGTAACCGAACCCCTCCACTTTTAGCGGTCAGCAGCTTTTCTTCGTGCTCCCACCACTGTACCTCGAGCAGGGCCAGTCCTAACAATTGCGGGACCCTATGCGAAACTGATTGCGCGGTGGGAATAAGGAAAAAAAGTGAGAATTAAGATTTCGTATTATACAAAAAAAAATCGACTTTGAATTGTATTCATTCTTTACTAAGTACAAAATTACGACCAAAATGAACGTTACTTTACGAACCTTGCAAACCTATGGCATATTTATATGCCAGTGACTATAAAAGTAAATAAAGTACTGTAAAATTTCCCGATTATTACATTTTATTGCACTAAAGCTGACAATGCCCTTTTTTCTTTTATCGCGCGTAGCATTGGCGTTTTCCGCAATGAATGACACCCTCGAATGACAATTTTGTCTATTTTTAAGGAGATTTTTAGGAGTTTTCGGGATATTTTAATAAATTCAGGAGATTTCCAGGAATTTTTCGTATATATTTTGCAATTTAATAACTACAGCTAGAGTTAGCGCGGGGCCTCTGAAAGCCTATGCAGCGGTTAAATGTTTCCACATCGACCTTTTTTTAAATCGCAATTCCGTTCCACTACGTTTTTTATAAAGCAGCCATGACACATGTTGAAAGTAGAACATTTTACTTCCGCTTTAAGTACTCATCACTTTTAGATGTATAATACCTATTTCCTCCCCCCCCCCCCCCCCCCAGTCTAGACACAATTAATAAGGGAGCACAATATCTGAAGTCTGTGAAGACGCGCATGTTTAGATTAATGTATTACGTGTGAAATGTTAAGAAATTATCATAGTAGCTATTAATTTTTTTTTTGTGGGGTCCAGTGGCGAAGCGACTTCGGATCATCTCATAGAAATGAAAACTTGCCTGGGCATTAGCTGCGATTGGAACGATGTCGCCTACACAGGAGTTCGCCCCATCCCCCCTTTTCCACGGCAGGTACCGATACAGTTTGGAATCAATAGCATCCCAGTTTCTGACAGTAATAGTAGGCCTACTTTGTGCTGCATGCCAGTTGCCTAAGGGTCACTAATTTTTATTCACGGTTGACTCTTGAAACTTTCCCCATGTATGGGTATAGTCCCAAAACAGCAGAGGTTTGGAAACTTTGAATTCAGATTCCCTTCTTCTAGGTGGACCAAAGCATCGCTGTCACTGTCAGTCAAGAGCAGTGGCAAGCCTTTTTCAAGTTCATGTGTTGTGTCATTACTCAACTAATGAGTCATAACAGTCTTATGAAGTCTGCTAGTAAATCATATGATTCAGTGTTAACTTTACTCTCGTTTGAAAAGAGAGTTGAACCGAATGACTGAATTCACCCATACTGTGCACTGTCTGATATTGATATCACCTGGTGTGTAGAGGGAAACTTACTTTTGTCTGCCATAGCATACATCTCAATAAACAAAGTCGCGATCACAAAGACAACTATGCTAACATACCTCAATAAGTGTTGAAAGTTGGTACGAAGAATGAAAAGTATAGTTTTCATTCAAGCCGGACAACAAGCAGCCTTTGAATCACACATAGCCTACTGTCAATGTATGAACTATGAACCATATTGATCTTGCTTCGCCAGTTTTAGACTCAGTAAACTCAAAAAAAAAACAAAACAATATACTTTCTTATAAGGCTATTTCAATTGTTGTTCGTGTGATATGAAATGTATTTTAGGGATGTGCAAAATTTGCAGTATTGTAAATCTCGATAAAGTTCGTTTAGGGCACCGTTAGGGTAAGGACAGTTCGTTCTGATCAGTTGTAAAGTTCGGTTTCGATCCTGATCGAGGTTCAAATTCGTTTCCCATCTTTAGTCCAATCCCTTACTGGCCCCTAAGGCCCCCAAGAGTCCCCCGAAAAACCTATGTGGTTAGGAGGCTTTCGGTTGGGCCAGATGGGGTTCTTATGGAGCCCGAAATCTTTGCTGCAGGTTTGTTTCGGCTGACCCGAAGCTTTCTTCTCCCTAATTTTAAGCTTTTTTTTTCTGTGGAGAAGTCTTGCTGTGGAATGTGTTAGTGGGAGCCTGCCTAGATTAGCCTATAAATAGCTTTTCTTATCTTAAAAAAAAGTATCTTATCGATTTAAATTTGTAAATAAGCTCGTAGTCTTAGTCTTTTGTCCATATTATAACGGTCTACATAAACAACTATGTGTATGTTATAACATAATTTAAATATACATATAATACAAGTTCATTACTGCTACAGTGATTTTAAAAAAGAAAAATACCCAGATCTAGTAAAAAAAATTACCTATGGTATTGTATTATTTTCGATTCTCTAATATTCTGAACTTTAGTGATTATTTGAACGAAAATTAGAATCTATAAAGATTAGATTTTTTTATTCGTTTGCTCGTACAAAAAAAATCCAGCAAAATGATGTTAGTTTCATACTCTATCCTACTAGACATAGATTTCAATTGATACACATTTATAATTAGATCGGTCTGATTAAGTAGCCTAACGAGGGTTGAAAGAAATTAACTTTTTATTAGTGCTTGCAAATATTTTTTTCCACACGTGACGCTGCTATATCAGCCAATAATTTGCTAAATTATTGTCACGTGATCTCACGGTCACGCCTACATATACATGTCGCCATTTTGCGAACGACTGAGGAAAGAAATGTCGTGCACACGACCCTAATATTATTGTTTTTCAACTTTTGCACGTGGGTAAAGCATTATATTGCGGTCTTTACCGGTATCACTGAATTTATATCTACTTTCGATTTCGATACACCATTATTAGATTCGAAATCTCACAAAAACTTTTTATTACATGTTGAAAATCATGTTCTCTCAACGTGCATTGACAAAGTAATGAAAAAATATGTCACTGTCAGAGTTTCCACCTCCAGCCGTACTTGAAATCTGTCTAGATCTAGTTTCTATATCTAGCTAGACTAGAGAGTGACTTACGTCACTTAAACTACTTAGACTAGAGTTAGAAAGATTAGTCCATTTGGGTAGAATAGATTAGATTATTTATTTTTAGTGTTCAGTAAAGTAATTATTATTATTAATAAATTAAAAAGAGTTAGTGTTAGTCACTACGACACACACATACTTTATTAGATTAACTAGATCTATTATAGTCTATAATAATAGACATTATACTAAATACTGACATAACAAACGAATATTCACATTTGACTAGAGTAACACCATTAGTAAAATCACTAAATTTAAAAAGCCTTCAGGACAGAAGACTCAAAAGTAAAGTAGCAATTATACATAAAACACTGAACCATAATCTTCAAATACAAAAACAAAACTTAATAAAATACTCTGAAAGACACAAAAATAAAGGCACATTCCTTGTCCCCTATGCTGGGACAAATTTGTACAAATACTCCTTCTTCCCTAGTGCTATTAGAGCATGGAATGGGTTGCCTGAGCTAGCCAGAAAAACCAGTGATTTGGCAGAATTAAAGTCATTGGTTAATATGCATGACGCGTAGGACGTAATCATCTTCTTTTTTGAAGTAACGTCTGTATTATATAAGATAAGAAGACACTATAGTTACTTATAGTCAATACTGACTATAAAAGTATAGACACTATAGTTACTTATAGTCATAGTATACTGTGATGTACTTGTTCAGGCTGTCTTGAGGTCAACTCTGGATGACTTGAATTTCAATTAATTGCTCTGCAAGCGTTTTTTTATTGTTCGGGTGTATTCAATGTAGTTGATCAACAAACAGAATAAACAAGATGATCGATTTAACGAGTAAAGAGATGTCGTCAACACTGATGATCAGTTCATACTATATTTATTTCAATAAAAGGCCACAGTAAAAGTCTCTGTCAAAATAAACACATCTTTACCCTATAGGATTCTATCGCTAACTGATTTTCCGGTGTCTAACCCAAAATATTCCAAACGTCACTAGTCCCGTTCAATATACGTCTTCCATAGGTGTCTAACAATACTCAGTATAGTGACCAGGACGCCCTAGTCCTAGCATACTATTAAATAACTATTACTAATAAAGTAAAGTAGAGAGTAGAGTATGTGTATGTCTATCTATAGACTATAGAATAGACTAGATAGTACTATACTATCGAGTCCAGCTAGAATCTAGATTAGGTACTCTCATAGGCGGCCATATTGGATCTAAAAACACATTTGACATCAAAACAATTTCCTGTTCAGGTTTTATAAAACTGAAATTAAGCATGTCCTAAGAATAGACATTGCTTTATAACTGAGTGTTTTTATGACATTTTCTTGAGTTTATTCTAAAGATAAGAGGTCCCTCTAACGGCTAGTGGGAAAAAAATATTTTTTTTCTATTACTATGTCCAAAATATTTTAATCTGAAAAATTTGAAATTTTCAAATAACAAGGAAAAAAATAAAGGGTCTCCGTACATCTTTAGTTTAAACCAAACACTTAGAAAATTCATTCAGCTTTCCAATGATACCAAATTTATTATGATTAAACGAGTCAACGATATTTTAAAACTTAGCACACTTTTTTCAGGTACTAGAATTTCAATAAGGTTGTGATGACCTTTTATCATTAATATCCGTTTTTTACATAAGAAAAATAAAATTAGTGTACACTAAAACATGTAAAATTGAATGAATCATTTCTTCATACCTATATCATTGCTTATTAACATAAAATATGATAAAGATCTTTATTCTTGGGAGTTCTTTCGGTCAGTCGATGTCGAGCTAAAATCTGTAAATCTAGGTATCTAAAATATTCTTTCAAATAAAGATAATTAAATAGATCTAAATCTTAAATCTAAAGATTCTTTTTCTAATCTACACTATTGTTTTATAACTAGATAGATCTAGATCAATTTAGAAGCTTATTGTGTTGAAAACTTGACAACCAGGAGCATTTTTCTTTTTATAGACTATTTTAAGAAAAATAGAAAAAATTGTATTTTTTCCTAATTTACTAATGATATTTTAAAATTTTAATTTCATTTTGATTTGCCACTTATAAATTAATATTCCTCCTTTAAAACTGTACAATTTGATATATACTTTTGTATATGTATTCACAATAGTTTTTGAAATATTCACATTAAAAAAAATTTGCTTCACTTTTTTTAAAATTTCTCTATATAAAGTCCATAGGATGTCAGGACGCCTCAGAAAAACTTAAATTCACAATAACTTTTGAACCAATAATGCTAGCATAATAAATTTGGTGTTGTTGGAAAGCATTTTTCATCCTCTTTCATTTTTTATAGGATTAATTTAAATTTTTTGGTGCAACTACCTAATCTAGAACTATCCTATAGATTATAGATCTATATATAGGTCTAGGGAGTCTAGTCTAGTGTCAGTGACTTAATAAATACTTATTTACTATATATTAAATTATTATATTATATTTTGTTTTGTCAGATCTTGACCTAGTATTAATTTAATAATTTATTAATTATAGTCCAGTAAATAAGTGAACATCTAGAATCTAAATACTTTTTTTTATAGACTATAACTATTGACAGCATAGATTCTAATTACCAGACTCTACAAGATTCTAGACTCTGAACTCTTGACTAGCTGTAGATCTAAATTTAGTATTATAGTATGACTAGATCTATATAGATTCTAGCTGGCTTATTTTAGTTACAAGTTTCTAATCTAGATCAATAGTAGTCTGGACTTTGGGATGACCTAGTCCAGGGTGGCTGCCTGGTCATGCAGTAGGCACATTGCAATGTTTTTCGGACTTGTCAATGGTCCTGGGTTCGTATCCTGTCAGCTGCCATTTCCCATTGTCCTGCTGGATGTTTGGACTAGGAAGTAGATTATCTACAATTCTGAAGGCATCCAAAACATGTAAAACATTTTACAAACATTTTTAATCTAGAATCTTATTAGATCTAGATCTACTATACAATTATTAGATCTACTATTAATATAGAAAAGAGTACAAGTTTCCCTTTCAGACCTTGTGATCGATAGGGCAGATGATGTAAAGATCATCTGTTTCTGTGGTCTATGGTTAATGAGGGTATCATGTGGCCAGCACAACGACTAACCGCCTTTACTTTTCCCTAACTAAGGTCAGGTGAGGTGCACATTAAAGCTGGGTGGACTCAGAAGCTCCCAAAGATCCTGAAATTAAAAATCCGTCTTCACCAGGACTCGAACCCAAGACCTCCAGTTCAGAAGCCAAGCACTTTACCTCTCAGCCACCATACCTCCACTATTAATATAAGGTGACCAGAAATTTGGGCAGTGAAAGCAGGATACGTGTTGATCTTAGAGTTTAAACTAAAAAAATAAAAATAAAAACCTAGGGTTTTGCTCAGATGCTGCCAAGTAATCCATATTATATGCCATATGTGCTTTTGACTAACCGTTGATCTACATCAAATACAATATTAATATTTTGCATATTGCCTTTTAAAAATGAAAAAAGCTTTTAGTTTAAATGTGAATTTATTATACTCTTTCTCAGTTGTGCCGATCTTGGTCTGAAACTCTTTCCAAGAATGGAACATTTTTCAGTTTGATCCATCTAAAAGCATTAACGTTATTGAGTCCGTCTCTTTATCTCTAATATGGCACAATTTTAATTAAAGTACTAGATCTACATTATTTTTTCTTACCAACTTGAGGGCTTTTAAGTTAAATTCTTCATTGGGGACGAACCTTTTCATGCTTCTTTCTGTGCATATCTGAACTGAATCAATTCTTCAATGGACGAAAATTGTTCAAGAACACTGACATTCTTTCCCTCAACAAGTAGAACTGCATGGAATATTGCAGCAATGTTGAGAACAACCACAATTCATCACATGGATTTTGAGTATGTTGGGGTACATCTCTTGAGGCAAGAAATATATAATTTCAAAGCATATTATAAGGTTAATGGTCACTGCATCGTAGGCATCAGAGATAACCATCTTTTCTTTCAATAGCCCTAATTTTGCAGAATTCTTTTAAAGATTTCATGCGAGTGGTCTAGGCGCAAAAGCAATAATAAATTTCCACATATAATATTGTTTCCACCTCTAATATAGACATTCTGTTTTTATGGTGTTGTGTGCTATATGAGCACCACTGCCAATACCTAATAGTTTCTTGCCAACACCAACTGAATGTTGCAATTTCTTAGTTGTTTTTTTTTATCTACGCCCTTTCAGTCCTCTAAAATAAGTTCACTAAACTTGCATAATATCTACAAAAATCTACAACTTTCTCTATCAATCCATTTTTGTAAGCCATATGAATTAAACCAGCAAATAGTTTTGCACTTGCAGGCCCAACTTTGCACAAATAATCGTTTCACCAGAAGAAACAATTTTACATCTACTTTGTGATATGAACTATATGTAAAGATGGTCACAAGTTGGGTATCACTAGCCTGCTTCTTAACTTTGTTCATCACAAAACAAGCCAAAACTTTTGTAACAATTGCTTCACAGTAAATTCTTGCTAATGGGAATTTCCGGTCATTTAAAGCTATTTCAGTATGCTCTCGTTTGATCTAAAACTGTGGTATGGAAAATTGTAGAGTAGACAAAAGTACTTTCTGTGGCTTCTAGCTTGACTTTGTTGTCACCTGTTTTAATAACGGACAAGTACTTTGTGAGAGGTTTACTGCTACCAAGCATACTTTTTATTACAATCTGGATTCACCAATTGCAACAGAATATTGTGATCCACATTTCTCTCATGACACTCCACCATCATTGTTAATTCCTTTTGCTTTTGTTTACAACTCACTCTGTCTGTTTGTTTGGTAAAAAGTGTGTACACGTTATTTCTCCTACACCCATTTGAATTCAGATCAAGTTGAAACTTTGCACAATTATTCAAGAGATGAATCAATAAAAAAATTAATCAATTAATTGCTGGTAATAAATTATTTTATTTGATATGAACAAAGGAAATTAATCCTTTATTATTCACAGATAAGGCTAAATTTGTAGGGTTTAGTCCCCTTAAATAATTGTTAACGCTATTTCTCCCACACTCATTTTTGCATTCTTTGATCTAGTTGATATATTAAACAATTAGTTTTTGTACCTAACAAAAAATGAAAAAAGAAAAATTAACCAATTAGTCAATTAATTATTTTGCTTGATATCAAATAAGGGCACTTACGTCTATGTTATTAATATAGTCATAAGAGCTGAGTTCTTCCCCTTAGATAAGCTTTGTTTTTTTTTTAAGGATTCTTTTTTTACAATTTGCTTCTTAACTATTCAGTTTGAACCAACTCAGAGAACATGGCTGCTTCGTACCTGGTGCTTGCTACTCTGATGTGTTTTATGATCAAGAGGACATCTCAAAATCCTACCAATGGACCTTTGGTCACCAATTCAAGAGAGCATACTACCTCAATACCAACTTGGCATGAACATGTGCACAAGGTTTGAACTAGTTTAGAACTCTTTCTCTTATGCAAGAAAAAAATTTAATGCAGATAATGTATTTAAACAGAATTAGTCCTTTTAATCATGCATAGATACTAAAAACATGTGCATGAAAAGAAAGAAACTAAAGAAGCCAATATGTAAGTTCTTCTGTAATAGTTGGACTTCTGCCTGACAAAAGAACAATAAAAATGTCTGACCAACAATCTGCTCTACAATGACAAATTGTCATAGATTTTAATGTAACACTGAGACTTCAACAACAGAGACTGAACTAATAGGTTTATTTCATCTTAACAGTTTAGTGTTATGAAAAGATTAGTGTACATACATAAGAATACATATATCTGTAGTCTGTCGATATTATATTATTATTCATTTATAGTATCTTTATTTATGTATTTTAAGTTGAACAAATGTAATTTATTTTTTAAGCATATGAAAGAACTTTTCTTTTAAGTTATTTTATTGTGAAATAGTTGATGATTACTTACGGAGAGCTAGACTTACTTACTTAGGTCGTCCCGCGACGGCATTGGGCGGCAAGCTGTCTCTATAAAGATCTGTCATTTGCAATGTCTGAAGCCTCCTCCCACCTGGTGTCCATTTATCTGAGGTCCTCCATGAAGGTGTGGCACCAAGTAATACGAGGACGTCCCTGTTTGCGCTATCCTCGTATTGGCCTCCATGTCATCGCAACTCTTGGTATGCGTAGTTCATTTTGTCATAGAACATGTCCCGTAAACCTCATGCGATGCTGTCACAACCTCACTAAGTGTTCGACTTCCAGTTCGGCATAGAATTTCCTTGTTTGAGACCCGATCTGTGGAACTGACTCCCAAAATCCGTCTCAGCCATTTTTGTTTAGCCACATTTAGTCTTTTCTCAATTTTGACAGATGACTTTCATGTCTCACATGCATTTGTTGCAGTTGGAATGATGATTGTGTTGAGAAGATGTGTTTTTGTCTCATCCAATAGCTTGGCTTGTCCAAATAGGCTGCAGACTTTGGAAAAAGCTCCCTGCCTTTCCTATCCGGGATGCTACATCATGGGAGGCATCCCCATCATTTGTTATGATGCTGCCAAGATACGTGAACTTGTCCAGCTCTTCAAGCTTTGGCTCGCCAAGTCTGACGGGGGACACCCTTTACCGTATATCCCACTCGCAAAATTTTAGTCTTATCCAAATTTATGCAGAATTTATGAGGCCAATTTTTAGTGCTTCTCTATCTAGGCTCTCTGTCTTTTCTTATATGCATTTATTTGTAGCCCCAAGTAGTGCAACATCATCAGCAAAGTCCAAGTCCATCATTCAGTTTTGTTCATGCCATGGAATACCAAAGGCAGTCTCCTCATTATGTAGTTGATGGCTAGGAGGAAAAGGGAGGGAGATAAGATGCACCTCTGTCTCGATGCTAAAAAACTCAGTTATTCCTTCTTCTGTTTTAATGCAGCAACTAGACTGACCCTGTAGGTGTCGTAGGATCTGGACCAATTTTTCTGGGATGCCGTATTCTCTATTTTCCATAGTGATTATGTGTGGACACTATCAAACGCTTTCTTAAAGTCTACGAAACTGATCGTTAGCCGTTGTTGGTACTCAAGACTTTGTTCTATGATATTTCATAGAACAAAGATCCACTCTGTACATGATCTGCCTCTTCGGAAACCTGCTTGTTTAAAATTTAACTTTTTATAAGTAAAAGTTACAGTAGTTTTTGTTGTTCTGAACTTATCCTTTCTTTATAAATACACCAGCATCCATTCAGGTGTGTTTATTATTGAACAAATAAGTTGTTGAATTTTTCTTGCAGTTTGAATGGGTTTGTTCAAATTTTCACCTGTAAACCTTTGATTTCTTGTATGGTGTCACTTTCAATTTTGCACTTACATTTTTAGTAATACATGCACCATATTTTATTACAAAATGGTATGTTCCATTGGTAAATATTAAAATAATAAGTGATTTAACCAAACTTAGCTAATTACTGCTTCCTACAATTAATGCAAGTTCATTGAATAATTATTTTGGTAGTTTAATCTAATTTTATTTGTAAGATTATAAAAAAACTCACTTCACATATTTATATTTTTTATTTGATTTCTTTCTGTATTCTAGAACAATGAAAGCTCAATAATTGTCTTTAATGTCACTCTGGAAGCAGTGACCAGGGAGGAAAGTCTGTACTTTATAAAGGAACTATTTACTACATATGGGAATTCAGACTCAATAAAGCTGAGTGATTTAGCATCTCTGCTGTACCATCTTGGTCTTGGTCATAGAAAAGGTAAAGATAGCTTGTTTCTTATAAATTGTAGCTATTGACTGATTTTAAATTTTCAGTTTGATATTTAAAAATGTCTTTGTTTACATCTCAGAAGATGACAACCTCAAAGATCATGGTCATATCAGACGCAGGAAGTCTGTTGCCAACACACATGTCCATACTCATCATAAAGAAGTATTCACACTTATAGTTTTAGATTTATTGTTAAGATAACCTCATCTAAATTTGTATAAATTAATAAACTAAGAGCATGGATCAGATTTATTATACTGTGACATTCTTGAATTAGCTCATTAGGAAAATAAGTTTTATATTATATGTATTACTTAAACAAGATTTTTGGTTATTTTTACATTCATATTGTAAATCATTATTATAAACAATATTAATAATAATTTTTCCAGTGTCAAAACGTCACTCAACTTTTAGATGCTTTTCACATGAGTTCAAAAACAAAAATCTCAATGGACGAGTTTACATACCTGTGTCCTGCTCTGATTCACCAGTTAGTCTCTAATGCTTGTCACCCATATGATCACCATGATGATAAAAGTCTCCACTTATCCCACTCCCATCAAGAAGCTAAATCAGAACATGAGCATGACCTTCAGAACACCATAGAAAAGCTAGACATGACTGAAATTCCTGCTAAAGGTTTGCATTTCACTCGTTGTATTGTTCCTTATATTCACTATATAATTTGGTTATAAGTTTTTTTTTTTTTTTTTTTTAATGACGGCCAACTGAAAAATTCAGACAAGATTTAAAGTTTCAGTCCTTCTCTTAATATTTAATGTACAAGTTGGTGAAAGTCTATAAAAAATAAAGCAATAGTAACTTATATTATTTTATTACCCTGAGGGTAAATAAGTGCTTTTCATTTACTACTTTTTTTAAGACAAGGGCGAAGTAAAAATATTTGAAAATATTTTTATAACATGCTAATAACTTAAAAGATATTTGAGTATTTAAAAAAAATGAAATGTTCATTTCAAATGACATTATTATTTTAAAATTGCTAGAAATTAAATTAAAATGGATAATTTTGGACCTAATGGTACACAAATTTAAGAAAAATAGAAAAAACATCTGATTGGTGTAAAAATGTGTTGTCATGTTTCCCAAATAGTAAGTCTTTCATTATACAATTTCAAAAAAAAAGATAATCTTTTTAATGGGAACTTATTTATTAGATAAATATATATTTATTAACAGTTTCCAAAGCTTTGTTCAAATACATCCTTTTTTTTTGTGTGTGTGTCTGTATTTGTAAAAATCAGCTTTATTTCTCAAAACAATCATTTGATTTTCATTCACTATTTTACCTAAATAATAATTCTAAAAAAGTAATAAAAAAAAACCTCCATGATTTCTTTTCCCAATAATAATGTTAAATTTTGGTGTTTTTTTTTTAACTTCAGGTTAAAAGGAAGGTCTGAAAGTCAATTGAACTTTTTGTTATTAACTTACTTAAAATTTATAGATTTTTTTTTTTTTTACAGAAACAAAACTATTAAGTTTGTTGTTTGTTTTTTTTTTAGTCTGGGGTTATAGTGTCATAGCAGTGGTCATCATTAGCCTTGTAGGACTTCTTGGTGTGGCAGTTATACCCATCATGCAAAAAGTGTTTTATAATCACCTGCTGCAGTTCCTGGTTGCTCTAGCCATTGGTGCCTTGACGGGGGATGCCCTTCTACATTTGTTGCCTCACGTGAGTTTTAAGTTAAACATTTTTCAGAAACCCTTCTCAGTACAGAACAAAAATATGTGGTGGTTATCAATAAAAATGGTCTCAATAATCTTGTAAACTTGAATTTATTACATTGCTTACAACAGCAAAATATAAATTGATTGCAAGTAGTATTTTCTTTCATATTTCATTTGGTTTCATTTACTAGGCAATAATGGAATCATCCAGCCATGAACATGATGATGATACTAACAAGATTGAAGAACACGATCACTCAGCAGCAGCCTGGAAAGGGTTAACGGCTCTGGGTGGAATTTTATTCTTCTTTGTTGCTGAAAGATTACTTACTATCATAACTGTTATCAAAAGAAACAAAAACTCTACAGTGAGTAGCTTCCTTTCATTGTCAAACTAAAACAACTTACCACTTATCATTCTGGAGATTAATAGTTTAGTAAATTTAAGATATTTAGCTTATTAGCAAATATTTTTATGAGAAAGCTGATAATGCCTTATCTCATTTGAGACATTTTTCACTTCTTAGCTTACCATTAAGGACATTCTTTATTTTCAGTTAGTTTTTTCAAATTTATAAGTAATTATTTTTATTCATTTAAATATTATTGTTACCTTTGATTGTAAGTAAGTAGCTTTTAAAAGTCTTACAAGCTCTTCATTTTTATTTTTTATTAAAGAATTTTGTTATTTGATCAGAAGCACATTTTAAGTTTTTACTTTGACAATTGTATTTTCTTTGTATGATGAATGGCTTAACATAAGTATGAAGCGGTTCTTAAATTTTTGTTCCAGAAACAAGAAAAGAAGAAAAGATGTGAGAAATTTTGTGACAAAGAAAGTAACAAGGCTTCAGTTGGGTCGAAGCTGACCAACAGACAAAGTAGTCAGGATGAATGTGATCAGATGGTTATGTTAGTACACCCCAATAAAGGTAAGCTAAGCAACTTTAGATACTTTATGTGCATATTTGGAATTACATTTTGTTACATTGTCACATTGGTCAGTTTTTGTGTATATTTGGTATTCCAATTTGTGACATATGCATAGTCACATTGGTCAGTTTTTGTGCATGTTCTGCTTTACATAGTGTTGAGAAATCATATGTTCAGTTTTGTGCATGTTTGTTTGGCTTTATATAAATATGATTAGCTACATCACAAGCTAAGTGCATGTTTGCAATTATATTTTATATTTTGGGTCTTCGCATAGTGATTAGGGAAGTTTCATTTAGCTTTACTTTGTGTTTTGCACTTTGTGTTATGTTTTTTTTCTCCTTTGTATCCTGCTGTGTAGAATGATTTTTTTTTTTAAATTGAAATATTAAATATATTAAAAGCTAAACTATTGATTCATTTACCATTTAAGTTTCTATTGTTTTGTTTTTTTCTTTATGTTGATTTTTGAGACATGACAGCTTTAATTTTTTATTAACCTATAAATCTATAGTTTATGTGTTTTGGTAGTCTATAATTGATTCATTTTGTGAATTACTATTATTTTTTTTTAAGTTTACTCTAACTTTAAAATATTTTTACACCTAGATGTTTTGAATGATACCACAGCTTATGGTATGGCCTGTCTGTATATACCTATATTTTAGTCTAACCCATAACTACTGTATACCCTTTTGTCTCCTTGTATAACTTCTCAATTGAAAAAAGAATACATACATTGAATCCCGGTGTACTAATTTTTCCTTTATTGTTTTCATTCTAAATTATATAGAAAATAGAAAAAATAATAATTTGGATCACGTAAAAAAGACATTTTAAAAGATGATTATGTAAAATTAATTTAAACAAAAATGCAAGATAAAAAAAACTTGTAAGCATTAATTTTATATGATTGGAATATCATAAATAATTAAATTATTTATTTTGTTTCATTTGGTAACTATAGCACATTTTAATCCTGTAACGTCTTCAGAATCTGTCTCCCTTTCTTCCCATCTTTCCTAAAAACCTCAATTTTCACATCAAACAAAATGTAACTGAACACCACTATCAGAAGCAGTCATTTAAATTATCTTATTAAAATAACAATTCAATTGTATAGAATTTTTCAATTAAATGAGTGGTTGACCATCACTCCCCTATGTTCTTTAAGATTCACCACTCCATTTTGAATATGACATATTCCATCACATTTAAATGATACAATGAAAACATTTAGAATGTGTAGTCATATTTTTTTATATTCCCAATTTTTTTTTTCTTAGCTAATTTTTATGAAGCTTGTAATTCTCTCTATCATTTTCTAGATTTATGGTTTCTTCTTTCTATTTGGCTGTTTCCTGTTTTCATATTTTGTCAAACTAAACTCCAAAGCAGTTTTTAAGTGATCCCAAGTGTATTATGAACCACTGATTTAGAAAGTGTATATGAAATGAAAAGAAATAAAACAAAGCCCTTAAAGTACTGTATGCTTCCTACACATGAACTAGTTATGTCACTGCTTTAATTCTTTTCTTACCCAATTTTGAAACTTCCACTAAACGTTTCTTGACATTCCAAATTTTTATAATTTTTTTCTTTTAAAAACTTGTTCTCTTATTAAGAAAGTTATGAAGATGATGATTACTACAGAACATTTTTAAACCAGGTTGTGTTTCTCAAAACGTACATGATTTCAAAAAGGTATTTAAACTGATAGGCAGCTTCTCACCAGAAAGCAACACATTGAATACTAGTTGGGTGGTGTAATTAGTCAATCAGAAGTTCTGCAGCTAATCCAATTCTGTAAAACATAGACAATTATTTCAAAGACATTTTATTACTAGTTTTTATTTTGTTGTTTTTTTAATGAAACACAAAAATTACTTAAACAAGAAATTTTTAAATTGTTAAACTTTCTGTTTCATCACACAGAGGTGTATACATTTTTTACTTTAGAGGCACTGGATAGAGTACTAAATAAAATAACTAACCTTTAATAAGATATTACTTAATTTTTCTTTTATATATCTAAAAATTGTGCCTTGTAGTTGTGTAGTGTTGTTCTTTATAATTATAAGCAAAATGCCATCTTAATTTAATTTACCCAAAAAAAAAAAGCTATAAATTCCACATTTTAAAAATTTATTTAAGATGTAGTACATCTTTATAATAACTTATCTGACACATTTGAAATATATATTTAACTGGTATATTTTTCATAATTAAAATATAAAAGATCTTAATTTTGACTATAAAATAAAAATAAATATAAGCCTCACCTCAAGATTTAATAACAGTTTAAATCTTATTAATATTCCATGAAATCTAATCTTTCAGCACTAAAGAGCTATGCGGATGCAGCTCATGATGAGTTTCTGCACCAGTGTGACGAAGAGATGGCATCCCATCCGACCCAAGCCAGTGCCACCACAAAGGATGATGAACCAGATTTGGAAGTGATGGAGGTCTCTAAATCCAATATTGATTTTGTCCTCCCTGCCAAGGGTCACTCACATGGCCATGGTCATGCACATGCTGTACCTAATTCTGTAGCAGCTGTAGCCTGGATGGTAATACTTGGTAGGCCTCAATAACATCCTTTTTTTTTCTGATTTACAGACATTACTTCAGGATGATAGATTATTTTTCATGTATCATTTGTTTGATACTTCTTTGACTTATGAGGCACCATATAGACTTGTCAAAATAATCCTAGTTATGGGGGAACATTGTCTTAGTTAACTCCTGATGAAGTAGCTGTACCAAGTTAGGATTGTGATTGATTGTTTTTACTGTTATGTATTTCTGCAGGTTATAGTTAAATTATTATTCAATAAGCTGCTATTCAATCCTTTATCAAGAACTCGTGTAACTAGTTAAGTGCTTCTTTACCATTAGTTCAAGCATTACCATTACTGTAATATATTGATTTTAAGGGGACTTTTGTGAGGCTGATTAATAGAACAGTTATGCAAAAAAAAAAAAAAGTAATTCTTTCCTTACATTAAAAACAATTTAAAATTATTTACTATAAGGTTTAGCTGGAGTGCTACTTCATTTTACATTTTTCTTATTTGTATTTAAAATGTTTGCTGAGTTGTTTTTTTTATTTTATTTTCAGGTGATGGCATTCATAACTTTAGTGATGGTCTAGCAATAGGTGCTGCATTTGCGAATAGTATAACTGGTGGAATTAGCACATCAATAGCTGTCTTCTGTCATGAGTTACCACATGAAATAGGTCAGTGGTAAAATACATTTGTTCAAGTATGAATTCTCTTTGTCACACTTGATTAGCAGCTGCTAAGCATGTAGAGTCTGGTCAGGTTATTTATGTGTTAGGTCAATAGTAACTTGGGTAAGTATTTGAAAAGATATTTTTGTTAATAAGTTGGTTGCTACAAAAGATATTCCATAGATAATTGTAAGGAAATGTCAAATTATGCAATCATCAGAAAGTCTTTTTGACAAACTATAAAAATTTAAATATTTGGGTTGTCAGTTGTCGTTTGATTAGTAGTCATTAGTTAGTAGTTATCAAACATTATTCGTTGTCTACTGTGTTCTGTTTCATACTGATTGATATCTATGTTAGTCAATCTACTTTAATGCTTGTATAATTTTTATTTGTGTTTGATGTAAAATTTTCTTCCTCTTTGGAGTATTTTCATTTTATTGAGTTTGAATATATTTTACTCATAAACTAATTGTTTTCAATACTGCATTTCTTCAATTGGTTACTGTAAAGGCATTTCAAAACCTTCATATTATTTGTTACAAAAGAAAAAAAGGTCTAATTAGTGACTAGCACAACTCTCAAAATAAAATTATAACACTCTTCACATTTATCAATTCAATAACTAAACATTTTACTCAACCTCAAGTATCAATATTTACAAAATATGATAGATTTTCTTTTTATTTTAGAGTATTAATGACAAATGAAAATTTTTTCAGGTGACTTTGCTGTATTACTGCGGGCAGGGATGAGTGTCAAACAAGCTGTTTTATACAATTGTTTATCTTCACTACTTTGCCTTATTGGCATGCTCATTGGAGTCGCTATAGGAAATATATCCTCTGCCTCTCAATGGATATTTGCCCTTGTAGGTGGAATGTTTTTATACATCGCCCTTGTAGACATGGTAAGTAATTTGTTTTTTTTAGACATTTGAATCTCCTGAAATATTTGTGTAGGATATTTGTTTACCATAAACTGTCTTTTTTATGTGATGTCTCACATCAGATTAAATATCCTGGCAGTTTTTTTTTTCTTAACCTGTTTAAGCTTATATTTTGAAGCGTTACATCTAAATATATGTAATAGCTTTATATTGTGAAGCGTTACGTCTAAATATATGTAATAGCTTTATATTTTGAAGCGTTACATCCAAATATATGTAATAGCTTTATATTTTGAAGCGTTACATCCAAATATATGTAATAGCTTTATATTTTGAAGCGTTACATCTAAATTGTCTTTTAATGATGCCATGTTTGTAAACTAGAATTTTATATATGTCGAATAAGCTTAGACATGCACTTAACCAGGATTTTTTGGGGGGGGGGGGGGGATATCAATCTTACAAAAAGTTATCAGCTTCATAATGGAAGAATTGTATTTAAAAAAAAACTTTTTTTATATTACTTGTTACTACTAATTATGCTTTCCTATTTGATCAAGTGTAACAAAGTTATGAATTAAACATAAGCAAACTAGTTATTAGGTAGAATTCTTCACCATGATAGAGAGAACAAATCAACTATATCACCTAACCTATTATATAATACATATTTTTACATATTTTTAAGAATGTATTTAAATTCAAATAGATTCAAATATCAACATCTTTTGACATGCTGGTATCTTGTAACAGTTTAAAAAGCTCTTAATGCATAATTATTGAAAAATGCTATTGTAACATCTGACATAGTGTGATTTCAATAGAGTTACTTACTTAAACTTTCTAACCTACTAGTCAGAGGCTCTAGATAAAATTTGCATTTCTCTATTTTCAGTTGCCTGAGATGAGTTCAGTGGACCCCAAAAAAGGAGAAAATCCATTTCTTCATCTTTCATTACAAGTCTTAGGGATCTTGCTTGGCTCAGGAATCATGTTGCTCATTGCTGTATTTGAAAATTCTATCAAGAAAGCATTGAATTAATTTTTGAACCCCCCTTCCCCACTTGATTGATCTGTCATATTCGATTTAAGAAATATTTTGTTACTTTTGCATTTGTAAAAAAAAAATTTTTTTGATTGCTTCTATTTTGTTGTATACTTTATTTCGCTGTAAGAAGAGGCCATTAAAAGTTTCATTATACCGCTTAGTCAAATATTTTCCTCTGTTCCTTTTTTTTTCTAAACCTTTACATGTTATTGACACTTTGAAGTTCTAATATGTTGTACTGTGCTGTACAGCTGATCTTTAGTAACTTAATATTGTTTTCCTTTTTTTTTTCTTAATTCTTCAAACAAAAAATATGTTTTGTTTTGTTATGCTTCCAAGTCATTGATCAATTTGCATAAACTTTATATGACTCAATGCCTATTTTTGAAAACTGTTCAAAATTATAAAAACAAATCTGACAAGAAACTATTTTTACATTGATTGAGACTTTTGTGGCTCAGGTATTTTGATAACGATTAGAATAATTTATAGCTAGAAGTAGATCAGAAAATTCTGCCTTGCCACATGATATAATGCACTATTCCTAAGTCTTGGGACTCGAAGATGCCTTATTGCTAGACTTTAACCTTTGCTGACTTTTGCATTATTTTATGAGCCATCCTTACATATTTTATTGTCTAGTCAAATGGTTTATGAACTATATAAAAGTAAGTTAGGTTTTTATGCCAGCAAGTTAAGGTCTCATAGTAAGTTCTATAGAATGGAGTTTAATAAAAAAAAATGTTTTTTGTATATAAAGATTTTATTCTACGTTGAGCTGAGTTGTTTTTGTTTTCGATATGATGTTCTTTAAGTTTAACTGGTCAATACGTGCACAAAGAAATTATTTCTCAATCTGTTTATTTATATTAGTTAGAAAACTTTTTTTTATATTTAAAAGATATATGCATTTGCCTTTTTAGTTTATTTCCTCGAGGCCTTGTCATCACATCCTAAGAATAATCAAAGTAGATTTGGAAAACATATCTTGTTCACCTTATTTAAATATAAGTAATATTAATTTATTGGCATATTGATTTGTAATAGTCTACTTCAGAGCGCCATTCAAGATGGCACCACAGCAAGTCCTATATAAATTATATGGTATATATATATATATGCGACCAAAAAGAAACTTTTATATTATATTGGAATCTCAGTTACTTTGAAGGTTTTGTAAATCTTGAATGATCCTTGTTTTACAGGAAATGGCTTCCTGGTCATGTGATACGCACTCTGGGCTGTTGACTTTATGGTCTCAGGATCAAACTCTTCCTGCTTCCATCCCACCTGGCTGTTCTGCAGGAGCTCTAAGCTAGTATATAATCATCTTCAAATCTGAATGAAAGTTTGAAATGTGTTAAACAAAAAAAATAAATTTTTATATTAAATAAAAGATCTTTGGTACTATTAACTATCTGACATTCTTATGATTTGATTGTTCAGATTTGTACACATTTTGCTTTATAATTTTATAACTTATCTGCTTAAAACAAAATTATGTTTTGCAAAACTTTTTTAAGATTTAATTATAGTGTTTGCTGTAAATGTATTGAAAAATTTAGTTCCATAATGTCACAACTCAACTGTTTCTAGAATTTAAATCAGTAGTCTTTGCCTCAAAATGTACTAACCTAAATAAGGTGTAAATGGGTATATAGATCATTATGTAGAACTTTTGGCATGATGAAAGAAAGAAAAATCATTCCAGGGCATCCAGCTCAGATTGTATAAATGATGATCTTCATAGATGACATGTTTGTTTAAATCCTTTGGTACAGTTCAATAAACAGTGCAAGTGTTGATCCTTTGTGAACACTTGAGTGTAGTATAATAACTCTATACTAACTTTGCTTTATTGCTGAGCTTCAAATGTATTCCAGAATTAACACTTTGCAAGCATGTTTGTTGATATTCTGAAGATTTCCAAGTAATTTATTGCCAAATATTTAATGTAAAAAAACAACAACATTAACATATCTACCAACTAAAAATGTCTTTTTTGTGGTATATGGCAATCTTTATGTTGTTGCATTATGGAGCAATTTATAATACTTTATACAGTTTGTTTAATTCAGTCTTGTTAGAATTAGTTCGCCTGCAGTAGCTAAATCTACTTTCATTTTGACTTGTTGACCATCGAATGTTAGGGAGATTACTAAACAGTACAAATCTGGACTGCTGGTGATTAAGGAACACTAGCCTAGTTATCGTTATGTACTGTGGTACTAGTTATGGTCAACCCATAAATCAATAAGCTATTTATTTATCTCATCTTTATTTATTTCATCACACCGCTTGTCACTTTACATGGCATTGTCAATGTTATGATACAATGGACCCCTTGTCAATAAATATGATTTTATCTTATCCTGAGTGAGCTGGAAGCATTGTTTAGTATTACTTATATTTATTTGTTTCTAATTCAAGAATGGATTAAAACCGTCATATTTTGCTTTTTTTCTCTATTTATAAAATCCCAACTTTTTTTTAATGATGTAAATTTAAGAAATCTAATACTGAGTTGTAAATGTTATGATAAATTGATATTTTTTGTGTGTATTTGTTGTGTATGTCAGATTGGAAATCCACTTAGCCAATTCTGGAGCTTTGTTTTAAAACTTTTTTTTTGTATTAGTATTTGTTGATATTGTCAGTACTGCAATCAGGGCTGGATTTAAGTAGGTGGAGACCCAGGACAGGGTATTTGTGGGGGTCTATATCTTTTAATGAAGACTATACTGATAAGGAACTCAATTAATGTTAAGGTAATAAAAACACAAAGAGTATATGTACATTTAAATGAATTGTTTCTTTTTTAATATTTAGAATAGAATTTTTATAATTTTTTTTAGTTTGTGCAATTTGAGGATAAAGCCTTGGGTGTCTGCACTGCTATAAATCCAGCTCTGCTATCAGTGTATTATTTCATAATGCAAATATAATGCAAATGAATGGTTGGATGATGAATGTAACTCCAGAAGAATACAGAGAATTTCTGCCATTTACCATTTAATATAGTGCTGTTTTTTTTTTGGGTGTTCCAAGAATATTAAAGACTGCCCTTAGAGTGATTATACAGATATTCTTTTAAATTTAGTGATCTGATAGTCTGGGCCTTAACTGTTGCACTACTATTTCCTTTTGATTTTGCCATAAGCACTTTCTCATTGGTGGAGGCAAAGCTAAAATGGTTCAAGGGCTTCATCTGTGACAATAGTAATATAGGTTTGGGTTGTATCCTCAAAAAATCTGGGGCTTCTTTTTTTTTGCACCATATCTTATGATGATGTACATATATGCCATAGATGAAGATATGTTTATTTTTGTACTACTATATTTTAGATATTTGCTTATTTTAATTGGGTTAATGGAAGTATAATTTATATTTGTTTTCTTCAGTAACATTAGAGGTCAAATAAGTAGTACCTCTTCAGGGTCTCTGTCCTGGGCTTTTGGAATAGAGAATTTCAGCCTCTCAAGCCCACACTCCCATGGAGTTTGATCATGAATATCTAGTACTGTGTCTGATAGGAACTGTGCATTTATAGGCAGTTGACACGTAGAGTTTTTCCTAGAGAATTATTGGAGCCATAGTGTTCATTTATTAATTGGCTTTTCTGTTGAGAAATAACCTGAAAGAATTATGTTAACTTGTTCTTGATTGATACCAAAGAATATGTTCATGAACTGCTGTGTTTGATTCTATGAGCTATCTGAAACCTTCACAAGGGCAATTAGTAGTTAGCACAATGATATTTGTTGTACCTAAGTTTTGGCATGAACTGCAAAATAAAACTATTAAAGGATAGTTGATTCATCAAAATTGAAAATGTAAACAAATCTATATTTTAAATACATTTTCAAAAAGAAGGTCATTTGAAGATTGCTTGATTCATTGATTCTGTGAAAATAATCTTGTTAATATTTGTAATGTAGTTTGACCATGCTGAAAGTGTAGGTATGGTTCACACCAATAAATCTTTTATAATTTTAACAGTAA
This sequence comes from Biomphalaria pfeifferi, assembly GCA_030265305.1. Taxonomy (NCBI): domain Eukaryota; kingdom Metazoa; phylum Mollusca; class Gastropoda; family Planorbidae; genus Biomphalaria; species Biomphalaria pfeifferi. Next base: position 2,956,762 of record JASAOG010000081.1, on the reverse strand, counting down.
CTCTACAATGTATATTGCGAAGAAATTGTTTATCTTCTAGTAATCTGTGTATATACTAGTTTATAATGTGTTACAACCCAACATGATGTTCATTACTAAATGTTTTCTTTCTTGTAAATAAAACATTTCATTGACTTTTGGTACTGGCCTTTTTTTGTTTTATTTCAGTCTCCCTCCATTGTTTCTGTTCACATGGAATGGTTGAATACAAAAATATTTGAAATTTTGTGTTGATTTTTGTGTTTAAATTTCGTGTTGAACATATAATATAAATAGTATTTTATATCCATGTCACAGTTACCACCTTCACTTGGTATAAATATTTTGATGACCCCCTTCCCCCCCCCCCCCCCCCCCCCGGGCCCATTGTTCTTACAAAGCTTATATCAACTCATTCTGTCTGGTCAAAAGTGTGTACACGTGATTTCTCCCACATTCAATCTCGGGTCAAGCTGACATCTCGCACAATTATTTCTTTTACGATATATAACAAGAATCTATTTTTAAAATTAACCAATTAGTTTATTGACCATGGGTTTTTTTTTTTTTTTTTTGTTTCTCGAACAAGGGAAAGAAATTGTAGAATATTTGAAAAATCTACTACCTGCGGGACTAGAGACACTCACTTCCCCAGGGATGGACTCTCCGAGTGAAACCACCAAGAAGAAAGTACTAAAGATATAGTGCGTTCATTATTTACACACACATGGAGCTACACATTTACATTCTTGTCAATTCTTTAGTCACACGTAAGAAAGGAACAAAAAACAAGCAAAATACAAGTAACACTTTAACACACAAAAAAAAGCTGATCAAAGGAAAAGAACTCCTTATTAACAGCCATATCTCTCTGTACTGTAAGATTTAGTCCCCCATTTTCAAAATTATTACGTTATTTCATTAACTAATTAATTTTTTTTTAAATTGATTCAAGAAACAATGAGACTAATTGTGTGCCAAGTTTCAACTTGATCCGAGAACGGGAAGTAGGAGATATGACGTGTTTGTACCCGACACATGAAGTGAGTTGATAGGGGCTTTGTGTACATTAATGTAAAAACAAACAAACTTGCAGGCTACTAAGCACCATAAATGATTACACACTGTATGTAACAGACATCCATCTAGATCTCAACGCTATGTAATATCAAGATAACTTGTTCACTTCGAATAGTCCAGTGTTGTCCTATTCCACGGTCATAAAATAATATAAGATCATTAAATAACAGAAGAAATATGCTACTAAAGTTCTCTTATTTCCTCCGATGTAACAATTCTGAAAGTCTAAAATACAAGAAACAGTTCACATGTTATGGTTTGTTATAGACATTCAAAATGTACTGATTTGTTATTTCTTAACGTGATTAAAATTAATCAAGCACAATAGGAGAAATAGCTTTGCACAGCTAATCCATCATTGCTGTCAATAAAGGATGTTTTCTTTTAACGCTAACGCTTTTTTTTTCTTTTACCAGCCTGGGGGATGACGGTATTAGAACAGTTACCACGGCCTAATAAAATTAGGACAAATATAAGCTTGTGGTTGACACCGATATTCAGGTACATTAGGCCTACATTAACCATAGACACGAACTCGACAGAAATAGGCAAGAAATGTTTAAATGAAGCGAGCACACATATAGATTGTTTGTCAAATGTTTTCCATGTTTCGGATGTTCCTTCGGAGTTGAAGATAATTTACTTCCTAGTGCAAACCTTCCGCAGGACGACGAGGATGGGAGAGGGCAGGGTTTGAACCTGGGACCATCGATAAGTCCGAACGACAGTAGGCCTACATCGCGGAAACCGCACAAATAAGATTTTAAATATTTCATTACATAAAAAAGTAGAGATTCTAATAGAAATAAAAAAGAAGGAAATAATATTTGTTTTATTTTATTAGTGAAAATTGCAACATGTATTACATCCAAAATATATGGGAGAAAAGTTTTTAAAAAGTATATACACATATATATTTATATATATAGAATTACTTACTTTGTCTTAGACTTAGGTCCTCCCATGCCTTTTGTTATGATGCTGCCAAAGTATGTTAACTTGTCCAACTCTTCAAGCTTTGACTCGCCAAGTCTGACGGGGGCACCCGACACAAGTTTATGCGTAGGTCAATTTTGGGTGCCTCGTATCTAGGCTCTCCGTCATTTTTTGTATGCTTTTATTTGTAGCCCCGAGTAGTGCAACGTCATCAGCAAAGTCCAAGTCCGTCATTCGGTTTTGTTCATGCTCTGGAATACCAAAGGCAGTCTGGTTCATTGCTTTCCTCATTATGTAGTCGATGGCTAGGAGGAAGAGGAAAGATTCACCCCTGTCTCACACCTGTCTCGATGCTAAAAAACTCGGTTGTTCTTTCTTCTGTTTTAATGCAGCAACTAGACTGACTGTATGGGTGTCGTAGGATCTGGACGAATTTTTCTGGGATGCCGCATTCTCTTGCTATTTTCCATAGTGATTCTCGGTGGACACTATCAAACGCTTTCTTAAAGTCTACGAAACTGATAGTTAGCCGTTGTTGGTACTCGAGACTTGGTTTTATGATATTTCGTAGAACGAAAATCTGCTCTGCACATGATCTGCCTCTTCGGAAGCCTGCCTGTTCTTCTCTGAGCCTCTTATCTACAGACTGTTGCAGTCGTCTCAATAAAACAGTGCTCAAAAATTTACCCGTGACTTTAGAGGAGAGTAATGCCTCTCCAGTTGTTGCAGTCTGCCAAGTTGACCTTTTTTAGAAGCTTACTATCATCCCATGCTAAAACAAGTGGGCAGTGCAATCTTAACAGAATGACTGAGCTCTTAAATCTCTGTTGGCGAACTTCTAAAGTCCATGAGGACTGGCAAAAAGGAGTGATATTAAAGCTTAATATATATATATATATATATATAAAAATATATATATATATATATAAAATATAATCTGAAATTAAATCACTTGATAATTTAGGCTTACAGAGGGTAAGGTACTGATGGGGTAGGAAGGAGTCCCCCAATTTAACGAAAGAAGGAAGCGAGGAAGCTAATCGAAATATGTCTAAGATTAGTAGACTACGAGAACTAAGTTATGTACGCATTTTAAAACACTCACTGCTGAATCCAAATACAACATACTTTTATTAAGCATGTGTGCATGTTTATGAGTAAAGATGGGCGGATGGTTTGGTTGTGTAGTCTGAGTAGATTTTGATGAACTCTCGAAGTGATCTGTAAGGGCCTAGTAGTTCAGTTAATAAAAAGTTGAAGGAAAGAGAACAAGCGATTGACGAGTGACAGCAAGACATGTATTTGTTTTTTTCTAGAGTGAGTTATATTTGGTTTAAATTGTCCAAGATCATTTTTTTACCTTGTGTTTCTAAGTGCATCCACATTGATGTTAAAAGCTGTGCATATTTATTTGCAAAAAGTTATAGTCAGTTTTGTTTAAAAAATAAGTTTGTTCTATTTTATTTCTTAAGAATTTAATTCGCCTCAAATGGTTTAGTTGTACTTGCTGTTAGAGCAACAACCAAAAATCAACGTATAGGCCTGCACATGCCTTTAAAAGATATAGCTTACTGGATGCGATTTTTATGCTAAAGTAATGGAAGTTGCTTTCATGTTATGAAAGATCGCAATAGTGTTTTACAAGATGTATTTATGAAACTGAAACATAAACTCAGACATTATAGTAGACTTATACTCTTCAGCCTACCAGCTTACCAATACCAATAGTCTACCTATCCCCACAATGTTTAGAGAATGTCTATAAGAATATGCTATAAATAGATCAAGCTTCTCGTCCTTCTGTGGCAGGTCTGGTCATTGATTTCCTGCTGGTGAAGAACAAGACATTAAAATCCCAAAGAGTTTGAAATTATTCCTTTGTCTTGATATCAGCACCTGAAAAAAAATGTTGGGACAAACTAGTGATTATTTGTTTAATGTAAGGATATTTTTATATTATTACATGTCATAATAGTAAAGAAAATATCCTGAAATAAAAAAAAAGGGCATCCCTAAGAAAAATGTCAGGAACAAAATGCTGACCTGCTCTCAATATATATCGAATTAGCAAAACCTTTCGACACTGTTAGCAGAGAAGATTGTGTAGAAGTATGGATGCTCACAAAAAATTCATGACCAAGGTGAGACCCTTTTACTATGGCATGAACGCTCGTGCTCCGGAGAGAGAAGAACCATCCGATTGCCAATTTTTACTTTGACTTGCTACAGCTAATAAATAAACTATATTTTGGCTATGACCAAACTCTTATTTATTTTATCTTATGAATCACAGGCGTTCCTTCAAAAGAGAATAGGCATATAATGTTACGGCTTGGGAGTAGACTCAAGAAAGTGAACTGTCAGGTCGCCGATATCCTTCTGATTGCAGAAGCGCAATCCACTATGAACAGTCAATACTCCAAGTAATAAGAAATAATTTCACTGTTCTCTTAATAAAATGTACATATCTTTATTAACAAAAACTGATTCAAGAAAAACAATCCTCGTCGAAAAATCAACGATCATAACTCCAGTTACTTTTATACATCAGCACACTCGCTCAGGTCAGTTTCTCCTCCAAGCGTAAACAAAATTTAAAAAATTCGCACGTGGAAAAAAATGGTCAGTCGAGAGAAACAAGTTTACAACACTGCCCTCTCCCTAGGTTTGTGCGTCCCGAACAGACTCTCCATTATCTCCACAATAACGATGCAACCGATCTAGGTGCACTACTTTGCATTCGGTTCGAGGGCCCTTCTGGATCCGGTACACAACGCTATTGATCCTTTTCACAATTCGATATGGGCCTTCCCAGTATTTCTGTAATTTCGGCGATCTTCCCTTCTTTCTGTTGGGGTTGTATAGCCAGACAAGATCATGTTCTTCAAACCTTGTAGAATTGGCCCTTCTATCGTATCTGGTTTTCATAAGGTCGCTACTGTCATTATTCTACTCCGTGCAACTGCATGAACCTCTTCTAGTCTCCTTCGAAGTCCTGTTACATATTCGGTTGATGTTGTTGGTTGGTCTCCTTGTTGTCCAACTAAGAGGTCTGCTGGCATTCTAAGTTCTCGACCAAATAATAATTTGGCTGGCGTGTAACCTGTAGTTGCATGAACTGCTCCTCTGTAAGACAGGATGAATAGGGGAATGTAGTCATCCCAATCCGTTTGCTGTTTTGCTGACATTTTAGCCAGGTGTTGTACCAACGTACGGTTGAAGCGTTCTACCATCCCATCCGATTGAAGGCGTTGTGATGTCGTTCGCGTCTTCTCGATATTCAAGATTTAAAACATCTCCTGAAACAGATTATATTCAAAGTTGCGTCCTTGATCCGAATGTAGTTCCATTGGGACACCAAACCGACTAATCCAATGTCCTACCAAAATATTGATTATTGTTGTGGTTTCCTGGTTGGGCATCGCGAAAGCTTCATGCCTCTTACTAAAATAGTCCATTATCACTAGAATGTATTTGTTGCCTTTGTTAGTCTCAGGAAAAGGTCCAGCTACGTCCAGAGCGATTCTCTCTAATGGTACACCTACGTTGTACTGTTGCAAGGGTCCTCTAGTTCGACGTTGTGGGCCTTTAGTTGCCGCACAACGGTCACATTTCCGGCACCAATCTTCTACGTCTTCCTTGTAACGACACCAATAAAACCTTTGTCTGACTTTTTCTAACGTTTTGTTAATGCCTAAGTGACCACATGTGGAGCCGTTGTGCATTTCTTTAGTACTTCTGGGATTCTAATCTTTGGTAAAACTAGTTGTACTCGTGTCGAGGTCCCATCGGTGGATTCCCACAAACGTTTTAGGACGCCGTTGTCTATCACCAGAGAGTCCAATTGTGCCTAGTAAGCCTTGGTAATCTCTCCCGTACTAGAAATTTGATGCCAATCAGGGCGTTGTCCAACTTCCTTCCATTGCAAAATTGGGGCTATATTTTTGTCATCCTTTTGTTCTCTGCTTATCGTCTCTTCAGACCAAGACTCCGATGCACTTAGCTCCAACCGCCGATTCTTGAAGGAAAGTAGCCATTGGAGCACCGATGCCTGTATTGCTAGCATTTGTGTCAAGTTGAAACACAATACCTGGTAGAGGATAAGACAACATGGGCGATGAGACGAGAGCCTCTTTCAATCTCTCAAAAGCTACTTGGCAATCTGGCGTCCATTGAAATTGCGTCTTCCTCTCAGTCAATTGGTGAAGGGCTCTAGCGATAGTGGACAAACTGGGTACAAAGCGTCTGTAGTAGCTGCAAAGACTCAAGAAGCTTCTGAACTCATGAAGATTAGTAGGTGTAGGCCAGTGCTTGACGACTTCCGTTTTTTCTGGATCGGTGCTTACGCCGTCTTTGGATACAATATGTCCCAGATATTTAACTTCCCTCTTAAAAAATGATCACTTCTTCGGATTTAGTTTCATTCCCGCACTTCGAATACGTTGCACAACTTCCCTCAGTTATGTATGTGTTCATCAAATGTCTTTCCGAAGACTATAATGTACTCTAGGTAAACCAGGCAAGCATTCCAATTTAAGCCCCGCAAAACTATTTCCATCAGTCTCTCAAAAGTTGCCTGTGCATTGCAGAGCCCGAAAGGCATAACCGTAAACTGCCATAGTCCGCTTCCCGTGGAGAAAGCTGTTTTCTGTTTATCATCAGGGTGTAAACCTACTTGCCAGTAGCCGCTTTTGAGATCTAGGGTTGAAAATATATGAGCCACAGAAAGAGTGCCTAATATGTCATCGATACGAGACAGTGGATAGCTGTCTTTTTGTTTGACGTTATTTAAGGCCCTGTAGTCAACGCAAAAACTAGAACAGGCGAGCACCATGGGCTGTTAGACGGCTATATAATTCCTTGTTCCTTCATTTGTTCCAACATGTGAGCGGCCTCTTGTTGCTTTGCTAATGGCAGTCGCCGCGGTGTTTGCCGGGTTGGTCTAGTGTCACTTGTATCTATCATTTGCAATAATTACGTCACACGCATATACATGATTAAATCTAGTATGTTTACACCTGACAAGCTAGTTCCTACCCCAACCCCCCCATCCCCCCTCCCCCCCCAAAAAAGTTAAACGACTTATTAGGTAAGCGACAATATAACCAGTGTCTTAGTTTCTCATGTTCCAAACTGACCTGAACAAAACAAAAAACAAATCGGTGGTAGGCCTACGATCTTTGTTGCTGACTGACAAAATCAAGCTCTGATTCTAATATGAATAAAAATTGGATAAATATCGACCTCATAAACACAATGGGCATATAGAAATGATAAGCTGAGAGTCGAACAATTCTTCGCAGTTTCGTATTTTGGTTGAAGTCTTAGTGCCATTGTGACATTAAACCTTTAACTCAAACTTCACACTATTATTGTTTTTGTTTTTTCATGTGAATGTAAAAGGGAATAATGCATGGAATGTTAAGCATACAACTATTTCGGGACAAGTGGCTAAAGAAAAAAAATCCTAATGAAATACTCAGAAAGACACAAAGATAAAGACACATTTCTTATTCCATGTGATTAGACAAACTCGTACAAGTGCTCCTTCTTACTTAATGCCATCAGAACAAGGAATAGGTTGCCTGAATCAGCCAGGAAAACCAACGACTTAGCCAAGTTTAATTATTTGATTAGCATGGTTAGATAGAAACATAGATAGGCCTACGTGTATCTCTTTTGAAGTAACGTCTGTCATTTATAAATTACTAGACATATGTTACCCACGACCCGCGGGTCTTTATTTGCGCATTACTATCGATATAGTCACAATTAAACGAAATAACAATGTAATAAGTAAAGCGAATGTGTCAATAGTGTGAATGAAGCTATCAAATAAAAATAGCTAATAGGCTTAAATCCATTTTTTCAAATTAAAACATTTGCTTGTAGGCCTACATATATTTGATTAAAATTTGAGATGAATAGACTTAATTTTGTATGTTCGTGTGTTAAAGTATTAAGTAGATCTTGAGGTAGACATAGATCTAAATCTACACTAATCTAGAGTTAAAAATTGGCTTTTATAGAGTTCATTCTGTGTTGCGCATGCGTGACCTTTTTTTCATGAATGAATGTAGGCTTATCTCAACACGGCTTCGCAACTTTAGCGAACAGCGAACGAATGTATTAAAAAATGCTTTAGAAAAACAATTTTGAATGTTAAATTGATTAAAATATCAAATGAATGGACAATAATTAGTATGTTTATGTGTTAAAGCACAAAACTATCTTTGCGAAAAGAAGTTTTATCATCTTAGAGTTCAATAAGAGTTCTAGACCTAGGAATAGACTCAGTAGAGAGATGGGTTAATGTGTAACCAATTGGTAATGTCTAATGAAAGAATGTTCGCCAGGAAATGTGTAGTCACAGATATCAGGAACTAATTTATGTAAAAAATGCTTTTGAAACACAAAATTGAAGGTTAATTTTATTACATTATGAAATCAATGGATTTTCTTTTGTATTTTCATGTGTCAAAGTAAAAAACTATGTGCGCAAAGTGTATTAAAATTAGATCTAGGTCTAAATCCTTTCGATCTTTTCTCATATCAACAATTTTAACCATGGCCTAGATCCATAAAATACTATAGCTGTAATAAAGTCGGACAACTTTATTTTTTAAGGGTCTTAAGTTTGTTTTAGGGCTACAATACATACACTACGGTCTAAGTTAGTACCCAAAGAACATTCCTGCCTTGTTTTATCAAGATTGGTCAAGCGGTTTTGATCTTATCTTATCTTATATAATACAGACGTTATTTCAAAAAAGAAGATGATTACGTCCTACGCGTCATGCATTTAGTCATGCATATTAACCAATGACTTAAATTCTGCCAAGTCACTGGTTTTCCTGGCTAGCTCAGGCAACCCATTCCATGCTCTAATAGCACTAGGGAAGAAGGAGCATTTGTACAAATTTGTCCTAGCATATGGGAAGAATCATATGTGATTATTTTTGTGTCTTTCAGATTATTTTATTAAATTTTGTTTTTGTATTTGAAGATTATGGTTCAGTGTTTTATGAATAATTGCTACTTTACTTTTGAGTCTTCTGTCCTGAAGGCTTTCTAAATTTAGTGATTTTACTATAGGTGTTACTCTAGTCAAATGTGAATATCTTATCTTATCTTATATAATACAGACGTTACTTCAAAAAAGAAGATGATTACGTCCCACGCGTCATGCATTTAGTCATGCATATTAACCAATGACTTAAATTCTGCCAAGTCACTGGTTTTCCTAGCTAGCTCAGGCAATCCATTCCATGCTCTAATAGCACTAGGGAAGAAGGAGTATTTGTACAAATTTGTCCTAGCATAGGGGACAACGAATGTGCCTTTATTTTTGTGTCTTTCAGAGTATTTTATTAAGTTTTGTTTTTGTATTAGAAGATTATGGTTCAGTGTTTTATGTATAATTGCTACTTTATTTTTGAGTCTTCTGTCCTGAAGGCTTTCTAAATTTAGTGATTTTACTAATGGTGTTACTCTAGTCAAATGTGAATATTCGTTTGTTATGAATCTCACTGCTCTATTTTGTGTTTGTTCCAGTTTCTTAATGTTTTCTTGAGTTGAGGGGTCCCAAACGGTGGATGCACATTCTATTATTGGCCTAACCAAGGTTAAATAACATTTTAGTTTTATGTTCTTATTTGATTTATAGAAATTTCTTTTAATAAATCCTAATGCTTTGTTTGATTTTTTTTTTATAGTTTCATCAATATGTGGATTCCATGACAGTTTTTCATTTATTATAACACCTTGGTATTTTGCGTTTTTAGTCTGTGTTACTGGTTTGCTATGAATAAGATAAGTGGAATTAATTTGTTTTAGTTTTTTTGTTACTCTTAACAACTGACATTTTTCTGGTTGGAAAGACATGCTCCAATTTGATTCCCATTTCTGTAATTCATCTAATTCTCTTTGTAAAATATCTGTGTCTTGTGTTGTTTTTATTGTTCTATATATTATGCAATCGTCTGCAAATAATCTGACTTTTGTTCCTGAAGTAATGCAATTTGGTAAATCATGAATATAAATTAAAAATAGTAGTGGACCCAAGACTGTTCCTTGAGGTACACCCGAGTTGAGTGTTATTGGTGTTGATTTAGAGCCATTTATTATTACAGTTTGTTCTCTCCCTATCAGAAAATCTTAATCTTAATCCACTGATGCAGTGGACCATTAATGCCAAAATATTTTAATTTTTTAAGCAAACTATTGTGGTGAACTTTGTCAAAAGCCTTAGAAAAATCTAGTAAGATAGCATCTATTTGTTCATTATTATCTAAACCTTTAGAAAAATCATCAATTAGTCCTATTAGTTGTGTTTCACATGATCTATATTTCCTAAAGCCATCTTGGTATGGTGTGAGGACATTTTGTTTGTCTAAGTGGTTTATGATGTTGCTACATATTATGCGTTCTAGGATTTTACATGTGATACTGGTCTGTAGTTTCTTGGTCAGATTTTTCTCCTTTTTTAAATAAGGGGGTGACATTAGCTTCTTTCCTGTCCTTTGGTACTCTGCCCTGGTTAAGTGAAGCCTGAAAGAGTATTTTGATGTCTATAAGTAACATACATACATACACCTCACATTCTACTTTATAATATAGATAACAAGTTTACAACAATCTACAATTAGATTTTAACACAATGAATCGTTGGTTACTTACTGAGGCATATACACATTGGAAAGATTTGATGAAAGGTCGATTTGTACTTGGAACTCATGTTGTAATATAACAACATAGTGACAGAAGAGTTGATGGAGTGCAAAAGAAATGCAAAAGACCATCCTGCCTCAAAACTATTGGACTGATCCCCGTTGATGCTATAGCCAGGCACCAATGGAGTCAATATTGAATTGATACTGGCGGGGGTGTAGCATACTATCAGCACGCTTGCCACCACAATCACCATACGAATAGTCTTCTTGTCTTTGCTTGACAAGCCTTTGTCTCCGTTGTCTTTGTCGTAAGTTGACGCTTGTCGCCATTTTGACTTCTGCTTCAGACTGATAATCAAAATGGTCGTCAAGATAATGGCGCACGAGAACGCCATCAATGCGAGCGTTACCATGAAGATGAACACCAGATCTAGTATGCTTGCAATATTGCTGGAAAAATCTACCCCCATGATGGTTGCGTTGTGTGTCGGATCTATTTTCCAACTGAAATAAGCTGAGAAGTATAATGGCGCTAGAGACGCCATGTTGACAAGATAGATACAGATCAAAATGGCAGCGGTCCTTTCGAATGTGATTATTTGTTTAATCTTCAGCGGCAAAGCAATAGAGAGACATCGTTCGCCTGTAATGTAGACAGTTATCCAACCGGTGATTCGAACTAGACAGGCGTTGGGGCTACCGGCGGATAAAAACTGAATTTCCGTGAAGCTAACAGGCGCATCTATGAGGCTGACGTAAGGGTTTAAGCAGAAGTTGTGCCACAGCTGGGTCAGAAGACCCATCAGGTCAGTTAAGGCCAATACAAAGAAGCTCAGGTTCATAGAATTCTTAAGTCCTTGCCTAGAGAAAACCAGTATGTTGACCACATTAGCCCCGAGACCAAACAAACTGATTAAGTTACTCAATACCACGTGATTGACAAGAATGAAAATATTTCTCCCGCCATAAGAGAGAAACTGAGAATGGGTGTTAAGAGTTTCTTTGTCTTTGACATCAGCTGTCATGGTGTCATTCTCAGCAAAGTCAGACATTGTGTATTGTGAAGGGGTTTACTACACTGGTAACTGCTTTTTTTTCAAGAATAGAAATATATAGCATCGATACTCCCTGATGTCCCTTCCTCATATATATATATATAAGAAACAAGAGAGAAAGACAGAGAGTTAGAGAGAGAGAGATTCAATACTCAAATCTGATCTAAATAATTTTTCGATATTTTTAAAAGTAACTTAATGTTCTTTTTTTAAAAATTAAATGCAAGCGATTTGCTTTTAAACAAGGCGGGTTGATTTCTTCTCTTGCTAATGTAAATGTGAACAAAGCAGAACTTAATTCAAATCAAATCTCGAAAAGACTGATTCGTATAGATCTAGATTGTAAGTTTCTTTTTGGACTGTTTAAAATGGTTTTATTTCTTGTGCTCACTAACTTAGATCACTTGTTTTTCTGTGACAGCTTAATAACATCCTAGAGCACTGCTAAGACAACTTGATATTAATCATTCTAAACACTGCACAATTAATTGGGAAGTATAGTATGCTTATGCTGAGGTTTCAAGAGAACACCAAGTGTCTGAAATCACTGCGCGCCTCACACACACCTACACACTTGGATATTAATGTCAGGGCGATAATAACTAAGACTTTCGCTTTTATGCCTGTGATTAACATTATAATTATTTATTGAGCAATTTAAAAAAAAAACGTAGACTATTATTTCCGTCAAACCTAATGAGCCAATCATTTGTGCTAGCCAGTTTTAAAAGAATCAATACACAAGTAGGCAATTAGTTCGGCCTTCGTCTTTCTATAATTTCAACAGAGTAGTTTGAAAATGGTCTAATTTAGGTTAATATGACAAAATGGTGCTAGGGAACTTGGTACCGTTGATGCACCACCAGTTTAATAGCCAACTTGAAACCTCCAAACTTCTGGATTTCTGGATTCATTTTCAAACCAACCAGCCGTGATCCAAATGTCAATTTACAAAATACAATCTTATAGACAAATGTCTAAAATAAAAAAAATAAAAAAAACCAACAACAAAATATTACAAGAATAGATCAATATAGTTTAAAATTTACTTTTTTTTAAAAGGTCAATGACTTTGTTTTAACATAAAAAAATATATTTTTTTGACACGCTTCACAACGATTTTAAATTTCTTTAAGTCAGTTAAAAAATCTTTTTTCTTTTTTTTTTCACTTCAAAAGTCGCTATTAAGAGATATAGATTTAAATGTACTAAAAACAATTATGCCAAAAAAAAGTTATAAAGAAAACAAAGTTTGGTCAATAGTGTACTACTGACTTTAGGCTAGTCGTAAGGACTCAAGCGGCCATATTTCTTAAACAAAACAAAATCATTCTAAAAGAATTATCTGAGTATTTTCAAAAATAAAAAAAAGTTTTGAAAAGATTTTGAGGTTGGGTCACGGCATCTTAGGGCAGTAAAACTCGAAATCTATAACTTTTGCTACATGACAATAAATCAAAAGTCTTTGTTTGACCGTCGCTCCTGTAATTTTGTGCTAGAAGTTAAAGAACCATGATTCGTACATCTTTCTAGGTTCTAGGTTAAACAAAATACATTGAAAATAAACAATCTGGTCTGAAAGTTGTGGAAAAACTGAGAAGTTTAAAAATACGTCCACATTGTGTATAATACCAAGTGTGAATTGTTTCAGGAGTTATGGTAGGCAAGTGTTTCTCAAACTTTGACTAGTGGCAGCCCCCCCCCCCTAAAAAAATAGTTCGTGCCCCTCTTTGTCCATTATGGGGTCTGGGGCAGCGCTGTAAACATCTTCAGTGGAGTTCGGGACGGAGCCCCAGCATCAGGCTTTTTCTTGCATTCTAAACTTCAGAAAATATATATTCTTATTTCGTCTACAAGGCACTTTATCCCTAGTAAGAAGAGCACAGGACAAATAATAAAAAAGTGATGTGACATGCCTATAAAGTTTGAGAGACATCCAAGGCAGCAGAACATGTAGGAGGAATCTAGAATCGCATTGGCGAAAACGTATTACATATCTTTTATAACAGATTTTAAATAGATATTTATTTTTAAAAAAGTATAAACGTTCTTACTTAAAAAATGAATGATAGGGCATCATTTTATTTCATTATTGATTAAATATTAATTGTCACGTGGATTTATAACCATAATGCAGATTTAAAAGACTGTTTGTCCTTGGAAAAAAATATGACCGAATACGCTCCCTTCTTTGCAGGACCTCTAGGTTCCCCACAGTTTGAGAAGCGCTGAAGTAGGCCCATATTAGGTGTGTATTTTTCTAGGGCGTATGTATTCACTGTATTGTATCTGGAGCCAGTGTATAAGGAGTATATATTGAATTGGAATGTGTATTATATTCAGAATCACTGTTGTGTTAATGTGTATTGTATAGGAAGTATACTTTATACAATACCAAGAAAGCAAGCTTTTACGTTGACCCAGCTGCCAAATGCTGGGTGAATATTATTTGTTTATTAATGTTATATGAGGCTTTCAATAACTTTTTTTTTAAGAAAAAAAAACCAACAACAACAACAAACACAACAAACACAACATAGCGATTCTCTATAGAAGTAAGTGTGAGGCTGGGACAGAATGAACGAACAATGTCATCTCTTAATGCAGTGGGGTACCGAGGGTGCCAGGCTCCAGTGGCAGCATGGCCTGTCAGTGCACCACTGTCTTAATAGGAATGACGAGATTAAGTGTTTAGTACTGGAGTCTCATCTAAATTTCATTTTTTTTCTGACCTATTTCAAGACATTAGGGTCACTATTCCTTTCTACAGACATATTCCAAAACTTTAGGATTACTATTTCTTTATTTACTGACCTATTACAAGACTTAATGGTCACTATTTGCTTATCTATTGACGGTTTATTGACCTAGTCCAAGACGTTAATGTCACTATTTCCTTATCTACAGACCTTTTTCATACTTTGAGAATCACTACTTCCTTAGTTACCTACCTGTTTTAAAACTTTGAGAATTGCCAAATTCTCATACTGCACTAGAGACAAAGAAAGGAAACAGGACATAATGACATTCTATTTCTCTTCTTGTCTTCATGTGGGATGGGGCGAGCTACTTTTTTCCATGCGCTATTTGTTTGTTTCCCTGACCATGTTCTAGGTAATATCAAGTCTCTTCATAGTTTGGCAAGAGTAATGGTTTTGTTACACGAGTCTATTTCTGACATAACTATTTGTCAATATTACATATTCCTTATCAACAGTCATAATTCTATTACTACACGAAAGGTTCAAAACCACGTGATGTAGGTGGCGCCAGGTGTTTTTGTTTGAGTGCTCACCCCCATCAGTAGGCATGAGCAGTGCCAGGGTCCGTGGGAAAGTCACCTGTACCTGAGCTGGGGAAAAAATATCTGGCCAAACACTCTAGAACTATGCAACGTGGTAAACTTTTTAAAATACACGTATGGATTAGTATCTTTCTTTCCCTCTGATATCTGGGGTTTGTAAATAAAAACTACAAAAGATCACTCCTCTCTTGCATGATACGTGATTGGTTATCTTATCAGATTTCTCTTTTAAAAAGGATTAGAGAAGTCTTTGTCGATTAGAAAAGCAAAGTACCAAAGCATGAGGCACAGTGAGGCCAAAACTACGGCCAGCGGACAAATCAGGCCAGAAAAGTGGTTCTATCCGGCGCCTTGGAAATTTGGCCACAGTGCGTTATAAATCATCAAAGACTCACTTCCATTGACTAGTGTCAGCATCTTCAAATACCTCGGAGCTATTGTCTCAGATGAGGGAACGAAACCTGAACTACTGACCCGAATTGCACAGTCCACAGCAGCCCTTTCAAAACTTAAAATAATATGGAAAGACAAAGGCTTAGCACTCGGCACCAAAATCAGACTGATGCGCTCCCTGGTCATGGTCACAGTTTTTTTTTATATGCTTGTGAGTCTTGGGCGCTGACTGCAAATCTAGAGAGACAGATCTTAGCTATGGAATTGAGGTCTCACATTCAAAGACGGCATCACAAACCAAGAGATAAGAGACAGGGTGACTGCAGCGATTGGACTCCATGTTGACCTGCTAACTATCGTAAAAAAAAAAAACGCAAGCTAAAAATCTATGGCCATATTACAAGATCTTTGGGGCTTGCAAAGATCTTCCTTCAGGGAACAGTAACAGGAAAACGAAGAAGAAGGAGACAGAGAAAGCGATGGGAGGGCAACATAAAAGAATGGACGTGGCTGCCATTGAAAGAGGTTCTAAGGCAAAAGACAGAGGAATGGAAAAAGACGGTCGATCGACGAATCTTGCATGATGTCCCAACGGTTCAACAGACTAAGGAATAGGTAAAGGTAAAAATAAATATAAGGGAAAGAACTGCATACTTAAAGCCGAATAATTTCTATGTTTGATATTTTAAAATAATTTTGTCAGGATGAGGATTCTATAACTTTTCATTTATTCTAACACTGTCTGTGTAACTGGTTTACCATCGATAAGATACGTAATTTTTATTTCTATAAATTTTTTTAAAAATTTGTTTCTAAGACCGTAATCTGAGAAAGAAATGCTCCAATTTGAACACTATCTCTGTAATTCTTCTATGCCTTATAAATAACTCAGTTAATAGTGTACATTCTGCGGTATATATGGAATATATATATGCAACACTAATTTTGCATTTCCACAATAAATCCTATTAAATAGTGTAAATACATAACACTTAAAAATCGTGCTTTAAAAAAGGTGTATGAGTATGACTTTAAAAGAGGAATATAGTTCGCATATTCCATATCTCATTACAAATTTAACCCTTGCTCCCATGTGCACGAAACAAGTTATGGGGACTTAGGTGTTTCTATTGTTTTTGAGATTTAAACCTGATAGACAGGAGGGGACAGACGTACAGACAGACAGCACACGACCAGAAGCAGCTTTTCCCTATGGGGGCCGTTAAAAATACAAATTGAATAGTGCAGGTTTAAAAAAAAAAGTGCTATGGGTGTCAGTAAATGTTATTGTTACATTCAAAGTCACCTACAAACCATCTGTTAGTGTCGAGTGAACAATAACAACACACTTGAGTATGTGTACTCGATGGTCAGGTGGTACAGAAGGTTGTGTACATCTGTCAAAGGTTTGAGTGATACCTCAAACAAAGGTAATATACTACTTTGTCATTTCTAGCTTGTTTCGCAACGTTTTGAGATAACAATGTTTAGAATATTACTGTAATGATATTTATGAATATAAGATCATTAAAATATGTTAACTTTTAGGATAAGGATAAGATTGACAGTGTCATGTACTAGTTACGTTAAAGATTTAATTCCTGTTTTTTGCTGTTGCTGTTTTGAGATGTGTGAGTGTGTGTGACGTAAGCTGAGTGTTTAACTGCTTGACCGCTGACCATAATTCTCTTGTACAAAACGTTGACCTATTTCAGTCGTAGAACAACGATAGTCCATCTCTTGATTGACTTAATCTCGTGGACACCCAGTGGAGCATAGGGTCGAAACCACAACTCTCCACCGAACTCGGTTCTGAGCTTTCTTCATCTGCTCCCATGTCATTCCAGTATCCTCATCTTCGTTGATGACTGACCTCTTCCAGGTTTGCTTGGGTCTGCCCACTTTCCACTTTCCTTCCGATTCCCCTCAGTTGATACAAAATTGATACTTTGTTTTCGCAGAGTGTCTTATCCTTATCCAGCACCAGTTTCGCTTTTAAATATTATAGGTTCTGAGTTGTTTTTTTTTGTTTACTCCAAAAACTTGACAGTAGCTATCTTTTCGGGCCACCTAAATTCTAATATCTGGTGTAGGCTCACTTTGGCGAAGGTCTGTTTTTCGATATTAAAAAAAATTATATATGTTCGAATTTTGAGGTCAATTTGAAATAGATGGATACGAGCATCTCTGAAACGAAGCAGGACGTTGTGGCGCAGCCGCTTTGGTGTGATGGTAGTTTTGGCGCGCAATGTTTGTTTTATTATGTTCTTAAAAAGAATGATACATATCTATGTTTTGTATCTGTTTGAGTACAAACGTATTTTTGACCAAAGAACAATTGTTTTTTTTGTTCGCCCATTAGAATTGAGATTTAAGTTTGTTATTATTATTCTTATCACTAGCATTATAATGTATGAGTGTTAGAGAATCTAGGCTAACAGGGTTTGAACCCGGGGCCATAGAGACGACATATCCCGTGCTCAAACCACAAAAACCAGGTAGCCATCCTTAGTTTGCAACATGCGTTCATGAAATACTCAAAAATTTTATAGCTCTTTTTTTTCGGGATGGGAGTGTGGAGAATTTATACGTTAGCAGAATAATGCAAAATAATGTTTATTCTAAATGGATGTGTGCTTTATAAATGATCATTTCCGATAGTTCTTAATTGAACTTTTTCTTGAAGATCTGCGCTCTTCTTATTAGGAAAATATTGCGAAGTAGATGCATAGAGAATGAATTTCTGAAGCTTACGGCGCTCACCCAGACGCTTAGTGGTTGAGAGGAAAACTCACTTTTTTTTTTAGGTTGGGGGTGGGGTTGAGTCACTGTTGAAGATTAAGAAAATATAGTTCTGTATCCATCAATCTATGCATCTACAACGAAATCATCTTTACATTTATCAATGGATTGGATTTTTCTTCTGACCTTCTGAGAACTAATTTAGAAACAAGTGTATCTGTTTCTAAACTTGACTGTTTCTAAACTTGTCTGTTTCTAAACTTGTTTTCTGTCTTAACTTGTTGTCTGTTTCTAGAATTGTCGTATGTTTCTAAACATGTTGTCTGCTTCTATACTTGTTGCCTGTTTCTCGCTCAATGGACAGAAAGATACACTCACATGAAACGCTAAACAAAATAGTGTAAATAAGTTTTTATATTTAACTTCTTTCAGTCAACACATTGTTTATTTTTTCGTAGTTTTTTTCCTTAAATGTTTCCTGCGGGCCCAAATTGGTTATTGGCCAGGGCGCCTCAGTTCTGTTAACCAAAATGCTGAGAACATAAACTCTGAAATGTTGAAACTCTACTGGATCTTTATTACACGCCAGCAGCTTAACAACTTTTCTTGTACATTAAATAGGTTAAAATCTAAACATTTTTTTCTGTTCTTATTTCCAAGCACAAAGAATTTGATCTCGGAACGACACGGTTAACCTGTCGATAAAAAAGGAGAAACTATTTAAATTAATGTTAAAAACATCTCCTCCCCTCTTAAATATCTTCGTACAAAAACACACACACACACATGATTATTAATTCAGTTTCAACGTTGATAATGTAACAGCTCCCACCTTTCAATTTTAATTGACAACTAATGAGACAAACTATCTGGCCACTCTTGATACAAACTATCTGGCTACTCTTCATACAAGCGCCCTTTGTTTTCAACTTAGATCTATCCCCCCCCCCCTTTTTTTTTTCTTGTTTTCTTCCCTGAATCGAGCCAACGAACGCGCGCGCTTTCTTGTCGGCACCACGTGCATCGTCTGCCCCTTATCTTTCTCAACCAAGTGCTTGGTATATTTTTCTTTCTTCCCCTTTTCTATCTTTCTTACTGCATTTCTTTTTTATACACATTTTTTCGGGGGGGGGGGGGGTATTTTACCTGCTTGCGAGTTGGTCAACAGAGAACATTTTCCCACGGTGCTCGCGTGTGAAGCAAGAGATATGTGTTGTCTCTGGCTCGCGTCCAAACTATTAAAATAATGTGCTTTTGAAATAAACCCCTTCCAAGACTATTTAGTTTGCGTTATTGTTTTCCCTTTAATACATTCCATCTTTAACTAGTGTCTAGCAGACGAAGTGTTTGTTTCGACTGGAGAATGAGTTTTTAATGTGTTAATTGGTTTATCCTTTTTTACAAAGCTTATATCAACTCACTCTGTCTGTCTGTCTGGTAAAAAGTGTGTACACGTGATATCTCCCACACCCATTCTCGGATCAAGCTGAAACTTTGCATAATTATTAATTGCCATAGACAAGACATGAATCAATTAAAAAAAAAAACAGTTAAGACAATATATTACTGGTAATTCATTATTTTGTTTAATAGCACTAAGGGAAACTAATACTTCAGTATTCACAGATATGGCTAAACTTGTTGGATTTAGTTCCCTTAAATAATTGTTAACGCTAATCTCCCTCACGCATTCTCGGATCAAGTTGATACTTAAAGCATTCGTTTTTAACATCCACTTTATGTTCTTAAAGCAATAAAACACAGTGATAGGGAAGAAAAAAAAAAGAAAAAGCGGAATGAAGAAATATAGTGGCAATATAATGAAAAAAGGAAAAGGGAAAAATTTGAAAAAAAATTAGAAATAAATGGGATAAATAAACGATGTCAAAGACGTCATATTGAAAGATCTTTGCTGCCTTCGAAATCCAAAACAATTTTGTACTACAAGCGATAGCACTTAGACAATTGATTCAACGTTGCTGAAAAAAAAAAAGAAAAAAAATTCAGTACACCGGCTAGACCAAAAAGTTTGCTATTTATGTATGTAACTCCATATATGATAATCTCTACTATAATAATACCGTGTTTGACTTGAGTCAAAGTAGGCTTTCTCATGACAAAGTCAACTCAAGTCTGGCTTAGTTTCACTATTTGTTTTGGTTTAGCAGATGACATATGGGGGCAAATGATGTTAAGGTCATCTGTTTCTAAGGCCGCCGGTTAACGAGGGTGTCATGTTGACAGCACAACGAACCTTAACTTCACTAACGTATGTCAGATAACCATTAGAGTGGGGGCTCAGGGGAGACCTAAAAATCTAGATGTTCAAAATCCCAGAGTCTTCATCAGAATTCAAACTTGAGACCCCTCGGTGTGGAAGCCAAGCGCATTTACCACTCAGCCACCACAGCGGATAACATGATCATGACCGGATGTGACGTACGTATGTGTTGATTATGTTCAGTCCAGACTGTCCTCACTTTAATTTATGTGTGTTGGAAAAAAATTCAAAGAGTTAGTCACATAGATCTACTTAAGCCCGCTTAACAAGAAACCGAACATTGTACGAATACTTTAGGTTGTCAATGTTTTTTAGCTCCTCCCCCTCCCACTTTGACACGGTATTGTGAGTTTAAGGCTAAGGGTCATGTGAAATTAGAAGATTTATAAAGTAGTTAGCTCGTTGTTTGTTTGATGCGTGAACCCATTAGTACAAAGCTTATATATTGACTCACTCTATCTGTCAGTCTGTCTTCAAACATTTCGTATTCTCGGATCATGTTCAAATGTCGCACAATTATTCATAGTCCATAACAATACACGGATCAATACAAAAAAAACAACAATGGACCTCATTCACCAATCGTAAACAAAGAACATTTAGCCACGTGGTTCTCTATCACTTCTATACAAATTACGTAATACACAGAAGCTGTCACGTGACAGTTTTTTTTCCATTGTTTTATCAATATTATCACGTGACTAAATGTTGTTTGTTTACGATTGGTGAATGAGCTCCATTAGTTAATCAATTAGTGGTAATGAATTCATTTTGTTTGATATATACAGCAATGAGAGATATATGGCAGTGAGAGATATAGGGCAGTGAGAGAGATATATAGGACAATGATTTGGCTTTTCTTTCTCTTATACACGTTTTGTTGTTGTTTTAAATTATTTAAAAAAAATATTTTCAAAGCTCTTCTTTGATGCTAAGACATGTGGCACGTATTAATTTCTTTTATGTTTAGTTAGAACTCTGAGGTAACCTGTTTGTTTAGTTAGAGCCACGAGGTAACCTGTATGTTTGGATCCATGAGGTAACCTGTATGTTTAGTTAGAGCCACAATACCTAGTGGAATAAAAACCTCCAGGTTCAAATGAGACACTAGCTTCGCGAAACCTCTCGCAGACATAGAACGTAACAGAGTACTTTCTGAGTTGGGAGGTCGCTGTGCAGTTTATCACATTAAAACTTTCATGTCATCAGTAAAAATGACCCCCTCATATTTTTCAAACAAGCATTAAGAATTTTTTTTAGGGCTAAACAAAATGAATAAAAGTTGGGATTTAGTTTACATCCTCAGTTTGCTGTAACCAATTATATATAAGCGTTTTTTTGCATTCTATATTGCAGAAGCGCATTCTCCACTGCAGAAGCGCATTCTCCTGACATCTACAGCTCAATATTCATCAATGGAGTTTGGGGCGAAGCCCCGACGCCAAAAGCGTATTTTTGCATTCTTCATTGCAGAAACGCATTCTCCTGACATCTACAGCTCATTATTTATCAATGGACGCCAAAGCGTTTTTTTTTTTGCATTCTTTACTGCAGAAACGAATTCTCCTGACAACTACAGCTTATTATTCATCAGTTGGGTTCCGACGCAAAAAACATTTTCTTTCATACTTCACAGAAGAAACGCATTCTCCTGACCTTAAGCTCATTGTTCATACTATTAAAAAAGGACCTTTCGATAAATGTACTTGAAAAATGTTCTAATATGAATTTATAGGCCCTTAATACATTACAAATTAAACCGATTTGTTCCCTGAAAAGAAAAGATACCCCACATATTTACATTTTGGCTTGAGGATCGCCGCCGAAAAAAAGAATTATTCGATAAATAATATTTAATAAAATGAAAGTATAGATTGTGAGTTATAGTCCCAAATTTATGTAACTAGAAAAATATCAGATTGAGTAAAGGTTGGGAAAAGGCGACTATGAAAAGATTATTTGGGTTTAGAACTCATCTCAATCATGACTTTTATACTGAAAAATTTAGTTTGAATTCTAACTTTCTTAAAATAATTATGATAAACTCATATGAAATTACATAAAGTCTGTCTGGAAATGGGAGGGGCGGTAGAGTGAAAACGATTAATCCACGCTCCTTTAATAATTTCTGCTAAAGATTGCATTTGGCATTAAAGAATAGGGATGGGGCGACTCTACTAATTTTGCTCACAAACAATGATTCTCCATTAAAATAGGACCGCCCCCCCCAACTCAGAGAGCTAGAGTGGGGAGGGCAGTACATGCAATCACCCTCCCCCCAACCCCACCGAATCCGTTAAGATACCAGAAGGGGATTGACATAAAATACAATTTATATATTAATTGAATTAATTTTGTTCACAGACTATGATTTCTCCATAAAAGTAGGACAGCTCCCCCCCCCCCACTCAAAGGGTTAAGGTGGGAAGGGCAGTAGAGGTATTCGCCCCCCCCCCCCGACAAATCGGCTAACTGGAAACGACATAATATAAAGATCCGTTAAAATATCAATAACAAGTTTTAATCATATAGATATTTAATTGATTCTGCTAGCAAGCTGTGATTTCTGAAAATAAATTAGACCGCCCCCCAACTCGAAAGTGTATAAGGGTGGGGGGGGGGGGGCGGGCGGGGTTGATACCATCGCCCCCTCCCGACCCCACCAAATCGGCCAACATACTAGAGGAGGGGGCGAAATAATCTAAAAATAGGTTGAAATATAAATAATTAGTATATATTATTAACATAAGTAATAAATTTGTAATACAAATTGTGTGAATTCTATACTAAATATCGTCCGCCCCCTTCAGGGGGGGGGGGGGGGGTCGGCCGAGTGGCCCCAACACACACACGCACACACACACTATGAGGTTTTCGTTACAGAGACTTCGTTTTAAAGGTTTAGCAATTGAATGAATTGAAGTTCTGGATTTATTTTGGACGTTTTTCTTGTTGTTGACTGAACAAACAGCCCCCCCCCCCCTCTCTCTGTGTCATTGCTTGAGTCTTGGTTTATGTGTCCACAGGAACTGCTATTATAAACTAATAATCTTAACTCTTTAAAAGGGTAAGGTGTTGCGATCTATGGCAAAGATGACGCAAGTCTTATCTTTTCTCAATGGCCGACGGTTTACTAGGATGTGATGTGACCAGCACAACGACCAACCGCCTTCAATTCCCCAACGTAAACCAGATACCCGTTAGAGTTGGGGTCAAGTCAGAGCTAGGTACACGTTAGAGTTGGGGTCAAGTCAGGGCCAGGTACCCGTTAGAGTTGGGGTCAAGTCAGAGCCAGGTACACGTTAGAGTTGGGGTCAAGTTAGAACTAGGTACACGTTAGAGTTGGGGTCAAGTGAGAGCCAGGTACCCGTTAGAGTTGAGATCAAGTGAGAGCCAGGTACCCGTTAGAGTTGGGGTCAAGTCAGAGCCAGGTTCCCTTTTGAGTTGGGGTCAAGTCAGGGCCAGGTTCCCGTTTGAGTTGAGGTCAAGTCAGGGCCAGGTACCCGTTATAGTTGGGGTCAAGTCAGGGCCTGGTTCCCGTTAGAGTTGGGGTCAAGTCAGTGCCAGGTGCCCGTTAGAGTAGGGGGAGAAACAAGGACGTCCAATCAAATCTTAGTTTTCACTATGATTTGAACCATGCGACATGGGCCACCACTCAGTCAACACACCCTACAACTCATTCAAAGCCCCCCCAAAAATAATACGTTTCTTCAAGGCTAATCAATGTACCGCCATCCTATAGTATTGTCTAGTGTGCTGAGGGTACTGACGTTGGTCGTATATAAATAACAACATATAGACTGCTATATTTATAAATAGATGTGTCAGTCTTAAACAGCAACCACCCTGTGGATGGTTGTTGGCAATCAGGTGTTGTTTTTAGTGGTGTGGAGTGCGTGTTGTTTCAAGACGGCGACTGAGGTATTCTTCATGCGTCACAAGGTAACATCTGTTTGCATTGGCTACCCCCGCAAATTCACCTCCCATCTCCGAGTCTTACCCCTATTTTTTTTTACCAGTAGCAACAGCAGGCGTCTCAGTCATCAGTTGCCAGATCGCAGTCCCGCTCTTTCTGGAATATATTACCTGGCGTTTTCTACTAGTATTTTTTTTTTCTTTAATCCTTCGCCTGCTACGTATTCTTCCTTTGTGACATCAGCCCTAAGCGTGGCACGTTGAATGACATCAGCAAATACTTTAGACATGACGACGATTCTATGTTAGTGTGTCTGCATGTCAGGCACTGTCTAGCCGGGGAATGCTAGGCTGTGAGATATCATGGATATAAACATCTGAATTTTTAATTTGGTGAGAAATCTAGCATGTTTAATTGCTTGACATTGCTTTTAGAAACTCAGTTTCTTTCCACTGAAGTCTGCGGATGTATAATTATTTTTTTTAATTATCAAAAGAAAAGGTTTATAATATCAAATAAAAATATTTTTTTTTGAATATTCTGTTTCTTACAAACATGTTGCGTTATTTATTTGAACAAATAACTTCTCTTACAATTATAGCAACAGTTTAAATGCAAAAAGTTTATGCAACTTATCAAACCATTATTTTCTATTTGGAAAATATAATAATTAAAAATAATATTATCACCAGCTGGCCTTGACACCTGATCTGATATGGGCAAATAAGCCTCTCTACTACTCACCACTACAGGTTCTCAAGTCTAACAATAATATGCTCTGCTATGAATGTATAATCAGAAAAGAAATTTCCTTCGACCTGATCTACTTTTGATTGACTAACATGGAAGTCCGCAATAATTATATCATTGCAATAGCATCAACACATAAGCTCATAAGGTTAAAAAAAATATTTAAAAACAAACAAAATATGAAAATTTACTCTTAAAGACCAATCAAAAATTGTAATTGAACAAACTAATATATCCAATAATGATAGCCGAATGGGGGATGAAACTAAACTGGCAGACATCTTCAACTTCCTGAAGATATGTTAAAAGATTTTCTATATAAGTTAGATAGGCACTGCTGCAAACCTGCCGCATTATAGGATAATCTCTCTCAGTGGACACAATTAATGCAATGATGAATTTTGTTTCGCCTTAAATAAACTCGTTCCTTGCAGTGTCAGAAATAACTATGAACTACTAGCCTAAGTGGCAAGAACACTGACCTATTTAAACAAAAAATAAAAAAAAAAAATTAAAAAAAAAAAAATTGTAAAAAGGGGAAAAAAAAAGGAACGATATTCTCGATTGTGTCAGTTAGGGCAGCGCTTCCCAAACTGTGTGCTGAGAAACCCTAGTGTTCCGCGAGGACTGAATAGGTGCTCCACAAACTACTGGAAGAATTAACTAGTAAGCATTAAAAAAATATACAAAGTGTTCCGCTAAATACTCAGAATGTGCGAAGTGTTCCGTTAAAGAAAAAGTTTGGGAAACACTGAAAATAAAGAAAAACTTCTTATCCATTATAAGGTTTGCTAAGGGGAGCGGCTAGGCTTCAAGTAACTACATTGGTTTAATAGAATGTTGGCTTTGTGAAAAAGTCTAATCAACTATATAATTAAGGTGGTTTGTGGTCAGTGGGCTTAGTTTCAGGCTCGCTGTTTTTTTTTTCTAAATTACTTTTAGCTAGATAGTAGACGATGTAGATTATGTCAGGTTGTCAACATCTTCACAATTGAGGCTTGCTAAAACGTTGTGTTGCTAAACCATAGTCCGATATGAAAACTTATACTCTGTAAAATGATTTTTTAAAACAATTATAAAACGGTTTATAATTAGTGTTTAATGAATGCAATTAATACTACAAGCTGGTCAAAAAAAATACTTTTTAAAAATCTTTATTAATTCTTGAAAAAAATCCATTTTCTTTCCGTAATGTCGAATTTAAAAGATTAAATTAATTTTCTTTAGAAGAAGCTACGGGATAAAACCGGATGTAGACTTTAGCACTGCAGAATCAAATTTCATAAGCTCTTTGGTTTCTATCACGAACTAATTTCAATACAGATTAAATTGTAAGATGCCCCTCTAGGACTTATTTTTAAACAAACGGGCAACTAATGAGCGGGAGTAAATGAGACGAAGATCAATTACGTCCTTGACATTACTTAGTTCATAGTGAAAAATCTCCTATACTAGACTATACATTATAAACTAGAGTCTAGACACTGCGTTGTAACTAGACTACACCCTAGACATTGGATACTAAACAACACACTAGATATTTGATACAAGACTATACACTTGACATTGGATACAAAAATATACTCTAGACCAGGGGTTTTCAACCTGTGGGTCGCGACCCCCTTAGGGGTCGATTGACGATTTGCCAGGGTCGCCTAAGACCATCAAAAATATGGATTGTTTTTGTCTATTCTTCTATTGCTGTATGTGTGTGTGTGTGTGGGGGGGTTGTGGCAGAGTGGGGGGTTGTAAAAAGGGGTCGCCGAGCATAAAAGGTTGAGAACCGCTGCTCTAGACACTGAATACAAGACTTTAACACTAGACGTGTCGCTTATCCCATTTTTAAGCGGCCCCGAAAGGGGAATAACCGCTTTTAGTTTTGTTTGGTGTGTCTGTCCGTCCGTACCGTTTAGGTCGCAAAAACTAGAAAATATATTTAAAAATCTGATATTATAATATTTAAGTAAAGTCCTGCTGCAACGGCTCTACCTTTTTGTTTCCTGAAAGCGAATCGTTAATTTTTTATTATTAATATACAAGACGTTTTTAATAAATATACAACTTTTCTTTTGTTTACAACTATTTACTATTAAAAGCAAAGAAAAACACAGGAAAAAAAGAGGAGTCTGCAGACAAAAGGAATTTAAATAATCAGGGCGATCATTGATTTGTATATTTTCAAATATACCTTTGACTGTTTTTTTTTCCAATTTTTTTTTAATAGAAAATATGTTTATTACAAAATTAAGTTTTATAAGTTATACAAGTTAAGTAACATTTTAAAAAGTGTTAACTTTTGTTTTAAAAAAGAAATAATTCATTTAGTATGTATATAAGTAAAATATAGGCCTATTTCAAAACAACATTAAATAATTGTTTTAGTAGATGTAGCCTACAAGAGGATTTTCCAGCAATATGTAAAAATTACATTCTGGCACTAACCCAAAGAGATAGGCCTCTTCCTTGAAGCCTTGAATGAGAGATTGGCTCTTTACGTAGCCATCAATGAGATAATCATTCAATAACATCAGTTAAGCCAGGCTCGCACTGAGCCATATCTCCTTAGCGATCAGTTCATTAAATTTAAATGAATATTAACAATGTAATAATAACAATAATATGGTATCATGTCGTCATTTGGCCTAACAATACAATAATACCGACAACACTTTGAAACTAAATTTTTATATAGATAGGTTTGTAGTTGTTGATAATTTGTAGTTCATAGCTTTTGATATTCATACTGAAAATATTGAAACCTGCCTTTTTAACTGCCTGAGTGAATCACTATGTGAGCCGATTCCGAGTCGCTAATCAATTTTTTATAATAGAATTTCTTTTGCGTCGCTTCCATTTCTGTCCTGGCAGAAGTTCTGTTTGCTGCTGTTGATTTTGTTTTAAATTATAAAATTATGTAATTTTGGTAAATAATCTAATTTGGTTTCTGTATTATCTCTTTGCATTATGCGTCCTTAGTTACCACAACCACAATATGGAAAAATGTATATTCTTTATTTGTTTGATTCCGCATACACAGTATTTCAAAGTTCTGCTAGAGGTTTGTGGGGACAAAAGGGAAGCATTACTTACCATTCGTCAGCTACTCTGGGTTGAAAACCTATCCCGTATGGAGGATGATCGCATACCAAAGGCGATCTCTTTTTTTTTTTTTGGCGATTTTAGAGAGGTACGGCGTAAAATAGGTGCGACCCGGAAGTGTTTAACCGCATGCGTATATTGTTAAAGTGTTGACTGGCCAAAGATTAAAAAGAAGATACCTTGTTCATAATAGCTGCCATTTTGCCCTATTCGGCATAGAGCAGTGTTTCCCCAAACTTTTTCCTTAACGGAACACCTCGCACATACTAATTAATTATTCCAGTAGTTCGTGAAACAACTGTTCGGGCCTCACGGAACACTAGGGTTCCACGGAACACAGTTTGGGGAACACTGGCGTAGAGGAAAACAGCTGGCAGCATATGAACTCTGAAAGAGACAACTAGTACCACCTTGGCTAATGATTGCTCTGCCTGACTTATAGTCACAGCTATCACAAGAAGTAATATTTACCTAAAGTTGTCAAGAATCGACAGCGAAGCCTAACATTGCTCCCATTGTTATACTTTGTCTTTGATCTATATCAGACGCAAACATTTCACCAGATACTGTAACTTTACTCCAGTGTGATATCAGTTCTAGACGTTTGCTTGTAAACATAATCTGTCACTGTCGTTGTATCATGTACTAGCGCATTTTATCTTGACACCCGCATGCGCAGCGCTTGTTAAAGTGTTGATTGGTGAAAGATTAAAAAGAAGATACCTTGTTCATAATAGCTGCCAACTGCCAAGTTTGGTAAAATACCACATAACTAAGAGCAGGAGCGACTTGTCAATTTTACATCATTTAATGGTGCACAAACTAGTTTCCCTTCGAGACCATTGAGTTTATCTAGCAGGCTCATTACTGGATTTACCTCCAGGCAACATAAGCTGTAATTTAGGGTACCCATTTGCCTAGGAGCTCCATTTTTTTAAAAGAAAAAACAAAGAAATAAATGGTGATTACTAGGGGCCCCATGTCTCAAAATGGACCTAATCTAGTTCCAATCCGGTCCTGAGCAGCCTAAGCATTGAATATACTTTGTGACCATTTTGGGAAAGTTTTCTCTAAGGATGTCTCTTAGAGCATTAAGGACCGGACGTCGAAGGACCAGGCTCAAGCCATGACCGTCTATTTAATTAAGGAACCAGCGCAAACCAAAATTAAAGAACTCTTCTGAAATTAATGCCAGACTAATTCAGAAACCGTCAGGTCCTACATTTATACATTGAGCAATATTGGTGTCACCTTGACAGGCCATTCTTAAGTCCTGATCCTGATCAAGTTGAAATTTTGCACATTGTCGATAACAACGCATGAAAAAAAAAATTCATTCAATTAGTCGTAAATAATTAATTTTGTTTTATAAATACGCTAAGGGAAGATAAGCCTTTTGTAGAGAATTAGTTTGTTCGCTAACAATTTTAAACTAACTATAAAAATTTCTATTCTTATAATTAGCCTATTTGAATAGCTCAGTGGAAAACATGTCGGCATTCCATTATGGAGGTTCCAGTTCGAATTAGTCTAAATTAATTTTCTTTTATATAGAGATAGTACTAGTTTGGGATGATAAGGCTTGTGCAGATAAAAATGTGAAACTAACAATAGATAACTATACAACCTTACACTTTAATAAGCACGTATCTACAAAATACAGCATCTGCTAACTAGTGCATCTCTCAAACCTTCTAATATGGATCGGAGACATGAGTACTATACAGAAAACAACCAAGACATCTTGAATGCTTTCACCAAATATGTCTGCGCTCCCTCATGGACACACGATGTCAAGACCGCACCACAAATCTTTTTTTTTGCCGGTTCGGACAGTGTAGATTCTAAAAGCACTACCCCCTACATCCGCGGTTCTCAACCTTTGGGATAAATAAATAAATATTTATATATGTTGCAAAATAAATCACTTTCCCGTCCCAATGGAATATAACTAATAATTGACCTTCAACTATGTTATTGACCTTCCACTATGTTATTGACATTCCACTATGTTATAACGCTTCCATAGACTTAGTTCTGGTGTTGAAGTTTTATATTTTTGTGTAGCTACGTTAAATCTGATAATCTGTCTGCCTAATTGAAATAGACAGTTGGTAGCAGGGCTTGGTACAAGAAGGAGCAGGAGTAGAAAGTTTAAAGTTTACATTTCATTCAGGGCTCCACCATTCTAAAGATGTGACCCTGTCACTGGTAGTCTCTTGCTCTAGCTGTTTATTTTTTATTTTTTTCAGAATTTTATTAGAATGCAACCATCAAGAACGCCAACTCTTGATCCAATGGGAGGCTCGGAGCAGTCCGAAAGCGACGACAACGGACAAGGCCCCCACATCGTCAGTGCCCCTCTAGACCTCAGCCTAACACAGCCGTACGATATGGCCAGCTCACGTCAAGGCTGGTCCTTGACAGCTGTGGCATCTCCTCCAAACAGCAGCAACAACTTTACTTCACCCATACATTGGATACACAACTTGCCTCCCTTAGCCCTACATTCGGGAAATAGTTCTTCTAGCATCTCGGCAGCCCAAAACATAAGCAACCAGTCACAGGTAACACACGATGTAACACACGAGGTAACAGACGAGGTAACACACGAGGTAACTGAGCAACCTGTAAACATTGGAAACCCTGAGAACTTTCAAAATGGTGTTCAGAATTCCGGAAGTAAACCAGAAAGCAACAAAGACATTGATGATAAAGGTTTTTATCAAGAATATGATGAAAACATGAACATAATTAGTTTCTTGAATAACAACGCTTCTTGCACGCCTGAGTATCAGCAAGATCAGAATGAAATCTACCAAGATAGAGATCTATCTCAAATACATTTTGACAGATGTTTAACTCTCCAGCGTTCAAGTGATAGTTTTGATGACACATGCATTGGCACGTCGAAAATACTGATAGGATGTGAATCACCAAAAGTTGTCACTTCATCAAGTCATTGTGATAATGTTTTTGTTACGTGGCAGCAAAATCATAGAGATGTCTCAAATTTTACATTCAGTTGCTTAGCCCCTCCCATTTGGACATCTTTAGCAGTGAGGGACAATGTTTCAATGGTTACGAGTATCGTCCACCCTGTGCCTCGAGTGCCGGTGATTCGAAATGATATAACGATAAACCCTGACAATATGTTTGAGCCTATTAGAGATCGCAGCAGCGAGGATCTGCGCGGGAGCTCCAGGTGTAGGTCTCGTAGTTCTGAAGATGCCTTCTCTTTTGAGTCGCGGCGGACGAGCGTGGACTTATCTGCCAGAAGCAGCGCGCTGGACTATTGCGACGAGTGCCGCCTCTTAGACGCAAGTGATGAGGACGAACTTGTGGATGTTGGCCTTTGCCCCTCTTGCCACTACAGATACTCTCCAATGCTGAGCGACTTGGAGAGCTTTCTCAACATGCTGCCTTCGTTTGGGGATCGTATGGATTCTCCTCTCATAGAAGATCTGATGCAGCATCAAGACTATACGGGCGGAGAAAGACAAAGAGAGACAATCAGACCTAGTAACCCAGTAGCTGAGTCGCTCAGACACGGAGGTAGTGAGGTATGTTAGACTTAACATTAGAAGTCATTAAATTTATGGCGTTGCTGCATGGAGCAACGTACCTTCTTTAGTTGAATCGCGATGTAGAGGCGCACACAGTTATACGCTTCAACTATATCGCACCAATACATTTTTTTGGGTCAATATTAAGCTCTTTTAACACACGTAAACTCCACACTAATTAGACCTACAGACTGGAAAATAATTATGAAATTAGCATTTATGCCAAATGATTGTCGTGTAAATAGTGTAACCTCCAGCTCATGAATACACAATTATCATATATATAGTCTATGACAATTATTAATCAATTTTTTAAAAATTCACTAAGGAAAAAAATTGACTAACAAGTAAAATGAAATTAAAAATTTCTTTTAAAATTACATAGTTAAATTTAAAACTAGTTATTTGTATTAGTATTAGTAGGTATTTCTTATGGGGTTCAGCTCAATCTTTAAAAAAAAATTGCCAGTATGGGGATTGAACCCACGACATTGGCATTATTAGCACGACGCTCTAACCAACTAAGCTAACCGGCCGAATAAACGTCATTGAATTTTATTTTAAAATTCTCTACGTACGACATATATAAAGTAACACTTTATAGTTATACTTACTGTGAACACATGAAGAACTAACCGTAACCTACATAGATTGCACATAGATTCATGACCAATGCACAAAAAAGGTTTCACTCTGAAGAATTTAGTCTTAACAAGGCAAGCAGTAGATCCCTACATGGCATAGCATACACACAAGCATTATACGTATATACTAGCTACATCCCTTGATTTGTTCCAAGGCTATAAAGGACTGTTCAACTATTGTTTATTTAGGACACAATAACGTTTTCTTTTTTATGTAATTTTTTTTATTTTAGAACTTTCAAGAAACGGGCCACACTTCAACGATCCCCCTGCCCTAACATACTTTTTAGCCTTTGACTTAAATTCTTTTTTCCTCCTGCACATCGTTCTCGGACTTTGTAACACTCGCCCTCAACCGTGACCTCCGCCTCGACACACAACACAAAAGTTCTACGTACAATCTCTGATTTCTCTTCGGCTTCTCAATTTAATATCGAAATATCTAATAGACTCAAATCTATTTATAGTTTGATTTTGTTTATTTTAGGTTTATTTTAGGTGAGATTTTAATACTAAACTATCACTTGCCCTAGCACAGCTAAGGAGGTTTTGAGTTAAAAAACCCCTACCAGGGGGTTTTGAGTTTAAAACCCCTACCTGGGGGGGTTTTGAGTTTAAAACCCCTACCTGGGGGGGTTTTGAGTTTAAAACTCCCTACAGGGGGGTTCGAGTTTAAAACCCCCTACCAGGGGTTTTCGCAGTTAAATTCCCCTAACAAAAACAAACAAAAATTCAAACGACAATCCCCCAAATTTCACGAGCACAGTTAAGGAAGATTTTGATTTTTAAACCGCCTCAAAAATTTACGATAAACCCCTTGTTCAATACAAAAAAAGAAAATTACACACTCAAAATTCTACGAGTGTAGCCAAAGGGGTTTTGAGTTAACTCCCACCCCCTCTTCAGTAGGGTTTGAAGCTAAAAAATACCTCTTCAATACCCGGTATAAAAAAACGCAAATTACGCACTCAAAATTTTATGAGCGTAGCTTAATGGTTTTTGACTCTTCAATATTAAAAACAAAGCAAATTATACACTCAACATGTTATGAGTGTATTCAAAGGGGTTTTTCTATAAAACAAAAGAAAATTACAAACTCAGAAATCTATTAGCGTAGTTAAAGGGGTTTTGGGTTTAACTCTCTGCAAGCGGGGTTTGAAGCTAAAAAATACATCTTCAATGTAAGAAAAAAGCAAATTACGCACTCAAAAAGCAATGAGCGTTGCTAAAAGGAGTTTTGAGTTTAAACTCCCCTTCAGAGTGGTTTGATATTAAAAAAATAGCTCTTCAATATAAAAAAAACAAATTACACACTAAAATTACTTCAGCGTTGCCAAGACCATTGAGGGTTTTGAGTTTAAATCCCTCTCCTAAAGTTGGCTTTTTTAAAAGTTTAAAACCCCTCCATATGGTTTTGAGTTTAAATTCCCCTTACAGAGCGTTTTGATGTGAAAAACCTCTTTCTTCAATATTATTCTAAAGCAAACTACAGTTATTAAATTCTATGACCGTAGCTAAATAGGGTTTTGAATTTTAAAAAAAACAACTCCAGAGATTTTTTAGTTTCAAACCCCCAACAGATGATTTTGACGATAAAACGTTCACTTTTCGTTATAAAATCTAAAGCAAACTACAGTCACTTAATTCCAAGAGAGTATTCAAGAGAGGTTACACATTTCTACCAGTGGCGGGGCTCATTTAATAAAGTGCAGTGAATAGTCATCTGCAGATATTGAAAAACACTAAATGTGGCTCAACAAAGATGGCTAAGACAGATTTTAGGAGTCAGTTATAGAGATCGGGTGTAAATCAAGGAAATCCTATGCCAAACTGGGAGTCGACCCTTTAGTAAGATTGTGACAGAGTGTCGCATGAGGTTTGCGGGACATGTTCTCCAACAAAATGAATTAGGCATAAGAAGAGTTGAGATGACATCATAGTACAATTTAGCGCCACACATTCATGGAGATCGAGGTCCTCAGAGCAGGTGGGAAGAGGCTTCAGACATTACCAGTGACAGATTTTTGTGGAAACAGCTTGACGGCGAATGCATCGAACGGCGCGGGAGGGTCTAAGTCAGTAAGAATAGCACATTAGGCTTTTGAAATAAAACTTTTTAATAGCAGGAAAATGCACTGTAGATACCTCAGAATATGCATTTTGTTGGCTTTCAATATCAGAAATAGTGCTTGGCGGCGGGCCCCCTTGCTGGCAATAGCGTGGAGTCTACAATTTTCCCTCTAACTTCAGGAAGAACCTATTCTAGGGCACAATAAGCGTCTTCCTAAAGAATGATGGGTCAGAATGTAATAAAGATTATACACACACACACATACATAAATACATATAAATATATTTTTTTCGCCGGGGGGGGGGGGGGGGGTAGAAAAATGCCCCCCCCCCCGAAAAAAATCCTGGCTACGCCCATGGTTCCACCACTCTTCCACCTCCACAGCTGCTTTCACAATTTTCGGCCCTTTTTTTCTATAATAATGACTTTAAAAAAAACACCCCTCCCCGCATACTTTTATGCTTGGATTCTAGATATAAGACTTATAAAATCATAAGGCAAGTCATGTACTGTATTAGATATCGCACACCATTAGTTTCATGCCGAAACAGCTCACTTTAATGCCCTTCGTCCACCACCATTTTTAGCGGCCCCCGTAAGGGGAAAAAGCTGCTATTAGGTTTGTGCGAAATGTCCGTCTGTCCGTCTGTCACACTCAGATCTCGAAAACTAGAAGAGATGAAAAATATTAATTCACCATTAAATGCGGCTTGAAAAGTTTAGGTGCAACGACTACTTTTAGTTTTCTAAAAGCAAACCGTTTAATTTATAAAATTAATTATGCAAGCGAATTTTTCATAAAAATACACCTATTCTAAAACAATAACGTAAATGTAAGGGAGGCAATGTTACAATATGCTCACAAAGATGGACATTTTTTTGCGTATTTTTAGTATCAATAAGTCAAATATTTCTTATAAAATGTACTAGAAATGATTATAACAAATATAAATATTAATTAAAGTTTTTTTTTCTGGTCATCTATCTGCTAAAATTAAAAGAAAACATTTATATTTGTTTACAAAGGCTAAAAATGCACTTTGTATGTAAATATCACGCACATTTTTTAAATGGACTTTTTATGCAGCGACTTTCGTGTAGTAGCTTAAAGCCCGGCCTTGACATAGTGCTAAACTAATTTCTTAAACTTTTTTAAAAAATCAGATTTTATTTATTTTTTGTTTAGTGCCCTCATCAGAATAAAAACGGTTTATTTTTGTGCGTTTTGTCTGTCGGTAGGTCTGTCCGTCACGATTAGATAAAAAACAATAACCCTAAAAGCTATTGAAAATCTGATTCACCCTTTAATGTTCCTTCCGTAACATCTCAATAGTTTTAAGTATCTAAAATTGATTGTTCCGGATTTTTTTTTTTTGCAATACTAATCAACGCCAACAAATGTGTGTTTGCTCTTCTAGCTTACATAACATTTAATTTCCATGTTTAAACGTTGCAAAACACATTATCAATAATATGATGTTCCGTTTTTATGTAAATAGCATATTAATGCTAAATCAAAATCTCTATACTGACTTATATTTCATTAAGTGTAAAAATGTTCCGGATATTGTTTAATAAAAAATGAATTATGCCTAATGATTGTTTGAAATTGCATAATTGACTAATATTACACGTATATTATTTGACAATGCATCACTATAATTTGATTATCGATATCAAATTGTTCCGTATTTTGATCTTTAAAAAAATTTTTAAAATATCGACTATAGGTTGTTCAGGGCTTTAAAAAAAAGTAATTTTCTAGAATTGATTACTGAAAATCACTTTTTAGACATTTAATTTTCTTGCTGAAACATAACATAAAAGTTTAGGAATCGATAAAAAATGTTCTGGATTTTGTTTTGAAAAGAAATCGACTTACATTACTTACATTTTCTTAGAAATCGTCGCCAGAAAAGATCTACTAACGCCAAATAACTGTTTGAACTCCCTCTTCTAATTAATAAACAAATAATCTTCTCATTTACGAAATAATGTTATTCCGGATTTTTTTGAAAAATATTTTAACTCACTTCTCTCTTACAGTACAATTAATTTTCTACCTAAACCATAAAAAAATCTAATTTACGTTAATATTATGTTTCGATTTTTAAGGAAAACAACATGGAAACACCAAAGTAAGGTATGAATATCTCTCCACAAGGCTGTAGTTCTAATTTTTATACGAGACCATCCAACAAATTTAGTTAACGGTATCTTATCCTCTTATCTTATATAATACAGACGATTACTTCAAAAAAGAAGATGATTACGTCCTACGCGTCATGCATTTAGTCATGCATATTAACCAATGACTTAAATTCTGCCAAGTCACTGGTTTTTTCTTGCTAGCTCAGGCAACCCATTCCATGCTCTAATAGCGCTAGGGAAGAAGGAGTATTTGTACAAATTTGTCCTAGCATAGGGGACAAGGAATGTGCCTTTATTTTTGTGTCTTTCAGAGTATTTTATTAAGTTTTGTTTTTGTATTTGAAGATTATGGTTCAGTGTTTTATGTATAATTGCTACTTTACTTTAACTTCTGTCCTGAAGGCTTTCTAAATTTAGTGATTTTACTAATGGTGTTACTCTAGTCAAATGTGAATATTCGTTTGTTATGAATCTCACTGCTCTATTTTGTGTTTGTTCCAGTTTCTTAATGTTTTCTTGAGTTGAGGGGTCCCAAACGGTGGATGCATATTCTATTATTGGCCTAACCAAGTTTAAATAGCATTTTAGTTTTATGTTCTTATTTGATTTATAGAAATTTCTTTTAATAAACCCTAATGCTTTGTTGGATTTTTTTGCAGTTTCATCAATATGTGGATTCCATGACAGTTTTTCATTTATTATAACACCTAGGTATTTTGGGTTTTTAACACTCTGTTACTGGTTTGCCATGAATAAGATAAGTGGAATTAATTTGTTTTAGTTCTTTTGTTACTCTTAACGACTGACATTTTTCTGGGTGGAAAGACATGCTCCAATTTGATTCCCATTTCTGTAATTCATCTAATTCTCTTTGTAAAATATGTGTCTTGTGTTGTTTTTATTGTTCTATATATTATGCAATCATCTGCAAATAATCTGACTTTTGTTCCTGAACTAATGCAATTTGGTAAATCATTTATGTAAATTAAAAATAGTAGTGGACCCAATACTGTTCCTTGAGGTACACCGTAGTTCACTGTTATTGGTGTTGATTTAGAGCCATTTATTATTACAGTTTGTTCTCTCCCTATCAGAAAATCTTTAATCCACTGATGCAGTGGACCATTAATGCCGAAATATTTTAATTTTTTAAGCAAACTATGGTGGTGAACTTTGTCAAAAGCATTGGAAAAATCTAGTAAAATAGCATCTATTTGTTCACTATTATCTAAACCTTTTGAAAAATCATCAATTAGTATTACATTTATCTGGAATTCTCTTTTTCTTTTACTATTTATACAAACATCCGGAACAATCTATTATATAAACTTAAATCAATTGTGTTCATACCTAAAATTATTGCAATGTTTTGAAACGTAAAATAAAGGTTAATCAATTTTTAATAGCTTTTAGTTGTTTTTGTTTTTGAATATTAAGATGACGGACAGACCGACTGACAGACAAAACGCAAAAAAACAATGCGGCTTTGATCCTCTTTAAATAAATTCTATTAGAACTCAGTGCACCAATGTCTATAAACCCTCGTTAAATATCTCGTGTAAATAAAGACATTTTTTATGGTACCGGTACTAGCCTATTGTGAGGTAATGGAATTTTTTTTTCTTTGACGTCATATGAATGGACTCTTTAAATGTAATTCTAAAAGAACGCACTCGGTGCATCAATGTCTATGAACACTCGAAAAATTGCTCGTATTGATGAAAACATATTTTAGTCTAACTAAGCCGTGTGACGTAGTGCTTTTTTTCCCTTTGACATCATGTGGAATGAATTCTTTAAATGAAATGCTAAAAGAACGCACTCGGTGCACCAATGTCTATGAACACTCGATAAATGGCTCGTTATGATGAAGGCGATTTTTTTTCCCCGTTGACGTTATATGGAATTAATTCTTCAAATGAAATGCTAATAGAACTCGGTATAGTAATGTTTATTAAGCCTC
The DNA here is from genome assembly GCA_030265305.1 of Biomphalaria pfeifferi. Taxonomy (NCBI): domain Eukaryota; kingdom Metazoa; phylum Mollusca; class Gastropoda; family Planorbidae; genus Biomphalaria; species Biomphalaria pfeifferi. The sequence continues at coordinate 2,918,160 of JASAOG010000081.1, read as the reverse complement.
GTTATGTGACTCCATTTAAAAAAAGGAATGATATCTTGAATTAGATCTAATCTAGATTTTTAGCGGCCCCCGTAAGTTTAAACTAGATCTAGATTTTTATTACAGTATATCTAGATCTGGATTTATTAAAATTATTTTAGAGTCTAGATCTAGAATTTCTAGATCTAGTTTAGACTAAAATAGACTAGATTAAGATGTAGAATTTCAATTTCTAGACTTAAAGTGTAGATTTTGATTTCCAAACGTTTTGATAATATTGCAATGTTATAATAAGGCCTATACTAAAACTAATATACTATTTTTTTTTAAATTTAATGTTGCATTCAGTCTATTGATAGATTATCTAGGATATTTTTTTGTACACAAATCTTATCTTAATTACAGCTACATTATTCAAAGTTCATATTTTAGATCTAGATCTAGTATAGATCTTAAGAGTGCTAAATCAGAGGTTTAATTTAGGTAGATCTACATCCTCATTCTAGTTCCATTTAAATAAAAATGCCGATATCTCTGTTGATAGGCCTAACTGTGCTGAGACATCGAAGTAAAAGCACGATATATCTGTCCTTTTCTTTTTTTTAAAATACAAACCTCCAGTATGACGACGGGGGATGGGAGCATGCAGGGTTTGAACCAGGGACCATCGATAAATCCGAACGACAGTCCAGAACGCAAACTAAACGACCAGGCAGGGTTCATACCCTGCTTGTTGTCATCCTCCATCATCCAGTGCGAAGTTAATTAACTTAGAAGAAACACCCGAAACATGTAAAACAAAAAAACAACATTTTTTACAACGGCAAATGAATCTTTGAAACATTATTACGTTTGACCATCAAAATTAAATAACCTCTTTAATATTCTTTGCGAATAGGCAGATCCGACTTCGACGGGGGCCGCCTCTTAGTTTGTGTAACACAAACTCTTTTTGTAATCTTGTTGTTTTTTTTTGGCTTGGTGTTCTCTAAAAAAAAATATACTTAACAGTTTGGTTTTATCAATTGTAATTGATATTTGACCCATTTCGAATGTAGAGAAATGGCAGTACTACAGATTATTATAGTAGTCATTTACATTCTCACAATGGCGAAATAGTCATTCCTTACTCTTTCTCTAGAATTAAAAAAAAGAATTAGACTCGAATCTATATATGTTGGTCCCAAATTTTTCTGTGTCGCAGACCTCATTGCATGTTTTCCAGTTTGTATTTTTCTGTAGATCTCATGTTTTAAAAAAGATTACATTTTTTAAAATTCATTAACTTTGAAAGTATTTTTCAAATTTTTCTCACTGATTTTTTAGTCGAATATATTCAGGGCCGGTCTTAGGCCAATGCAACCTATGCTACGCTGTGGGCCCGCACTTTCATAGGCACCTCGTGAAATCTAGGTGTAAATTATTAAATTAAACCATTTTAAATTTATTGTTAAAGGGTTCCTGGAATTCTCCTGAAATTGCAAAATATTCTAAAAGTCATGAAAATCTCCTGAAATTATTAAAATCTTCTAAAAACTCATGATCTCCTTAAAAACAGACAAAATTGTCGTTTCGGGGTGTCATTCAACATGGAAAACGCCAATCCTACTCGCGATTAAAAATAAACGGCAATGTCAGCTTTCATTTAATAAAATTGTAATAATAACGCGAATTCCAAAACAAGAAATTCAAATACTTAATTTTGACTAGTTAGAGTAAATATAAAAAGATCTGAATGTTAATCGGCTCTCTGTTGGAAAACTATTATCTACTGTAGATAGCTCTTAAAATTAATTTTACAGCCACTTTTGTACTTAGTAAAGAATGAATAAAATGCAAAGACAAATTTATTTTCTAATACAAAATCTTAATTTTCACTTATTATCCTTATCCCAACCCAGACTGGGCCCCGCGCAATCCGTTTCGCATAGGGCCCCGCATTCTGTAGGCCCGGCCCTGAATATATTAATAAGATAAGATAAGATATTTTTTTATTGTTCCAATCAAATGGAAATTCAGTTTTGACTACAAATGACCACCTCAGCGTAACTACTGTAACAATAACAATATAGATGCGAATACGAACAACATTCACACACTCACAACCAGCGCTTTATGAATTAGACTTCTGTGTACTTCTCGATGACGACAGATGACCTTGTAACACTGACCGAAAGTGGGATAAAGGAGTTTTTAAATCTTTCCGTTTTAGTCTTAATGGAAAGGAGACGACCACTTCTTTCAGATCTGATGCAGGTTGTCTTTAAGAATCGTGTGTGTAATAAAATTACATTTCAGTTTCATAACACATAATTAAATATGTAGGTCTATTCCAATAATTAATTATCTTCTTTTTGGAAGTAAGTTCAGTAACGTTTGTATTTTATTTTTTTAAAAATTAATGCTTATTAATTAGAGAGCCTTTTTGATAGCAATAAAATTAAAAACAATAAAATTTCAATATCGGGCTTCAATTTAGTTTTGAGTTTAATATTAAACCTCCTTGGTAAGTGATATCCAGCTAGAAGATAGGCAACCTAGCTCGCTGAACCCTTTTCCCACTACATATGAATAAGATGGAGAAAAAAATAACATTTTCTATCGTTATACATATATAATATCTAATACAGTAAAATAAAGCCCCGCTTTCAGATCTTTCAATCTATGGGCAGTTTGTTTCTGTGGCCAACGGTTGACGTTGATGTTATGTGGCCAGCACAACTACCAACCGCCTTTACTTTTTCCCAACTAACGCCAGGTAGCCATGAGAGTTGGCTGAACCGTGACATCCGTGACCCGTGTCGAAGGTGCCGGCTGAACTCAGGGGCCTCCTAAAAATCTCTAAATTCAAAATCCCAGTCTTCGAATCCGAGAGGCAAACGATTAAAGCACCGTGGGTCTATTCTGCATTTTATCTTTATTTTTCGAAATATATATATATATATATATATATATATATAATCTGTATCTATTTTATAATGTCATTGTCCCGTATGATACTCCAGGTTAGATGATTTCATTGCGTCATTATTCAAAACTTGGTTGCATAAAAGGCATATAGCTAATAAAAGAAGAAAAAAAGCTAAATTTCAAATGATCACACTGTGCGCTCTACATTCTTTTTGGGGTTCAACCATGTTTAATATTTGTTTCATATAGACACAATTAATATATTTAAATTAGATGTTAACATTTAAACATTTTTAAAGATTCATTTAAATAACAAGGTTAAAATTTAAAGGATTAACAAAGGTACAAATACCGTACAAATCATTTGAGTGTGTATGAGTTAATTCCACTGATGGGTAATGCAAATTTTAAGCCTCGATCTGCTTAAGAGAGATCTACTATCGTAGACCCCAAATTCATTTTTCACTCTCGTGGATCCCTTTGGGAATCACTGGTCTAGATATTTTTGGGTGCTATTAGGTTAAAATTTATTTTTTTTGCTTAAGGAATTGGAAATGAAAATATGATAAAAAGAAAGAAAATATGCTTTAAAATAACAGAAGTCTGATTTTTTTGTGCTATTTGTATTTAAGCTTTATTTTTATACATATTCTGCGACCTTTTGGGGAATTACCGAAATTAAAATGAAAATGTTTAAAAACTGCGGCGTTCAGACTGCGAATCGGTCTAATCCCTGTCTTAGAAATCCCCTAAGAGGTAAAAGGAACCTGTGCACAAAATCTCATATGAATCCGTACGGCAGTTGATGAGATCTATTGATACATATATCAGTGAGTGGAATTTTACGCAAAATATAGATCTAGGTTGGGTTACTTTGTGCAGAAATATGCACATAACCATTCCTACGTACTATTCACCTCGCTTAGTTTTAAAATTGTGAATGTAGACCTAGTTGTCACTTTACTTTCACATATATCATTTTTTTTTACGAAACAAAAAACAAATGTTTTGTCTTGTAGGGGCTATCGTTTTTCTGGAAATCATTAAAACATCTTCAGGTGAATTTTAAAAGCCTCTTACGTTCAATTATTCTAAAGCCAAATTAACTTAGTTATCACTGAGCTATATAACATTAAATAAAAACCCCTAGAACTTAAAGGAAATACCGTTACCCCTCCCTCTCAAACGCAACCCGCTTTCAGCCAGTGCTCAAGTAAAAACACATTTATTTTACAGTCAAATCTTTATTTTACTCCTCAGCATTTTCTTCCTCTAGACATAGACTATGTTCTTCAAGACGCAGTACTGTAGATAAACTATGTACTACAAGACGCAGTACTGTAAGTCACGAGATAGATTCAACATAAGCCTGCCAGTGTACGAAAACCACTTATCTTTGAAGCCAAACTAATCAAGTCAGTATTATAAATAATCAGCAGGAAAAAAACAACATCAGCCTATGAAGCTAGAAACTGTTACTGTTCTGATTGTTCAAGACTTGCACTGCCAACAAATACATATATTAGGCTACATGATGCCATCATTAATATATAGGCCTAATCAATGATTACTGTGCGATAATTGAAGTCTGAAACTAGGAGATACACGGCTTATATTGAATTACATTTTTTTTTAAAATTTAAAAGCAAAACAAGAAAATATATTGTTCTTTTCTATTTAGTAGAGACATTAGCACAGAAGTGCAAAGGCATTTTTCATGAACTGAAGACTAGTGTAAGTGTAGCCATGATTACAGTCCAACCATTTGAAATGCCTTCTTGATTTTGTTGCAGACGTCTCTTAATTTAATTTAAAAAACACTGCTAACTATGTCTTGTACTTAATCAATACTCAAATATAAATACAACAGCTAAATGAATTGTTAGTTTGTTTTACTTGTTTTGGATGTTCGTTCAGGTTCTGAAAATAATTACATCCTACTTTAACCTCCAGCAGCTGTGAGGGCTCAAACCTGGGACCTTTTTAGAACCCCGGACAAAAGCCCAGAGCACATACCACACGACAAGGTAGGTTGAAGGTTGTCATATTATCTTATTACAATCAAACATGAAGCAAGGAACAATTTTTTTTTATGTTGATCTTGTAAATGATATTAAATTTCAAATTGAGATTCAAATGTTTTCTTCAGTTGTGTTGTCTTTTTTATTGTCCTTCAAGTTTTAAAATGTTCTTTTCATATACAAATTTCTTGTTCAAGTTTGGTAAATTTTATCCACATTTGAATTATTTCAAGTTGTACTGTTCAAAGTTCCAAGCTCTCCAGAATGAACTGTAGTTTGGAAGATAATTGCAACACAATCAGAATATTTAAGTCAGTTTTATTGAATATGCTTAGTTCACACTAAGTTTAGTTCACACTATGTACTGTGAATATAAACTAAGAAAGTTATATTCTACATTAAAAAAAAATAACAATAACTCAAAAGTATCAGTTTTCTCTATTAGCCTTTAAGAGAAATAATAGGTTCCTGTTAAGTAGGCCTAAGTTACACTAACAATGCAGAGCTGCTAAGTTTTAACTTTACTTTGAGATGTTAATGACAAATGGAGCAAAACAAATAATATGTAAAAGATATAAAGCTTATCTAATCTGCACACTTGTGCATATAATTGTTTTGTTCCTTGGCTATTATGTCAGTCTTATCGAAATACTCCTCAATATGAAATTCTTTTCTAGTAAACCTTTCTTCAGTTTTAAGTATTTAAATGTGATGTACATCTGTGAAATAATATATTAATTTTTGGATCTAGATTTGTCAAAAGAAAATGATCTCTCAGTTTCATGGTCAGGTTGTGCGAATTAAACACTAAAAAGGTCAAGGGTTAATTTTTGATAAAATATAGATATGGGTCTAGAAACTTTAAAAGTAAGGCAGAATGGTCTAAAATAATTAGAAACCAAAAGCAAATTATCTTTAATCTTGCATTTTGAAAGTTGTAAAGTTGACCTAAATCTAATTTGTAATTTGAGAGTCTTGGACAATCAAAAGTTGTTACTATTTTTAACACCAGTATACTTAGCTACAATCTAACACAGACTGGTATGAATGTTTGTTGCTTGTCAAAGAAGAAAATGAAATGTTAAGCCTCTTATTATGTAATATGTAATGTTCACAATACCAATGTTATCATCCATCATGTTTAAGTGTCCCAGTGCTATTAGAGTGAAGTTTTCTAAACATAAAGTTTACGTTTTTTTAACCTGTGATTAGAATGAATGACCACTGTATTCTTGACTTGATTAACCACTGTCTCATTTACATTATTTATAGAGTGCAATATACTATGTTTAACAGTATTATGATGAAAAAATTGTTGAAATGATGTGCAATGTGAATGCATTGTAGTTATATCTGTGTTATACTGCCCAGCCTTTGTACACATGTAAAACCTACCAAGTATTTTTTTTTTTACCCTAGTTTGTCTAGGACTTCATCTCAATGAACGAATCCTAATTGTCTTTCAATTGTAAAACAATTTTTCTTTTACATTGTTCAAGTATATCTATCTATCTACAGTGGGACTGATTTTCTATAATCATGTTTGTACAGCTGCAGCTGATTTATGATTGTCAATGTCTGTGCAACTAACTAGTTAGAGATGGTGTGATCATGGTTAATAGTTGCTTCTGACATAATTAAAATCATTTTTATATTTCATGACAGTTTGGTTTAACTTGCATTTATAAGTAACCTTATATTCACCAGTAAAACCCAGTGTTTTCAAAATGAAAGCCTGAGACACCCCAAAAATTTCTTGTTTTTTAGGAATATTGTATAACAGGGCAATAAAATGATATGATGTTTTTAGATTTGTTAAATTATCTCCCTTCTCTCTTTCTCATAACAAAAGATTTTAATCAACAGAACAAGTAGTTTTAATAACTAATCAAAAATATTTACTGATGGAGAAAAAGATCGCAAGAGCAAAGAAAAATGTAGAAAAATAAATTGGAGATAAAAAAAAAACCCAGCTTAAAAAAGGATCTCTCCTGAGTTGTCATCATTACTGAAAGAGAAGATGAATTTGTATTTTTCATCACTTTCACCATCATTGATAGATGATTTGCTATTTAGTGAATGTTAATTATTGTAGCCGTTATTGGCAATGGTATAACACTAAGAACTTAGTTCCTAATCGTCTTCACAGGAAGATGGTTTACTTTATCTAATACTGGTCAAGCAAAGTTTTCTTGAGAGAGTGACTTAATTTGATACCTAGCACATAACTGACATAACTTTATAGTGAGAAACTTGCACATTCTCTATACAGTGTTATCGTAAAAACAATTCAGTTATAAAGAGTTGTCTACATGTGTTTCGCAAAGAACAAGATATTTCCTATCCTCTATACCAACTACTTCCAATGTAGTAAAACATTTTTTCAATGAGAAGTGAATTAAAATAAATAAATAAAAAAATCCACCTTTTTAAAAAAATCACACTTATTCATTTTATTTGGGTTCAAGTTTAAGCAAAAGGAATTGTATAACTTCATAAATTCATTGATGATTTATAATTCTAATACTATACTTCATACATACTGACATAAAATTCTAAACATTTACTTAAAATTTATTAAAGTTTTAGTTATATTTCATATAATTTTACAGTTATACAGTAAAACTAGTCAAATTATAGATAGCATGTTATTATTATTTGAAATGAAAATGAGAATTCACTAAAAGAAACACAATGTTATTATATAATGGCATGTAAATATGACACTTTCAAATGAATGATTTAATATTAACATTTTTCATAAGCATAAAAAAAAATGAAAACAATTATAAGTAAGTGGACATCATATATAAGATATATGAAAATTTTGATGAAGGAATGACAATATATTTACTTGAAAAAATGTTCGGTTCACAAGTACACTAAATTCATCATATTGTGGCCTACCCATAACGTAGCGCAGATAAAGATTAACCATTTAAAAAATATGCTAAAACAATATCTAAAAAAACATGTCACGCTTAAAGAAAGTTAAGCTTGACAAAAGAAATATACAAAAAAATTATAGGATATATGGTTGTATCAGGTGGTACCTAAATTTTTTAGAATATTAAAACATTATTTCCTGAATTTAAAATAATAATAATTACTGCACTAATTATGGAAAGTAAGCAATAAACTGAATGTTTCAATATTTATGTTTCTTCAAAATTATTATCACAGAAAATTATTTTTAGCTGAATTTAATAATTTACTTTAATATCACTTATCAAAGTCTACAATCGTATGGTTTTCAGTACAATATAGTGTATTGGCCAAGCGCATGTAGCTTAAATAATCAGATTAAAACACTACTTTTATAAAAAATAAAAAAAAATAACAAACCCTATCTTATAATCTGATTATCCAGATGATGTCTGAGTTCTGTTCAATAACTTTTAGTTGCCAGCAAATGAAACATCCAAATGGCAATAAATGTTTCTATTCTATATGAGCAAGTTGTACTTCATTCAAATAAAAGGATGTCTTGGTGGAACACTCAAAATTCTTCAGCAGGAAAAAATTTTTTGTTAAGCCTAACATGTTATTTATTCAAAAACATTCACCCCCCCCCCCCCCCCCCCGAAAAAAAAAACCCCAACACCTTAGCATTTTTATAAGGTCCCATTCACATCAATCGTAAATTTTAAGGACTTTATGGTTTTACTTTACTAACACTACGTATTTACTATTTACCTTACACAACACAATGAGACATATCTAGAAAACTAAATTAGAAAAATTTTTTGTTTGTCAACAGCCAGCTGTGTGATACAGTTTGCAAGTGTTCAAACTGAGCTATATACATTTTCACATATTTTGTTTGTGCATTTAAAATATCATAAAAATGACAAAAATCAATATCTAAAAACAAAAAAAAATTTAACAAACCTTAAAATAAAGGTATACCAAAAATAAAAAAACAACAACTTTAAAAACACATAAATATAAAGACTTGTACACAGTTAATCAATTATTTTTTAAAAGTTTTTAAAAATACCATCACAACATTTCATGATGATAATTTCGGCACTAAAAGCGTTGCTGGTAAATCTTTCCAAGGGTCTTCTATCATGCTGGGGCTGACATAATCTCGGATATTGTCACTACTACCTGGGTTTCTCAAACCGGTACTTCTATTCCTTGGTGTGAATGGCCTCTGAAAAGGTAAAAAATCCACATATAGTCAAGGCATTATAGTCAGGTAGAAGTTTTCCAACTTTTTAAAGTAACAAATCCATATAAGTTATTAGACCTTTGACAACATTTTGTAACAGAAGACCTACATGGTGTTGTAGTCCAAATAAGGGTGACTTTAAAAAATTTCTTCACTCTATGTTATAAATAAACTAGCTAAAAACTAAACAGAAGATTTCTGGACTATTCTGAGATGAACTCCAATTGATGGCAAAGCTGGAAGGATCAGTCCTCCCATAGAGCCTTGGCAAGAAACTCTGCTGTTAGGCATAGTGCCTTTAAGCTCCCATATAGGTCAAGTGACTCTGCAGACAAACTACCCAGCAGCTCTCGGAGCTGCGGACGCTCTTGCAAGAGATGCACCATGTTTCCACAGACTCTCCACAGTGTCGGCAATGGGCATCGAAATTTGACCTGAACCGAGCAAAATAAGCACCAACAGGGCAGTGCCTGTTCTACACTGCGCAATGATAGATTGTTCAGACCATTTTAGCCTCCACCATGGATCATCGCCGCCCAGCGTAATGGCGTAGCTTGGTTAAACATACTTGGGGCTTTGAAAGTGGGCACGGCCAGTGCTCCTGAGGGCACCCACTGCATAAAAACTCCAATAAATAGGAATATGTTATTTGCGGCGCCTAATTTCTCGTCTACCAAAGGTGACTTTCCCGCCAAGCCAGCCATGGCTTGGAGGCAGGAGCAAGAATCGGTAACCATTACATTAGTTTAATGTTCTTATTTGTTTTATAGAAATTTCTTTTAATAAACCCTAATGCTTTGTTTGTTTCTTTGATAGTTTCATCAATATGGGGATTCCAAGACAGTTTTTCATTTATTATAACACCTAGGTATTTTGCATTTTTAGTCTGTGTTACTAATAGTTCTAAGCACGAAAGTAAACCTGTAAATTCGTAGGCCTGATAAGTATTGCAGTTAAATGAATAATAGATTAAAATAAGAAACAATGAACTAATGATTTAAAATCTTATATGATACAGATGTTACTTCAAAAAAGAAGATGATTATGTACTACACGTCATGCATTTAGTCATGCATATTAACCAAAGACCTAAACTCTGCCGTCACTGGTTTTCCTGGCTAGTTCAGGCAACCCATTCCATGCTCTAATAGCGCTAGGGAAGAATGAGCTTTTGTACAAATTTGTCTTAGCATATGGAACAAGGATAGTGCCTTTATCTTTGTGTCTTTCTGAGTATTTTATTAAATTTTGTTTTTGTATTTGAAGATTATGGTTCAGTGTTTTATGTATAATTGCTACTTTACTTTTAAGTCTTTATATCCTGAAGGCTTTCTAAATTTAGTGATTTTACTAAAGGTGTTACTCCAGTCAAATGTGAATTTTCGTTTGTTATGAATCTCACTGCTCTATTTTGTGTCAATTCCAGTTTCTTAATGTTTTCTTGAGTTGAGGGGTCCCAAACAGAGGATGCATATTCTATTATTGCCTAACCAAGGTTAAATAACATTTTAGTTTTATGTTCTTATTTGATTTATAGAAATTTCAAAATAGAAAAATAAGGTGGAAAGGAGTCCTAATTATTTAATATTATTAGTCAAGAACTTTTTAAATTTAATATTGCAAGTTTTTGTAATTCAAGAGTCTTGGACAATCAAAAGTTGTTACTGTGGCATAAATCTTGTACCCATGTGTATATCTACTACACAGTGAACACATTCTTAGCTATGAAAATTAAAGTAAAGGAAAAACTGTCTTTGCTTTCAACTTTATAGATCTAAAATCAAAGAATTATTCAAGCCAATAATGTGCATCACAAAAGACGTTGGCAACATCTAAAAATGCAGAGCTGCTCTGTTTAATCTGACCTAGAACTAGTAATTCTAGTAGTTGGCTGAAGTTAAAGGGTTCAACCTTCATGTTAGAAAATACAAAAGAAAGACATAATTCAAGTGAATGTGTAAAAAAAAAAAAAAAAACACATTTGAAAGTGAATTGTATTGATGATAAAAAAAAATAAACAAATGTAAACAATTTTTTGTTTGTGTGACTATGACCTTGCTTTTCAATAGCATTACTGCACAACCAAAGGTAATTATGAATGGAGCTATCGCAAAATGGCTAGTTTGACTAAATCTAATGAAGTGAAAAGCATTTATAGAGGTGTGCATTTTTTTAATTTTTGGTTTCTTTGCTTGTGGGAAGGACATTAAACATCCACTATGATCTCCATTGTAATGTAAGGAACGTACACTGTCAATTTTTATCAAGATTGCGGAAATGGTTTTGATTTTTATTCAGAACCTACACACACATAATATATATATATATATACTATTATATACGCACACCTTAGATTCAATTATATATATATATATATATATTAGGGGTGCACCGGATAGTACTTTTAGATATTTGGCCGAAGCCGGATACCTACATGTCTTGTACATAGCTTGTGTTGCTGAACATTTTGTAAAACTTAAATAACATATGTATTAATGTTTTTTTTTTTCATTTTATTTACCTTATTGTTAACTCTGTTACTGATTGATGAATTAAAGTTAACAGTATTTATAAACAGATAGGCCTATCACAAATTAATCTGTGTAACATAAGTGTATCTATGAGGCCACCAACTGTAAAGGATGTGTGTGGGATGGTCAATGGGATATGTAAATATATATTGAACTAGTTACTAATGTAAATCTCTCAAAAGTGCAATCTGGCTTGTATAGTGGTCTAATATATATGCTCATGAATTTCAGACCAACAACTGATCATAAGACTTGTAAATTAAGTCCAAGGACTGCTTCTGGTTCTGGCTTCAAGGGCTTAATACTTATAGTAGCTGTTAATTAATAGTTGAAATCTGAAGCATTGTAGATCAATATTTATTGTTTTAGATTAATTCATTTGTGGCAAACAATATTTTATTAACAGCGGGAACATCAATTATACCTATTTATAGCTTGAACCTTAGATGGTGCCGAAGCATAGATTAAATTGATGCCTGTAGGCCTGTTATTGAGATTTAGTTTTAGACCTACAGTTATATAGATCTAATAGCATTAGGAAAACCAAATGTAGAAGAAAAAAAACATCCTATATACCCTCCCTACCCAAATAAATAAATAGACTGTGTGTTCGACTGATTTTAATAGCCTGGTCAGATGAACGTAGTCAGCCTACACAATCCTAGTTTAGTGTATAGTTGATGGTGTTGACCATCTCATTTTTTCCCTAGGGCATACACAATAGTGTTGAGTGGTCAGGCAAAAAATAACACGTTGGCATGGTCAGTCAAGCATGTAGATTTAGTATACCCGTACACTAGTTACAGAGGCAAAGTGTTTCTTAAAACTCCAGCAAATCAAATGTAATATTTATTTACAGTGTAGTATGCTGTCTTTGTATGTTGTGTTTATCCATTCAAGCTAAAACAAGGTTACAAAGACAGTTTGTGTGGAGACACAAACTCAAAATCGGCCCCCAAAGTGGTCCACCCAGGCAGGTAAAAAAAAACAACAGTTTTTAATATTTTCAGAAAGAACATCAGAATGAAATTCTATCAAAGACAAAGGACAGAGAAGAATGGAAAAAGAAGGTTGACAGATCTTGTGTGGTGCCCCAGCGTAGTAGTTAGTATAACAAAACTTAATTAACTTAGCAATACAAAAGTAAAAAAAATTTTTTTTGACAAAAAAATGTAAAACCGTTGCCATAAATGTGTTAAAAAAAATATGGTAAATAGTCATCTCCACTACTAAGGAGCCTCACATTTTTGTTACTATTAATAGTGAACAGTTGTAAAAGTGGTGTATTTTTCGCTTTCAGAAAAGAAAAAAGTAGCCGTTGCATTAGAACTTTGAATTGTCTAAAATATTATGATGTTGGATTTTCACTATCTTTTCTAGTTTAGGAGATCTAAACGGGATGGACGGACAGACATTCCAAACAAAACTAATGGCGTCTTTCCCCCTTTCGGGGGCCGCTAAAAATGGTCAACCTCTATCAATAAATTGAGTGCCAAGGACTTAATAAATAAAATAAGGAGTAGGGGTGTTTAGCTCTCCCTTTAAAGATAGGCCTAGTTGTGTTATTTTGCTAATATACACTAATATTAGTATTGTACTTTTTTCTACAAAATAATTAGTTACTGGCTTACTGGGGTAAGAAATATCGCAATTTGTATTCTGTGTAGCAAAATTTCACTCGTTTAGGTGTGTGATCTTTAGTCCATCTAACTAATTGAGATTTATATCCAAGTAAGCAAACTTGGTATGGTACTCATGTAGATGTGTGGCTTGTAGTCCAGCCATGTGATTGAGATTTTTCTCCAAATAAGCAAACTAATTGTCCTGTTACCCCTGTAAAAGGTGTGGCTTAAAGTCAAGCCCCTAATTAAGATTTACTACCAAGTAAACAAACTCAGTTCCCTAGTGTGACTTCTAGAGAGTGCATATGTCCATAGTATTTGACTTGTGGTCACCTGTCTATCAATGAACTCAATGTGATGGACTAAACAAATAAAAGGGGGTGGGAGTTGTTCATCTCTACCTCTGGAGATATACCTGCACAGCTAGACAGACGTCTGGTCAGCGTGACATAGTCAAGGAATACAATATCTTAACATGTTAACTAACCCACGCAAAGGTCAAGACAAAATGAAGAAAATGTACCAGCCATTGCTGCTCTGTATGTAAAACAAATTTATAATGTAATTCATTTCTATCTATATTAGCACGACTTGTCTTTATAATAAAAGTTGTTAGGTGCATATTCATATAGGCCCTATTTTTCAGCACATTATTATGTTTTAAATATAAACATTCTATAACAGACATTAATGGAAAGTGGTCCACTTCACGCATATTAAATAGGTACAAGGTGTACTTTTTACTATTCAGTCAACTATCCGGCGGTGATATTCGACAGGAGCCGAATATGGCTGAATAGTGAAAAAAGACAGAATATTCGGCAGAAGCCGGAGCTACTATCCGGTGCACCCCTAATATATATATATATATATATACATATATATATATATATATATATATATATATATATATACAGTGCTTTTGGAAAAAAATAGGTGCCGGTACTCAGTGATGGATTGCTTAACTTGTAACTTCTAATAAATTAATAATGAACGTTAAAATACGAGAAAAGTAATAATTTTTTCCTCACAGTAAGCACCATCACAAAATAAAGCACTGTATATATATATATTTTATATCAGATAAAGTTTCCTTAAGGGATTGGTTAAACAGAATTGGAAAGCGAGTTTTTGTACCAGGATACACTTGAAATCACAAGAGTGATCTTCATTACTGATATGCCAGGTTACACTTTTGATTAGTTTAAATGCCTTTTTTTCTGCATCATTTAATCATTTAATAAAGCAAGTAATGTACAGTATTGAAAACCGTAAACATTTTTTTAGGATAGTTTAGAGGGGAAAAAAAGGAATTTTCACAAATTGCTTTATTTATGGTGTGAATTTGTCGAAACCATGTCTTAGCAAGAACTTAAACAGTTAAAGGAACCTGTGTATGAAAATTCATGCGAAGTTGTTAATTTAATATAAATATTATATATATATAATACCTTGATGCTTAAATCCGCCAGACAGTGGTATTTAACAAATGTAGTGTATATATGGCATGTGTAGTTATATTTCATGTGTATATAAGCAGATAAAAAATAGACATAAGAGCCATGTATTTGATCTGAAACATTGATTGTAACGACTCAAAGGGTGTCTTACATATTATTTTTATAGACAAAGAAGATTTTTCGTCTCTCATTACAAGGACTTCCCTAATGTTCACAGAAAAGCATGTCATGTGGCACATTTTAATAAATTCAAATTGAACTCACCTTAGCAAAATTGAAATTACAATTCGAGTCATTCATGAATCTAACAGGTGATGGTGTTTGAAAATTTCGACTATGTCCATGGAAATTTTTGGATGGAGTATTGGAGCTGAACCTTTGATGTGGTTCGCCAGGTATCAGTGGACTTGAATGAGCAAAAGGCTTTATGCTGGGAGAAGAACTATTTCCATCTTGGTAACTTCTATTCATGCTCTTTTGATATGGATTGTCTGAACTGAATTTCTTGCAGCTATTCTGAAATGGATTTCCTGAGCTGAAATTTTGAAATGTTTTTGGACTGTCGTCACTTTGGACATTGTCAGGTGTACCATTTCTAGATCTGTTAGGATTGTATGGACTAGGTCTCTGGAAGCGATTTGAAAACTGTTTTCCTTGACCTTGGTGATATTGTGGGCTATGTGTATGAGGACTTAGGGGGTTAGCATTTAATCCACCTGAAGCAGGTGCACCCCAACTAGGTGTCCTGTGTGGCTCCTAGAGAAATATTAAACATAAGATAGTAATTTATAAAAAAAAAAGTAGCATATTATATATTATATAAATTCATCAAGAAATAGACTCAATATCTAGTTTAAATTTGTTCCATCAATAAAAAATACATGTACACACATGGATCTATGGTCTATACAATATCTATATAGATATATTATATAGGCTCTCTAACATTGGCTTCTATTCTTTACTAAACATGTTACTTGTTAGATTATAATAACAACTATTTTTTAAATAGAATAAATATATATGTATGCACTGGCTGTTTTATAATTATAGTACTCTATAATATCATTTAGATCTAGATAATAATTTTAGAATCTAGATCTAATTCTAATTTATATAAAATTTAATAATTTAATTATAAATTAAAATCTATAAAATTTAGTTTAGACTGTTTAGTATCTAAGTCAAACTAAATCTAATAATTCTAGTACCTATGTAATTCTAATTTATATAAAATCTAAAAAGTTAAGTTTAGTATGTAGAGAATCTAGATTTAAGTCTGTCTTACAAATTTAGATTATTTTTAGTGTTATAGTAACTATTAGATCTAGATCTTTGATCTTACCATCTCTACTAAATCTACTTAAATCTATTATCTAGATTATTTCTAGATCCACTGTCACTGATCTACTATTTAAAAGTATTTACGTTTAGTAACATTTACTATTTAAATTTATAAAATTAGAACTAGATCTAAACTCTATTTTATAATACATCTCTAGTCTCTATAGATGTCTAGTAGACTATACTAATTTACTGAACTATTATACTGTTCAACTAATTTTACTAATAACTAAGACTTACTAATTAAATAATAAATTACTAAGTCGTCTTTAGAAGTAAAAGAATTAGAAAAATCTTAAAATTAATCTAGACTAGAACTTACCATGAACCTATAATTTATTTATATTATTATATATAATAATATGCACCAGACTCTATCTCTAGATCAAGAAAATTATCGTACCATGTACTAGCTTTAGATTGTGTATTATAATAACAATCAACAGCTCAACTCAACTGCTTTTATTATTTTTTTTTAGCCTATCGAAAATAGGTAGATCTAGATCTAGTTCAGAACTTGACTAGATTTTTTTTGATAAATATACGATCTAGAGACTAGAATCTAGCAGTACAAACAAATTTCACTGAAGTAAAAGAAACAGGAAATGATCTGATAACAATAAGACTCTAATAAAGATATAGATCTATATCTAAAAATATAGATCTAGAATTGAAAATCGACATAGAATGATAGAGCGTCATTTATGATAACATAAAAGTCTGTTCCAGTAGCTTGTTTACATGCGAGTAAAAAACTTAACACTGACCCTTATTTCTCATAATAAAAACTATGCATTTTAATTTTATACATATACATAAAATATATAGGTCTGTGGTTGAAAATCTAGTTAGTTTTTTTTAAAATTTGTACTGCTTGAAACTACACTGTAAAAACAAACATAATTTTATAGTATCTACATATAGATCTAGATACCACAGTACAGATAGGAATAATTTCTAGACCACAGACCTAGATATAGAATCTAGATCTAGATCTAGATTTTTAGGTATAGTCTAGATCTACAGTCTCTATATCTAAACCTAATAAATTACAGGCGTAACTTTTAAAGAAATGATAAAAACGTTAACAGTTAATTCAGTTACAATTTTAATAATTTTTAAAAAGTCAAAGTGTTAGTTACTCAAAAAAAAAATCGGAGTCAAGTTAACTCAACTTACTGACAAGACTTACTGTTAGTACCTAGTTAACCTCTAGTACCTACTAATAGTAGTGTTAGTCACCAGCTCAGTTAGTTAGTCACTTTTAGTTTAGTGTGTTAGTACTGTTACTAGTCACTATTACTAGTGAGTAGTGTTAGTGTTACTGTTAGTATCAAGACATTTTTTTAGACATCTCAATCATGATTATGATAATTTATCATGAATAAATCTAAACTGACTAAACACTAATTTTAGCAAAACACTTTTTAAACAGTCTGCTAGATAGATCTAGAAGACTATTAGTATTACTATATTCTAGAGACTAGTATTCTACTCTAGACTCTAGATCTATCATCTACTTGCTACTGATCTGGACCTAAGGCTAAATCTAGGATCCTAGGTCTAGAAGTCTAGATCTATACTATGATATGTCAGCAATATCCGCATTTAGCGTCAGTATTTACACTTCTGGCCATTTTACTGTGTTGTCAAGGAGCAGGATCAAGACCAAAAGCATTATCAAAAGGGGGAATAACCTAGTTGTTCTGGCCATTTTACTGTGTTGTCAAGGAGCAGGATCAAGACCAAAAGCATTATCAAAAGGGGGAATAACCTAGTTGTTCTGGCCATTTTACTGTGTTGTCAAGGAGCAGGATCAAGACCAAAAGCATTATCAAAAGGGGGAATAACCTAGTTGTTTTTTAAATACCTACTTTAATCACGGATAGGAAGAGAGAGAAAATAAACTAATAGAAATAATAGAGCTGTAGAGCTCACAGACCTATATAAAATATCATTCGTAAATAGGGATAGCTATGTAGATTGAATAAACAACTAGGAATATACACTATTACTAACAGTAGTTTTGAATAGGGGGAGGAGAGAATAGTATATTATTATATAATCAAAAATTATTTTCTTATTAAAAACATTTAAATTACAATAATTGCAGAAAAAATAGATGTGGCTTTTGTATTTGATATAGACTAGGTCTAGGTGCAGATTTTTTTGATTAAAATTTAATGTGCTGTGAACATTCTTATATTTTGGACTCTCCATCGAATTCTCCTTCCTTGAACAGGTCGCTTTTTATGTTTGTAATTCATTTGTTTTTATGTTTGGAGCTAAAAATGACATTTCGGGACTGCGCATGTCCAATTTTAGATAGTTCCAGTAATTTTGTTCCGTTTTTCCAAAGTAGATGGCAATTTTTTAGATTCTCGGTAACCATGTATGTCAAGCTGTTGTTTTAACCTCCCCCGGCAATTCATACCCATATAAGGGATGAAGGCTATATCATGAGCCTGTTTGATCGTAGGCTGATGGGCATATCAAAATAAGCTTCCAAACATCTTTAGAAAGACATTCCAATCACATTTATACCATTAGCTGTTAAATCAAATTTAAAAAGGGGGTGCCCAACGAATAATAATGAATTGAGCTCATTCTCCTTCCTTGAACACAGCAAATTCGTAATAAGAAATATTATTGGGATTAATAAATCTATGATTTTTTCAATGAATAAACATGACCCAGATCGAGATATCTATAATATATAATTTATGAATGAAAGAAAAAGTGCGGGCTTTGCTTATTTGAAGCCAGAGACCATGCCCACTGCAGGTAATCACTCCAGATGAGCTGGCGTTGAGCAGAAGTATAAACTAAGCGTTTAGTGTCACAATCTATCAAACAGACAGTGGAGGGAAGTGGGAGAAAGTCATGAAAAGAATTATAAGCATCTTTGGGAGAGAGGGGGGTGTTAATGTTTCACAAAATGAACATCCAAATTATGAAAACAAGAAGAGGGTCCTTGGATGGGAATTAAAAGAAAGACAGAGAGAAAATAAAAGTAGCCAATGTAGCCTAGTTGAAAATATCATGTTTATTTAATTATAAAAATGAATTTATAGATAAATAATCTATAAATATTTATTTCTGTCTGTTTCTACACATAGATTACACAGGTAAATAAATAATAAACTATAAACGATATGTATATATATATATAGAGAGAGAGAGAGAGAGTATATGTGGAAACAGACTATTAATACATATTGCAAAAGTGAATCTACTTCTTTTAATACAATCTAAAAAAATTTAAGTAACACAGATATAATTTATTAGCAATTACATTGTGGTGTACAGTGACGTTGATCACTGTCGAAGTGAGGAGAAAGCCCAAAAACATCGTTCAATATAGGAGCATGAAGTGACCTACTTTATTTTAAAATAAAATCTTGACTATGAGTGGTAATACAAAGAAATACAGCTATTTTTATAGTCCTTTAGTTGCAGAATAAGAATCTGCTTTCAGTTTTTTTTTAAGTAAAACCTTCACAAAATAAAAGTATAAAATAAAAAGTTGACCTATTTCCCGTAAGTCGGTGTTCAGATATAAGAATCTACTATAATATTTCTAAGTTAAAGTTGAGATTAATATTGAATTTAAATAGCTATTCGCATACCAGAACGTCTATCTAGTCAAATGTTAATTAAGTTAACATTAAATTATAATTATAATAATTACATACTGTAGTGGATCTAGATGAGGAAAAACATTATTATAATTCTAGACAGATGTAAGAGAGCAGTATCTGATATAGACTAGGTTTAGATTGTGTGTGTGTGTGTGTTAGTGTGTGTGATAAGAACTGAATTTAAATACACCTTCATCTAGGTCTATATAGAGACAAATGACTAATGATTAAATTTTAAATAGATCTATTTAGTAATATTTTGATTACGATTTAAATTAAATAATGTTGAGATCAATATTGTATTTAAATAATGGGGCAAATGTTAAGGGGGCATGAAAGGGCCAACCACATGGGCCCCATTTGGGGATGAACATTGCTTCATATGAGGACCGTAAAGGCTGAGTCTGGTCTCATTTCGGGGGCCCAGATGAAGCCCTGATGGAATCCTCATGGAGCCAGTGTGGGGCTAACATTTAGGGGCCTGTAAGGGCTAAACACATGGGCCCCATTTGGGAGGCGAACATAAGCCCAAATGGGAACCCTTAGGGCTGAGTCTAGGCTCAGTTATATTTTGTTTTCGATTTAAATGAAATAAAGTTGAGATCTAAATTGGCCTACTAGCCTATAAGTCTTATCTACATCTATCTGAAACTATTGATTGTTGTGCCAGTAACGGTTGGAACAAGTCTTCTATACTGTACTCTTGTAAAGAAAAAAAATCCAATTTTAATAATAAACATACCAGTACCAGTGTACCATACACACGTTCAGATGCTAATGAAATAATGCATCAACATATAACAGAAATAGGAAAAACAAAACACAAAGACAGATCCATAACATTTTATTATTCTTAAGAGTAAAAACAAAAAAAATCATTACAAAAAAAAAAGTTAGATCTAGAAATAATCTACATTTGCTCTATAATTTGCACTAGATCTAGTAAATGTATGGTTTGATGAACACACTTGCCGGGGATTAAATCAAACTTGACAATTCAATGAAATGAAGAAAGAAACATCTCTGTATTTTCTTAAAACTTCTTTAATAATACTTCTTCAACTTTCACATCAAATTAACTTCTCAATTCAATAACAACTTGACTTGATACTTCATAAATAAAACTTAAAGATACATGAAACTTCACTCAGTATAACTTCAACTAATAAAACTTTAACTAATGGACCCGCTAATATCACAAAACGTATAACTATTACTAATTGAGGACTGAGCGAGGACCATCACTCTACAAGAACTACTACTATGCGAGGACCCCGTCTAACTAACTTTCCCTTAATCATACATTCCAGAATCCTGGAACCTTCTCAGATAATTATTTTAGTAACTTTGACCTTCTAGAAGCTGACGTGTGCTATTTTTTTCCCTTAACCCCTTTCTTTGATTGGATACTTAAAATTAACTTGTTTACGCTGGACACTTGCACTGGTTTGAACTCGCTTCTAGAAACTGGTCGAAATAGGTCACAGACTCGACTTGTGACAATGGGTTGTTTAAATAAAATAGATCTACATTTTCAAACGCTATCAAACTTTTTCAAAACTATATTTTATAGTTGGCAACAAAAGAGAACTCATTTTATTTAATTTTTTGGTTTGAGTGGTAGATCTAATTTATGGGTAACCAACCAAGCCAATCTGGCAACAGTTGAAGTGTTTGTAAATATTGACGCTCATTGCAGAAATTGCCTGATATGTCTATAGCCATGGGCTATAGTGGCTATAGAATAGGCTAATTCAAGACACTCAAGAAAATCAACTTTCGGTATAAGAACATAAGTCGTAAATCTAGATCTATATAAATAAAATAATATAGAAAGATTCTAATTCAGTTTCAATTAACATGATGATATGAAATTATGATGATGATAAACTAGCCCTTTAAACTTTTGTAGTACCAGAGTTTAGACTAGAGCTCTAGTACTACATTATACTTATATATATAATAATTTTATCTAGATCTAGATCTCTGGAAAAACATGGAAGAATTAGCACTTTGCAGATCTACCAATAGTAACATCATTCCTGACAATATAACTCTGACAAAGTCTGCATCAAACATCTCAGATTTGTTGGAGCAGAAAAAACTTGAAATTGAACATTTAAAGAAGCAGCTTATAAAAACAGAAAGGTTACTGGAGAAAGCTAACCACTACAATGAAGATCTCAGGAAAGAACTGGAGACTCTCAGTGCGAAAATTCATGAGACTAGGAAAAACTCTCCCATTGATGTGGCCACTCAAGTTACGGAAGCAGTCATTGAAGAAGGTAGTTTTCTGTTTTGTATGAAATTAATGTTTAACAATCAACTTTCACATAAAGAGAGCTTATTTAAGAACAAGAAGGCAGGATTGGGGAAAGTTTCTAGTAGAATACAAGGACTGCTAACTGTATGGTGGACACTTCAAACTGCAGACAAATTGACTTTATTAGTTATTACCCTAATTTTTTTCTTCCCAGCAATCAACCTATCAAACAAAATACAAAAATATGTTACTGAATTTAGCAATAAAATTTTGTTTTCCCAAAAGAAACAAAATTATTATTATTATTATTATATAAATATATAAAGGTTTTACCCTTATAGAAGTCCTCTTATAATGTGTGACACGTTTTGGGGATGGAAAGCTATAGAATCTAATAGGCATTTTAGTGTGACAAAATTCTGGTGGGATGTCACAGATTTTGACAACCATTTGATGCTAGCAATAGCTGTCTAATGCTTTAGAAATGCATTGTAGCATGCTGTCAGTGACATGCTCCAGAGTTCTCCATTATCTAGGGTAAAAAGTTATACAACAATGGCCTCTCAGGATTTCTCAAATCTTGAGCCTTTTTAACACCAGGAGGTTGTTGTTTGTATTTTGTTTATTAATCTAAAATTTGGATTGTTGGGGGTGGTAACTCTTTTGTTATGCCTGCTTGAAACATATCTAGTCTTTTTTTTTAAGCTTAGGTTTAAAAGATGTTTCTTTCCATCATGGTTTTATAGCTTGTTGTCAGTTAAGAAAGAAATTATAGCTATACAAATATAGGTAAATTCTATCTCAGCCATATATATTTTAAGCTTACAATAGGGACTGACACCAGTTTATTGTAGAGGAATTTTAAATTGTATGTAAAGATGAGGAAGTAGAGCAGATATCGAATTATCGTGATACATGATTGTATTGTATAATTTGCTGAGTGGTCTGAAAAGATGTTTTCACACTATCGATCAATAACTTCTGATGTCCTAGTGTCCTAAGGTACTTTACTCATCATATCATTCAAGTATTAGCATTTTAATAAAATGTTTATCACTATCTTTCAATTACAAAAGAGCCTACAGCTCAGCAGTAAAAGCTGGCTACATGAAGAAGAACAGTCACTATTATCATATATATCTACTCCATCTTCCAATCCAAATGTACTATATTTTATTCTAGCTTTTATATATTTTCCTTATTTATTCAAATTTCAAATTTTTTTCAGCCTATGGAAATAAACCAATGCCAGAGTGGATAGTTTCCTCCTCTGATGTAAGCAATATACTGGCAAATATATTTGAATTTGAAATATATTTTTTAAACGTTTTGAAATGAACTCTGTGAGATGATGATAAATCAGCTAATTTTTTTTTCTATTTAACATCCTAGAAATCATCTTCTCTGTCCATCGCTGAAACAGTAAAAGCAACTATTGAAGCTGAACTAGAATGTCTTTCTAATGCTGGCAAGTCAAGTTCTGAGAAAGAATGCCCAAAAGAAAGTTCAACAGAAGAAACACAAGAGTATATATATGATTCAACGTCTGGCTGCTATTATCATCCTGCCACTGGATATTATTGGGATTCTGTATGCTAAACTCTATACAATATTTATCTAGCTGTTGCTACTGTCATTATTACATTTATAACTTTAAAATCTAGTCTTTATTTCTCAGAAAGTAATAAGATAGAAGATATGTGAATTAGGTTCAGTACTTACTCATTACATGCCCTACATTGTATGGTTTGAAAATTAGTCCTATTTCTAAAATTAGTTATGCTTATGGTTTCAAATCTTTAGCTTTAGATGACTATCATCGGGCCCATAATTAACCAGACCTGTTAATATAGTATGCAGGCTTGAAATTCATGGTTTACATTTTATGGTGTCACCTCCTTGGTGCATGTGTTTTGCAAGCTATGATTTTCATATCCTAGAAATATTTCTCATCCTGTTGTAGCCTTTTTCAAAGTACATTTAATCAATAGTTTTAGATGTAGTGTGCACTCAATTATTTTTATTGGTTTTGTATTAGTTGTGTAAAGACCAACCCTCTTTACTTTCTCTGTTTGTTTTTAGAAACTCTATAGAAATGGGTGAACCATTTGTTCTTTAGAACTGTTGAAAAATTTACACAAAGTTCTCTCATTCTGCTTTACCCAATTTCAGAGCAAAACTTAATATGCGCCAAAACTCTAAAAATGTAATCTTGTTGGGTAAATGAAAGAGAAAATGTCAGTGCCCAATTTTTTTAACAAAGCATATGTTCTTTTTAAAATAAAAAAAATAGTTATGACAAAACTTAATTAGTTTTAAAATTATGATGTCTGTAACTAAACTGTTTATTTTATTTTGTCTTTCCCTTTTGTCTTGTAATCAACAGTTTTAATATAAGTATGTCTAAGTTTACCATATATATTGTATAGTTTAAATATTAGTATATCTCATACATAGGGAATCAAATTCATTCAAATGATTTTCTTTACCTATCTACCAGAACCAAAGATTGTTCTATGACTACACTACCGGGACATACTACCAATATGATGAACATGCGAAGCAGTACAAAGTACATTCAGTGATAGATTCCACTGGACAGTATCAACAGTTTGGTTCTAACCAAGATGGCAGTCATTGTCTGGTATTGTTGTAACTAAGTTTTTGATGCTGCAACATTTCATTAAATTAATAAGTGAATGTAAAGTCTGTTATTTAATATATACCAGAAACCATTTTCCTTTAGCAAAGATAAATATTGGTGCTTTGAAATTTTGTGATAAGTTCATAATGAATGGAAAGAATCTCACACTGGTATGTGTTAAGGTGTAATGATCATGTATGCTAGTCAGGACAGAACTAATTGTTTAGTTGATCTAATAATGAATATCTCAGAGTTGGTTGTCTGGTTCTTCTTTCTCATGTTCACACAATCACAACAGTATCAGCAATGAATTTTCCACTTATTATTGATTTATACTGTATTACTTAAGTTAATATGATAATAAAATGTATCTTATGTTAATATTGAATTGTTCTACTTTTTAACAAGGAACGCAATGACTTCTATGCCATTGAATTTCATGATTTGTTTTTTTTTGTATGTGTTTTGGCCAAATCAGAGCCATTTAGATTGGTTTAGGTAAAATCAAATGTTGTGCGATGTTGCTGTTAGGTTGGGTAACTCTGCTGAATAAGAAAATTGATTTCTTTTCTTTGACTATTAATTTGTTTGCTTGGTTCCTGCTGTATTGCAAGGCTGTCTTTCTTTGGTGAATCTGGACATCTTATCTCCTGTCCCTATTTCTATCTTCTCTCAAAAGCATGGTCTTCTAATGCTGTTGTTATTTCATGTTTTGTATCTACATCATCTCATTGCAGCAGTGTTTCAATAAGACAGTGAAGGACTAGACAACTTGTCCTCTCAGTTCATTGAATATTGATGCTCAGTTGTGCAAGAAGAAGGTAACAAAACTAACCTCATTTCCTATTTTCTTTAACAGTGTACCAAACATGTTTCATCTTTTCTCTATTTCAGGTCAAGTCTGACATGTCCAAGTCTGGAGAAGGAGCCAAAATAATAAAGAAACAAAGGACAAGAAGAAAAAAAAGATCAAGCAATAAAATGTCTGAGAAATTGAAGACGGATGTAATTATGATAAGTGATTCAGATGATGAAGATGTCGATTACATAAGAAAAATGGGAGAATCGAATCCTGAAAATGAAGCTAAACAAATAGAAAACTCAAGTTTGGAGTCAGATGAATCTTCTGGAAGTCTAGCTACAGGAGAATCTGAGCTAGAATCAGGGGAGATAACTGATGATAGTTCTTGTTCAGACATTATAATGGATCCAATAGTGTCTAATGATCAATCAACAGTTGAACAATTATCTGATTCACTAACTGGTTTGATATGTTCATCTTCTTACTGTTATGTTTATTTATATTTTGAATATTTATACTTCTTTTAAACTTATTAAACAAAGATGCCAATATAGTCTTATAAATGTGTTAGTTCAAGGGTTAGAAAAATAAATTGATGAAATAGTAATTTCGCTATTTAAAATATATAACAATATAGTTATATAAAATATCAAACCTGTCTGGATGATGTTCTTATGAAATCTCATGTCTATTAAAATTCACAACTTAATTTAGAAATATTTTTTAAAAATTTATATTCTTAATTCTTAAGCATGAAGAAAATGGTACACTTTCAGTAATCTGTTAAAATTGTTGACTGAAAAGAAATGTTTATGAACCATTTTGTTTTCAAGATAAGACTAAATTACATGAAATATCTTATTCCCTTTATCAAATGCCCAGTACATATATATGCATTCAATAAGCTTAAGATAAAAAACTAAAGAAACAAGAGGCATGCTTTCAGAAGACCATACATAGCAGTTACACCTTTTTAAAGCTCAGTGAAGGCTATAAGATTTTAAATGGTACTTTTAGTTTTTTGAAGCACTTTTGTTTTTGAAGTATAAATCTTAAGACAGTCTACAGCAAAATCACAATAATAACTTTCTCTAATGGAGGCAGCAAACAAAAATATGAAGCTTTTTCAAAGGCTAACTTATTTCACTTACATACAATAATATTAAATCTTATTTTTTATTAGAATATTTCTAAAACATTTCTTATATTGCTGTACGGTATGAGTTAGAAAACAATGAGTGTCATTAAAAACTTATTGACAGCCAAACAAAGCATCCATATCATGTTTTATTTTTTGTCATTTTTATATCAAAAGAATTGAAAATGACTCTCTTAACATTTTTGTAAAAAGATTATTTTATGTCTATTGGTCTATTTGAAAGTAATGTGCACTAAAAAAATAACCTGATTGATAAGACTGTATGCACTAGTTGGAATTGTTATGCCTTACCTTAGTTTGCAAACCTATGACCTTGCCCTTGAATCTTTAGTAAGAACTATTTATCTGTACAATCCAATAATGCCTATTTTTTCATGCTTATTAATGAGCTAAACTAAATTATAAATGGTAGGTAAGGTCAGTGCAATTGTTTTTTTAATTTTAAAATTATATCAATCAATATTTGCATTTTTTATACTTTAACTAAACTTTACTAGATATGATTTTTCTTTGTTTTTGTGTATTATAGTTTCCTTTTTTTTTTTTTTTTTTCCCAGAAATAGCTGATAATTATCCTCCATGCATCAGAGTGATAGTTGAAGCATCTGAACATCTGCCATTAGGATCCTTGTACATAATAACTTGTGCTGGGGGCAGCATTGGTAGAGAACAGAATCTGAGACATTCAATTGAAATATGTGACAGTAATATTAGCAAGGTAAGTGTAATCAATAGTATTTTTTTAGTACAATCATTTGTAACACTAAGTAAAATCAGAAAATATTATTTAGTACTAAAGAAAAAAGGAAATGACCAAATCCTACAACCAAAGCTTATTAACATAGTTACACAACTCTTTCAGGAAAATGGAGCTGCTAATAAAAAAAAAATAAACTTGCTTGCAAATAGTTGAACTAGTACATATAAACAACTCATTTCATCCAAGTGAAACTTAAATTGGGTTACTAGAACTTTACTTGATTTGTTAGTATACTATCTACTTTAATTTTAAAATTGATAAAGTGTATAGATATAAAATTGGTGTAATTGTTTGTCAATGTCTTCTGTTTCTCTCTGACTATGGTTTGTCAATGTAATCTGTTTCTCTCTTACTATTGTTTGTCAATGCCATCTGTTTCTCTCTGACTATTGTTTGTCAATGTCATCTGTTTCTCTTTGACTAGATTCATGCTGAAGTAAGCTATGATTATGAAAACAGTTGTTACGTCCTGATTGATAAAGGAAGTCAGAATGGAACATTTTTAAACAGCAAGAGAATGTCTAAGGTTAGTAGACTGTAGTTCATATCAAAGAGTCTCTTTACATTTCTTATGAATTGCTCTTGATTGTTATGCAAGCCCAAAAAACTGTTGGATCATAAAATTACATTAAGATTCTTTTTTTTGAAATATTTTCAATTAAGTTGGTGACAATATTGTGTAATATTACATAAGTGTAGGCAATGTCAGTGTTGTCAAGATTTTTAAAAAATTAAATTATCTTTTTAAAAAAAATACCTTTGAAAGTAATTTTTAACTGATGTTTTAAGTTGAAGAATTACACAGATAAAAGTTAAGGTATGCATTAGAAATGTTATTAGCAGCATATTCAGCTTATTATACAGTGGACAATCATCAGATTTATGAAACATTGATAAGCTGTACGATGAGTAATAGATTTTGTCTTATCTCAGAAAAATACTTTCAGAGTAAGTGTACTAGTGAGAACCACAAATTGGCTCATGGGGATGTGGTTGAGATTGGCTCGACCAAGTTGCTGCTGCACATCCACAAGGGCCATGAAACATGTGAAGAGTGTGAGCCTGGACAAGTGCAGGCCAAAATCAAAGCCCAAAACCCAATTAAAAATGGTGAGAGTAACTTGTTTCTTCTTATATCAAAGACTGTGTAAAAGTAAAAAAAAAGTATAAGTTTCTCATTCAGACCATGCTGTCTATAGGGCAGATGATGTTAAGGTCATTTGTTTCTTTAGCTATCAGTTAACGAGCAGGATGTCATATGGCCAGCACAATGACCAACTGCCTTTACTTTCCCCACCTATTAGAGTTGGGTGAACTCTGGGGCACCCTAAAAATCCTAAATTTCAAAATCCCAAGTCTTCACCGAGATTTGAACCCAGGACCTCAGGTTCGGAAGCCAAGCGCTTAACCACTCAGTCACTGTGCCACTCAAGGGCTACATAGAAGCTTATAAAATAGCTATATTAGCTATATTATGATAATTTTAACTTCATTTATAAACAAACATAATAGCTTCACCAAATATGATGATTCAATGTGATAATAGTGTGGATAGAACTAGTAATGAATGAATTGACTAATCTGTAATTGAACTCCCAACCACATTTTTTAACTTCTCTGTCTTGTTGTATACAGCTTCTAGCAACCTTCTTGTTTCCTGAGCCTTTCCTAGTTGTATTTTTCAGACTGCTAGTTTCAATGTCATCATTCGGAATTCTTTTTTCTACTTTCTTTACTTGTGTCTATAATGTTGTATATTTGGTACTTTACATTGTGCATACAACAATTAAATCACATTGAGTATGTAGTGGATGAAACAACATGTTTGGCTATGTTGTTGGGTTATGTTTTTGAGCTATGTTGCTTGACTATGTTGTTGAGCTATGTTGCTTAACTATGTTGTTGAGCTATGTTGCTTGGCTATGTTGTTGAGCTATGTTGCTTGACTATGTTGTTGAGCTATGTTGCTTGGCTATGTTGCTTGGCTATGTTGCTTGGCTATGTTGCTTGGCTATGTTGTTGAGCTATGTTGCTTGGCTATGTTGTTGAGCTATGTTGCTTGGCTATGTTGTTGAGCTATGTTGCTTGACTATGTTGTTGAGCTATGTTGCTTGGCTATGTTGTTGAGCTATGTTGCTTGGCTATGTTGTTGAGCTGTGTTGCAGAGTTATGTTGAGCTATGTTGCTTGGCTATGTTGTTGAGCTAAGTTGCTGAGGTTGTATAGTTTGTATATCAGTATAGTTCTAATTAATACACTCAGAAACTGCTAGTCATTGTCATTGCAAATAAATACACAATTTTCTATAAAAATGATTAAAGAATGATTACTTTTTAAATGATTTCAGATTATGTTTTATTGAGCAAAGAAGAAAAAAACAGACTCAGGAGAAATCAATTGAAGAACATTAAGAAGAAATATGGACTTCAGGTAACTTCAATAATACTTATGAATCTGTGTGTGGGTAATAGGCTTTAGGTATCTTCATTGTTTGTGGTATCCCCTACAATTTCAGTTCATCAGTGACCTTAGAAATGTATGGGTCTTAATGTAATGTTGTGAATGAAGTGTCAACTGCTGACTGGACACATGAGCATTTATTCCTCAGTGGTCCTATCAACTGTCATTTCAGTTTTGATTCCTCATTTTGAAATCCTTTTAGCAGGTTGTCTTGATTCCTCATTTTGAAACTTTTAGCAGGTTGTTTTGATTCCTCAGTTTGAAATACTTTTAGCATGTTGTCTTGATTCCTCATTTTGAAATACTTTTAGCATGTTGTTTTGATTCCTCATTTTGAAACTTTTAGCAGGTTGTTTTGATTCCTCATTTTGAAATACTTTTAGCATGTTGTCTTGATTCCTCATTTTGAAATACTTTTAGCATGTTGTTTTGATTCCTCATTTTGAAACTTTTAGCAGGTTGTTTTGATTCCTCATTTTGAAATACTTTTAGCATGTTGTTTTGATTCCTCATTTTGAAATACTTTTAGCATGTTGTCTTGATTCCTCATTTTGAAATACTTTTAGCATGTTGTTTTGATTCCTCATTTTGAAACTTTTAGCATGTTGTTTTGATTCCTCATTTTGAAATACTTTTAGCATGTTGTTTTGATTCCTCATTTTGAAAAACTTTTAGCATGTTGTTTTACCTATTAGTTTGTACTTTGTCATCTTGTTTTTTTAAAGTGTTTTTAGTTTTTGTACCCTGGCTAAGCACCTTGTAACTTTTAAGCCGCCCCCGAAAGGGGAAAAGATGCTATTAGTTTTGTGTGGCCTGTCTGACCATCCATCCATCCCGTTTAGATCTCAGAAACTAGAAGAGAAAATGAAAATCAGACATCATGATATTTTAGATCATTCAAAATTCTGATGCAGCGGCTACCTTTTTCTTTTCCGAAAGTGAACGATCTAATTTTTAAAATTATATATGCAAGCAGATTTTTCAAAACATTACACCACTTTTCAGTGAAAACTTCAGGAGAGGTAACTTTTTCTTCATTAATAACTCAAGCTTCATTCATAGATTCGTACAACAAATTTGCATGTCAATGGATAATTTTAAAATATATTTTCCATTTATTAACTATAACTAACTCATTGAATAGAATACTGAAATGTTGTTTTTAAAAACGAATTTTGATACAAACTTCGTTTTAGTTATAAGTTTAAAAAATAACGAACTACTTTTATAGCGCGCAGTTTTGACATATCCTCATTATCGGGGCCTACACTTGACAGTCTAAATAAGACTAAATAGAGCCCAGATCTAGATATATTTATAATATATATATATTATAAATATATTGATAATTTGAACAAAATTTTAATTATTAAGACAATAACTTATCTTGTGACAGCTTAGGGGTGCAGATTTATTTATTTTGTAAACAATAGTATCACATTAAGAAATGAATCGGATAGGAACAGCATAGTACACCATTACCCTGTAACAAAAGGCTTACAATTGATGATCATAACATTGGCCTCGGTCTAGTAATTTTGAGATTAAATGTGTAAATTCGTACTAGTTCTAGTTTAGATATAGTAAATTCTATATCAAGATTCTATATTTAGTTCTAGATCTAGTTCTAGACTCTTGACCTAGACTTAGATCTTGAATCTAGATTTAGATCTAAAACTAGTAGGTCCAGATCTTGCTAGATCTATGTCTAGTTTTGTATGACAAATGACAATGGAGATATTAATTTTTATTTGCGAGGGGAAAGTCTTTTTAAGTCATTTGTACACATTTTTTTTTTGTTTGTTGCCAATTCATCTAATTTTGTTAGAAGAATAAATCTTTTTTAATTTCTCTTTATTACATGTAACATTATAAATTTTGAATGTATGGATAAGGTTAATAATTATTATTTTTAAATCTATAAGTGTACACTAAATGAATTTATGGAGAATGCTGTGGCTGAGGGGTAAAGCACTTGGAACCGGAAGTCCTGTGTTCGAATCCTGGTGAAGACTCTAGGTGGACCACTTTGGGGGCTGATTTTGAGTTTGTGTTTCCACACAAACTGTCTTTGTAACCTCGTTCTTTTTTCAGCTTGACAAATCTGAGACTCCAACGTTTTCTGTTATTTTTGTATTAACTAGAATTGAAATATATTTAATTAAGAATACTTATCTGTTATAAAGTTTGATTTTTAAATTTCCTTTTTGAAAAAAAATATTAATAGAATACTCATTTTGAGAACCCTGGTGCTGTATTACCTGGCTCAGATTATTGTGACAAAGCTTATCTGAGAAGAAAATACATTGGCAGTGAAAGTAATGCTACAGGACAGGATGATACCCCAGCTTCAGTGCAGAGGTATGTTTTTGTTTTGTTTTACTACTTTTGGCTGTCTAGACTAGCTACACTTTTGTTTCATTGTATTTTTTTGTATAGGGTTTCTTTCATGCAAAGCATGCTCAGAGGTTTATGTGGACATGTAGAGGTAGGGATGTATCACAACTCAACTTTAGTCAGGATTCAGACATTTATTTATGAATGTTAGAAATATTTTTAAGTAGTTAATGATTTTACACCTGGGCAGAATTGTTAAATATGAGATTATTTTTAATCATGAATTTTCATGAGACTATGTTGCAGATAGTGGTGGCAGAGTGTAAAATGCTAGACTTCTCGGGGAAGACTGGGATTTTTATTATTGAAATTTTAAGGATGCATCCTGATCCCACCCAACTCTATTGGGTACCTGACATTAGTTGGGGAAAGTAAATTAGTTGGTTGTTGTGCTGGCCACATGTTGGCTGTTGGCCATAGAAACAGATGATCTTTACATTATCTGCCCTATAGATCGCAAGGTCTGAAAGAGGTACTTAACTCATGTTGCAGATAATCTTGATTTACCTGTGTTTACAATGGAGATATTCTATGTATGTTGGCAACATACGTATTTGATTTTTTTTCACTCAAGAAAATTCTGTTCATGTTTATATATTATATTTTCCAGCCCAATATCAACAGAAAACAAAGGTCATAAGTTGTTAGCCAAGATGGGATGGAAGGAAGGGGAAGGTCTTGGAAAATCCAATTCAGGAATAGCTGAACCGGTATGGTCAATGTCTAGATCATATAATTTTTATAGCATCTTCATTATAATTATGATGTTTTTAGTATATATAACACTTTATTTGGGTCCGAAAATTAACTCTTTCAGTGCTGCGTTACTCTCAGGGAGTAACTTCACTATTGCTGGTAAGTGTGGCATTCCTCTCAGAGAGTAATATATTTTTACCATCTTTTTAATGTTAAATTTTTTTTGTTCACATGTAAGTGATTATTCTTTGTTTTAGCAGTAAATTGATGCAGGACCAACATTTAAAAAAAAATACACCATTGTGTTAGTGGTTTCTTTTTTTTGGGTTTATTTTGCTGGCCCAAAAAAATGTAAATAATACAATTTCTTAGTGTATGTTTAGTTTCGTGAATTTAATATTTATGGATTAAATGCATAATCAAAAGGTTAAATTTTCCAGTATATCAATTTTTTAATTAATTTTATATATATATATTGTTATGACCCTATTGGCGGCGCAAAAGGGTTAACTATAGGCTCAGTTGACACACACGAGAATCACTCAGGTCAGCGGGGGCCATGGACAAGGGACAGTACTACGATTACATGATTACACGCAAATATGACCAATGTTATGGTCATGTGATCGAAAGCCTGCGTGTACGAGTGACACAGTGGATAGAAAAGCGGGAGTTCAAGACCGGAGAGCGTCGAGACCAGCACAGTTAGTCGCCATGAAATCGGTCCTGGTTGAGTCCTGATGTGTTGATGTACAAGTCCAGAAAGAGAGACAGTAGAGTTTTGTACGGTGATGTACAGAGTGACATTTTAGTTGTTGATGTGTTTGACGCCAATTGTCTAGTATTGGCTGTTATCTACTTATTCACTCATTATTAAAGTACCAGATTATTTGGAGCCTTGTTGTCAAGTTCTTGATGTGTTGATGTATGGTGTTGTGTTTAGCAGTGTTTACAGAAGGTCGGAAAAGGAGGGAGAATCGTAACTTTGGCGTCAGAAGTGGGATCCTTTCTGGCTGAAATGTCTTCGAAGAAACTACTTAACCAGTTGTTGGTCAAAGAATTAAAGGCAAGAACTTCGCGAGAGAGGTCTGCAGCTCAACGGTAACAAAGAAACACTAACAGAACGCCTAAGACAGGCCCTTATTGATGAAGATCAAGATCCAGATGAATACATATTTGAATTAAACCCAGATATGACAGAGATCCTGAGTAACATGCAGGGCCAGATGGACTTAATGAAGGAGAGCCTCAAGAAAATAAACGCCATGAATGAAAAAGTAAATGAACAGATGAGCTCTATGAACGAGAAGATTGACCAGAGAGTCAACACTGTGGAAAAAGAAATGGAAGAGATAAGGACTCATGTCCAAGAACAACTGAGCAAGGAACGGGGTACTAGAACAAAAACATTAGTGCCCGAAATCTCTGTGAAGATAAAGCCGCCTGTGTTTGATGGATCCATCTCATGGACTGTTTACAAAAGACAGTTTGAGGCAGCGGCCAAGGTTAATAACTGGAACACTGAAGAAGAGAAAGCGACTGCTCTGGTGTTGGCTTTAAGAGGGAAGGCAGCAGAACTGCTCCAGTCAATGACAAATCAACAAGATTACGCTGCCATTGTTAAGGCTATGGAGCTCCGTTACGGAGACGAACATTTACAAGAAGTTTATAGAGTTCAGTTGAAAACCCGACAACAACGCCCCGGTGAAACCTTGCAAGAGCTAGAGGCGGACATAGAACGTCTTGCTCATTTGGCATATCCAACAGCAGCACAAGACTTTCTGGACGTCGTTATCACTGATGTATTCATTGATGCTATTCGAGATCCAGAACTGAAGAAGGCAATAAGAATCAGTGGTAAGCGCAAATCCAGCGAAGCCCTGGTCTACGCCCTTTCCTATGAAGCCGCCAAAGACGCCTCTAAGAATATCCATTATGGGCGTATGCTGGAAGTCCAAGAAGAAGATCTTACACAACTTCTCAGAAGGGTAACTGAAGTGCTAGAAGAACGCAGACCAAATAAGAAGCAAGAAGGACGGAATAGAACCAGTGTACGTTGTTGGAATTGTGGAGAACCTGGACATCTACAAAGGAACTGCACGAGAAGATTTCCCCGACAAACAGAGTATCAGCACAGACCGGAGACAGATGCAGGGTCAGGTGCTCATGTCTACCAGGGAAACTAACTTTCGCCGGTTTTATGGGGCAAAAATCGGCGACCAAGAACATGACAGCCCCTGCAACTATAATTCCGGTCGCTGTGTTAGGGAAGGAATTTGAAACTAAGCACCGAAAAGGGCAAATTCACCAAAATGCTGATACACTGTCTCGACGACCCTGCAAATCAGAATGTAAGCACTGCAAGAAGGCTGAAGAACAGGAGGTAGCTATCAATTGTCATCGGCTCGGAATAGATGTTTCCGGACCCTGGTGTGATAAAAGGATTCGAGAGGATCAAATGCAAGATGAAGATCTGGCTCCCATTCTTCTATGGAAAGAAGATGGACGACGGCCAGATTGGAAAGACATCTCTGAGAAGGGGGTAGCCACCAAGGCGTACTGGGCTCAGTGGGACTCGCTGACGTTGGTCAATGGTGTCATCAAAAGGGTTTGGGAATCTGCTGATGGAACATCCAAACGCCTTCAGCTGATGTTACCGAAGGTGAGAGTTGCTGAAGTACTGAAAGAGATGCATAATGGCGCTAGCGGATCTCATCTTGGTGTCAATAAGACTCTGGAAAAGGTTCGTCAGCGGTTCTACTGGTTCAGATATAGAGAGGATGTAGAGGAATGGTGTCGAAGGTGCGACATATGTGCGGCAGCAAAAGGCCCTCGACGCAAAACTAGGGGTCTTTTGCAACAGTATAATGTTGGTGTTCCATTCGAGAGGATCGCAATAGATGTAGCAGGCCCATTTCCTGAAACCAAGAAAGGAAACAAATACATCTTGGTAGTCATTGACTATTTCAGCAAATGGCCAGAAGCTTATGCCATACCAAATCAAGAAGCTATCACAGTGGCCGAAACACTCGTGGATAACTGGATCAGTCGCTTTGGTGTACCTAACGAGTTGCACTCTGACCAGGGAAGGAACTTCGAGTCCAAAGTTTTCCAGGAGATGTGCAAGACACTTGGCATCGAAAAGACTCACACGACAGCTCTCCATCCGCAATCGGATGGGATGGTAGAGCGATTCAACAGAACCCTAGAACAACATCTGTCTAAGGTTACTGATGACCGACAAGACGACTGGGACACCCATATCCCCATGTTCCTCATGTCATACAGAGGATCCGTTCATAGCACCACAGGATATGCCCCAGCGAAGATGTTATTTGGTTGTGAGCTTCGTCTACCATGTGACCTGTTATTTGGGATTCCGAGAGATACGCCAGTGTCTTCAACTGAATATGTCACCAATCTCCGAAGACGATTGGAGAATGCTCATGTATTGGCCCGCAGAAACATCAAGACCAACAGTGACCTGATGAAAACAAGGTATGACAGACGGGCCAATACGTCGGGGTTCCATGAGAATGATCTAGGATCCCCGAAACTCCAAAGAGACTGGGAAGGTCCATACCGTGTCGTAAAAAGAATAAACGACGTGGTCTACCGGATACAGAAAAGTCCACGGTCCAAACTGAAGGTTGTCCACGTTGATCGACTCCATCAGTACCGTGGTGAAATAGAATCTGTTCGGGACGAACAGATCTAAGAAGGGGGCAGTGTTATGACCCTATTGGCGGCGCAAAAGGGTTAACTATAGGCTCAGTTGACACACACGAGAATCACTCAGGTCAGCGGGGGCCATGGACAAGGGACAGTACTACGATTACATGATTACACGCAAATATGACCAATGTTATGGTCATGTGATCGAAAGCCGGCGTGTACGAGTGACACAGTGGATAGAAAAGCGGGAGTTCAAGACCGGAGAGCGTCGAGACCAGCACAGTTAGTCGCCATGAAATCGGTCCTGGTTGAGTCCTGATGTGTTGATGTACAAGTCCAGAAAGAGAGACAGTAGAGTTTTGTACGGTGATGTACAGAGTGACATTTTAGTTGTTGATGTGTTTGACGCCAATTGTCTAGTATTGGCTGTTATCTACTTATTCACTCATTATTAAAGTACCAGATTATTTGGAGCCTTGTTGTCAAGTTCTTGATGTGTTGATGTATGGTGTTGTGTTTAGCAGTGTTTACAGAAGGTCGGAAAAGGAGGGAGAATCGTAACAATATATATATATATATATATATTTGCTTTTCCATGCTCAGTTCAAATTTAATGATAAAAATATTTTCTTGAATAATTTATTTAATTTATTATACTTCTGTAGCCAATTCATTTTCCTTTTAATAAAATCAAATATGTTAGATTATATAATAAAATGAAAGAGTTTGTTAGTTTTAGTAACTCTAACTCAAATCCAATGTAGATGAAACCTGCTTGTCTGCTTGTAGTCAACTTATGTTGTCTTTGTCTTTGGGAAAAGATTACCTTTTGGTCTCAAAAGTGAATTCCTCTGCCTTTGTAGGAAATTGTGAGCAGTCTTATTTTTTGGAAGCACACCACCAACAGTGAGAGTGTTCAAGAAGCCAGGTCTCAGCTCTATAGAGAATGTTGACTGCATTGGTAGACACTGATTTTTGTGTTGGAAGGAGAGATTTATTCTTCCTTATTCTCACTTGTAGCTATCCAAATAGACTACTAGCTTTAGACAAATGGTTATCTACTAAGTAACACAGATCGCTGTGAATGGCCATCCCCTCAAGTGATAGACCAGTTAAGATTAAGGAATTTGCTCACATGTTGTTCTTTAAAACTCTGGTGGAAATTATAATTTTTAGCATTAGTGGGGCTTCATATTGGGGCAATTCTTTCACCTGTAACTTCTGGGTGAAGAGGTCATGGGGTAGACTCCTCTGTAGAACTTAAACCTAATTTCTTTGCAATGTTTTTCCGCATAGCAGATCATTTATGGAGTAGGGGGAAGAGTTTTTTCCTCTTTCCAGATCACTGGAACAAACTTTTTGAGTGGTCTATCGTCTCATGGGACCTTGATAAAGTCTCTGACACTACACAAAGGTCTCATAATCTATTCACTGCAGCTTTAGAGAATTACTCTTTACCAAAGTTCTATTATTTAGGAATATTTCAGAGGCAAAGGATGGGAAAGTAATCTCATTTCTTTTATAATATAGGCAACTTGTATGTTTACTCAAATATTCTATATCACATCTTTGCACAAATCATTACAGTCCTAATCATATGAAACTTGGAATTGACCTGGTATTTAAATAAATGTGAGAAAGTATGTAAAAAAATTAAAATATAAATAACGATGTCTTGTTGAAGGGCTTTGTCTATACTCTACAGATATATGTTGAGATGAGAGTCAACCAGAGTGCAGGCTTGGGATCAAGTTCAGGTGTAACACTTTCTCTGGACAATATTCACAATACCGCTAAGGCCAAGAGGTGGACCAAAGCTCAGCAACGTTTCCACCAATCAGGTCACTCAGGAGACAGTGTGACTACACCTAGTTCTGATATACCAGCAAAAGAACATTACACATCTCCTTTGAATTCTGCTTCCTCTATCACTGCTGATAGCCAACATTCCTTTGACCTGCATAACCACTCGTCAGATCACAGCAACCAAAATTCTTCCCCCAAGGTCAAACAAATGTCTTGGGTCAGTGGCGGCACAGAGACTATTGGTCAAGTGGAGCAACTACTCACACTCTCACAAGCAGCAGATGGTGAGGAAAACATTTCTCCATTAGGCTCGTGATAAGCCGTTTGTTGACCCTGAACTTTTGTCAAGTGGGTGCCAGCATGTCATGTGATATAATACTTTCAGCAGA
Organism: Biomphalaria pfeifferi; assembly: GCA_030265305.1. Taxonomy (NCBI): domain Eukaryota; kingdom Metazoa; phylum Mollusca; class Gastropoda; family Planorbidae; genus Biomphalaria; species Biomphalaria pfeifferi. The sequence continues at coordinate 2,879,425 of JASAOG010000081.1, read as the reverse complement.
ATTATGTAAAGATTGTGTTGATGATGTAGAACTCAGTTTGGATCATGTTCATTTGAATGTTTAATGTAAAATGTTTAACCTATATATTAGTGTTGTTATAATTAGTTAAATGTTTATTATTTGTCCTTTTGAGAAATAGACTTTATGTTTGATGTTTGCCTCTTCTGTAGAAATTTATGTTTTACAGGAGCAAGTCACTAGCCTAACCTCATCGATTCTCATATGTGCTTGGCACTGGCTATGGTAGAGCACTGCTTCATTGCATTTGATTGGACATCAGGTTGTATAGCAATCCAATCTAAGTATCAAGAAAAAAGATTAAGAAAACAATAAAATTTAATTTAATTAGACTTAAAGTGAAACCTTCTATATTTTCTTGTTCAGTTTTACCAGTTCACTGAGATTAACCACTTTATATATGGAAGGTTTCCTTCCACCAAAAACAGTAACTGATTCTAGTTGTAAATACTTTATTTCATATTAGTCATTCTTTTTCATGATTCTTTACATTCAATCTGTGCAGTCATGATTCCTGGCAGTGTTCAATGACATTCTAGTTTGTTTCGTAATTTCTAAATGGATGAAGCCAATGCTAAATGGTTGAGTAGCATTGACATACCATTCACTGATAACGTTGTCTAGTAGAGATCCTATGCAAGGGGCGTTACTCTGACAAGACTAAAGTATGTTAGCTCTAGTGTTGATCTCCCCGTTTCCACCCCTTCCCCGTTTGAAAGCTGCATTTCAATAATGTTTCAATAAATCAACAAAATCTAGAAAGTTGATAACAGACTCACTCTCCAAGCCTACCATCAACGTTGTAATGAGATGAAATACAATAAATACATCTATTTAAGAGAAATGTTTGATAGACGTTGGATTCAATTTTTTTTCTGCTTTCATGTTCATTTTGTTAAACTTTAAATATTCACATACACAATTATTTGAATAGGCTTCTTGATAGTTTGTTGAACTGTTTATTCCCTTAAAATGGTTTGTTGGCCAGGTGTTCTTCCGTTAGGAATTTCTTTCTAAATAAAGGTGGACTTGTAGGTTGAGTTCAATGTTCTCATTTAAAGCCGATTCTAATGTAAGCATGAATTGATTACTTCATATAGGCCTACTTCCTCTGAGTTGCCTTGCCTTCCCATAATCAACAATTTATTGAAAAAGTTATTTGACAAAGTTCACCACCATAGTTTGCTTAAAAAATTAAAATATTTTGGCATTAATGGTCCACTGCATCAGTGGATTAAAGATTTTCTGATAGGGAGAGAACAAACTGTAATAATAAATGGCTCTTATCTTATATAATACAGACGTTACTTCAAAAAAGAAGATGATTACGTCCTACGCGTCATGCATTTAGCTATGCATATTAATCAATGACTTAAATTCTGCCAAGTCACTGGTTTTCCTAGCTAGCTCAGGCAACCCATTCCATGCTCTAATAGAACTAGGGAAGAAGGAGTATTTGTACAAATTTGTCCTAGCATATGGGACGAGGAATGTGCCTTTATCTTTGTGTCTTTCAAAGTATTTTATTAAATTTTGTATTTGAAGATTATGGTTCAGTGTTTCATGTATAATTGCTACTTTACTTTTGAGTCTTCTGTCCTGAAGGCTTTCTAAATTTAGTGATTTTACTATAGGTGTTACTCTAGTCAAATGTGAATATTCATTTGTTATGAATCTCACTGCTCTATTTTGTGTCTGTTCCAGTTTCTTAATGTTTTCTTGAGTTGAGGGGTCCCAAACGGAGGATGCATATTCTATTATTGGCCTAACCAAGGTTAAATAACATTTTAGTTTTATGTTCTTATTTGATTTATAGAAATTTCTTTTAATAAATCCTAATGCTTTGTTTGATTTTTTTATAGTTTCATCAATATGTGGATTCCATGACAGTTTTTCATTTATTATAACACCTAGGTATTTTGCGTTTTTAGTCTGTGTTACTGGTTTGCCATGAATAAGATAAGGGGAATTAATTTGTTTTAGTTTTTTTGTTACTCTTAATAACTGAAATTTTTCTGGGTGGAAAGACATGCTCCAATTTGATTCCCATTTCTGTAATTCATCTAATTCTCTTTGTAAAATATCTGTGTCTTGTATTGTTTTTATTGTTCTATATATTATGCAATCGTCTGCAAATAATCTGACTTTTGTTCCTGAGGTAATGCAATTTGGTAAATCATTTATGTAAATTAAAAATAGTAGTGGACTACTATATTATAAATATAAGAATGATTGCCACAACAAGAGAAGAAAATAACACGCTAACTAAAAATAATAATGCATCATTATCAAATAGCCTACATCCATATACAAGACTCAAAGTAAAATAAATATTTAAAAAAAACAACAAGATGGTGGACTAAGACTAAACTACCTATCGCACGAGAGCGAGACTTCAGCAATTGTCCTTTACTTCCCATTTCTTAATCTGTTAAATAAAATGAATAAATCAAGAAAAGCATACAACTTTACTTTAAAAAACAAAACATAAAAGTTTATATTAAGCGTAGTTGTATCAATTAGTTTGGATCAGTCATGTAATTAAATTTGTTATATATCTAGCTAACTTGTAGCTTTCTCAATGCGCTATGATCCTATCAATTGTCCCGACCAGTTGGAAAGGAGTTGGAAAAAAGAGAAGGGGATATCTAAGCAATCGATCTTTAAATGCATTTATTAAAAAATAGGTAAAAAGACCTGAATTCAAACTCGAGGGCTAAAGTCTCCTCAATCTAACATACTAACCACTTTGCCAGGATGGTGCTTATGAAAATCAAAGGCTTTATAGTTATCTATTGTTAGTTTCAAACTTTTCTCTCAACAAAGTATTAATGGGACTACTTCAACTTATACTACCTTATCAGTCAAGTACATTGCTTTGCCTTGTTCGAGATACCAAAGAAAATAATTAATTACCAATAGTTAATTATTATTTTTTTTAATTGATTCTTGTTTTGTCAGGTAAAAGAAATAATTGTGCAAAATTTCAACTTCTTCCGAGATTGGGTATGGCAGAAATAACGTGTACAAACTTTTTACCAGATAGAGTTGTAAAAACAAAGTAAGGGTGTTGTAGATCATTGTGAATGTCATTGTATTACTTAAAGTCACTCTTAGGGCCTATGTTGTTACTATTAGTTCAGGGTCAATCTTAAGTTTAAAACTGGGGGGGGGGGGGGGGGGCAGTGTTGAAAGGGTTAAAATGTGACAGTTATAATGGAGGGACTCGATCCTCGAACTAAAGAGCCCCTGAATGTGAAAGCCCACTTCAAAAGATATCAACAGTCGATGAATCATACCAGAGTAGTAGCCTAAGCCCCCTCAGCTGTTCGGGCCTGTAGCATGCTTATGAGATGAATTGGAGTTCTGTTGTTTGGGTGGCTGTCGTATTCAACACCCCCCCCCCCCCACCCGTTACTTTTCCAATCCCAGTTCGGTCTGCTAACGTAATACCCCCCCTCTCTCCATTATTCTTTACTGCGCTTCGTAACTCCACTGCGAAATCAAGTTACCCTGTTGTTTAGGAGAAAGCACATGCTCACGGAGGCACGAGCCGTGGACAAGAGCGTCAAATGAGTGGCAGAAATTTGTTTGCTATTGACACTTGCCATGTGCGTGCATTGGAGTGTGTGCATGTGTGAGAGACTGTGTATGTGTGTGTGTGTGTGTGTAAAAGAAGAGTCAGAGTGTTCTAACGCACACATTTCTTTCTAGCAAAGGTTCATAGAGTTTCCAATATTTTTTTTTTTATTTACGAAATTATGAAATTGAACTATTGTTAAATGGTGTCGCTAGAAGACTGCGACTCACACCGAATAATAAACAAAGGAGTTTTAACAAAGTGGAGGACGGAAAATCTTTTTTTTTTCAGAAGTCTAGTTACAGTTACATAAAATGTTACAAACAATGTTACAAACAACGATAATTTAAAAATTGACAGCACGCATACTTTATCATACTGGGCCAATCAATGAATATAGCATTTTAATGTTTTCTTGGTGGTAGAAGAGGGGTGGTACTTGGGGTGGGTGACATCATCCCAGGTGACGTCTTTGTTGAAAACAAAACATCGAGTTTTAGCACTCTGATACAACGTGCAAATGGCTACAAGTGTTGGAGGCTTGAGAGAACGTCTGCATTGCAGATTACTTTGACTAAAAGTTGGCGTCTGATCTTCAAAGGACTTTAAAGGAGTTATGCCGTCATTAGTGAAGCTTACATTCTAATAACTTGCATCATTCCACGTTTGGGGTAGGTGTTCAAAGCAATTATCACACAATAAGCATTGGCTTAGCGACATTTTCAAAAGTTTGCATCAGCTTCAAGGAACTCTTTTACTGAAAGTCCTGTTCAGTGTGAGGAGCGTGGTAATAATGGTAGAATGAAATTTTGTAATGAACATGTTTCTTTAGTTGTAGTAGCATAGGTCTCTCATGAGTGATTTGAAGAAGAAATCTTTTTTTGTAAAAAAAAAAAAAAAAACACACTTCACTTAAAATGACTTCATTCTGGTTTAGAGTGTTCTTCCAGGAAGGTTACACTTTTGGTTATATTTTAGGTTTGGTCCAAATATAACCCAATCAGTAGGTCTTCTTTAACAGGGTTAGCTCGGTGATTTTAGAAAGCTCTGTTCCTTTCCACACCCTGCCTTAATGTTCTTGAAATGATTATAAGCTCCCCTCCTGACCGGTGGTCACATCACACATGATTACTCAATCGTTCATTAACACAAGCTTTGATTACCGACTGCAGTACAAAAAAATATTTGACGTCCTTAGCCCGGAAAAAAAATGACGAAATTCTCCGATGGCTACTTTTTGGAAAATCCACAATGAGGCTCACGCACATTTCAAGGGGTCAAACCTGCGTCCACACTCAACACTCCCGGTTTTATTGTGTATAATGTGCCATTGAATATAGCAATTAAGTCTTCCAAACAAATCAGATAGTCTTTTTTATTCAAAAGCCCCGAAGCTTCGTAAATTGTGTTATAATGGGACTTGTTTGTGACGCATGCGCAAAAAACTCGACGCCATAGCTCTGTAATTATATCTTGTTGTGCATGTTTTTAAATTTGTGCTAATCTTTTGCAATACTCGAGAAGAAGTAAGAGTAAGAGCCCTTATCAATCACATCATTGCCAAACGATAGGGGAGACAAACACCACACATTACATTGTTTAGTGATTCCAGTAGAGTGGTTGTTCGTAATAACACTGTTGATTATTTAAATTATTATTATTATTATTATTTAAAAGTAGTGTAGCACTGAGTGCTGCAAGCAGCCTAAGGGTCGCCGGCTTCTCACATTTTTTCCTCATGGTGGACTTCCGATGCGTTTCCTATGTTTGGGTATAGCCGCAAGGCAGCAGAAATTTGAATTCAAAGTTTACATTTTCCCAGATGGGTAGTCAGCTAAGGCTAGCGAGCCCCTCCTGTCCGAAGCTTACTGGAGCTCCTCCTGTCCGAAGCTTACTGGAGCCTCTCCTGTCCGAAGCTTACTGTTTTAAACGTCAGTTACACGCCTTTGCAATTTCTCCTGTCAGTAATAACAGTTCTACCGGACCCGATATTGGAGCCACATGCGACGACCATGACTGTTTGTCAGAGGCTGCTTGAGACGAATGCCACACAAATCATTTTACAGGTAGTGGGGTGCTTATATCCATTACACTTTCAGCAATGAAAACCTTACGGAAAATTAAAAAATGCAGGCTGCAAATAAAAATTCCTAAGGCAGTAAGCATAGACGAGTAAATCATTACGATTTAATTTCTGACAAAATAAGACAAAAGACACCAGGTCCGACTACTCTTATTCTTTTCTTCATCTTTTGTTCCTTTGTCAACACGCTACAAATGGAAGTGTTGGCCCAAAGTTGTATCTAAACAGGGGCGTAGCTAAAAATTTTCCACCATTTGGGGCCCGGGGGGGGGGCTTGACCTCTTTGGGGGCCCCTGCATTTTGCGTAATATTTAATTCTTACTGTAAAAAATACTCATTTGGGGCCCCCCTCAAGTAGTTGCCCGGGGGGGGGGGATTTTCAAATTCTTCACCCTCCTCCCCCACCCTAGCTACACCACTGTTTCTAAAGTAAGTAAAAGTTACCCTTCAGACCTTGCGATCTTTAATCGAACCAGTGATCCCCAGTTCCGAAGCCAAGCGCTTTACAACTCAGCCAACGCGCCTATCAAAAGTTTGTTTCCTTATTTGACTCTAAATCTCTTTTCATTTTCTTACGAATTTTTTTTTTAGCTTGCAAACCAGCACATTTAGTCTTAGCGCCTAGTTTCTTAATCTTTCTTACTGCATTTTAATGCTTAACCCTTAACACAGTGTTTCCCAAACTGTGTTCCGTGGAACCCCAGTGTTCCGGGAGCCTGAATAAGTGTTCCACAAACGACTGGAATAATTAACTAATAAGCCACCACGTGAATTAATCTCTCTAAAAAAAAAAGCAAGTGTCCGCAAAATACCCAGAATGTGCGAAGTGTTCCGTTAATGAAAAAGTTTTGGAACCACTGACTTAACATACCAACTAATTTACTCGTGATTTATTAAAGTGTCCCCCAGTATTACCACTATTTAAATCATATTTAGTTACTGTTATAGTTACAAAGAGCTGTTTACTAGTTAGCAACTAATATAGAAATGCGCATGCAGGTATTGAGGAGTAAAATAAAATAAATTGAGTTATAGTTACAAAGAGATGTTTACAAAAAAAGCTTGATAGGTTATAAGTCTGATTGCTTTATCTCATGATTTGAAAACTGTGTTATATTTTAAAACAAGCATAAAAATACTTTTTTAAAAAATGCCTTTTTTTATATCAAACAAAATTAATAAATTACCACTAATTAATGAATTAATCATTTAATTGTTTGAATATATCATGTTTTTTGTTAGGAACAATGAATAATTGTGCAAAGTTTCAACATGATACGAGAAGAGGTAGCGGGAGAAATAACAGGGACACAATGTGCACCAGACAGACAGACAGACAGACAGACTGGAAAAATGCCTCGTCGACGTTATTTTGATTTAGCACTGATGTTACTGACATTATTATGGCTTGCAGGGTAGAGCACTGTGATTAGCTTTAAGTGCAAACATTCGAGAATAAAATCATGATTAACAAGATTACAAAGACAGTTTGTGTGGAAACAAACTCAAAATCGGTCCCCGAAGTGGTCCACCCAGGCAGGCTTCAATATTTTCAGAAAGAACATCCAAATGAAATTATATAAAAAGACAAATGAGAGATAAGAATGGAGAAAGAAGGTTGACAGAACTTGTGTAGTGCGCCAACGGTACAGCAGATCAAAGGATAGGTGCAAGTGAATGCAAAGTTAGATGTGAACCTGGCCTAACTAGTTCCCCTTTCAGACCTTGTGGTCTATAGGGCAGATGATGTAAAGTTCATCTGCTTTTGTGGCCTACGGTTAACGAGGGTGTCATGTGGCCAGCACAACGACCAATCGCCTTTACTTTTCCCCAACTAATTTCAGGTACCCATTAGAGCTGGGTGGACACAGAGGCGCCTAAGAATTCCGAAGTTGAAAATCCCAGTCTTCACCAGGATTCGAACCCGGGGCCCCCGGTTCGGAAGCCAAGCGCTTAAACGCTCAGCTACCACGCATCTCCCGGCCTAACTGAAGTCTTATAATAGGTGTAATAGATGTAATTGTTTTGAAAAGGATCAATCTCGTATTCGAATGCACAAAAGAAAGACATTTCCGCAATAAAAAAAAAAGCATACTTATTAGCTTTTTCTCTTTAAAAAACTGCTTGCATAACTGAATTTAAAAATTAGATTTTTTCGCTTTCAGAAAAAAAAAGTAGCCTTTGCATCACAACTTTGAATGGTCTTAAATATTGTGATGTTGGATTTTCAATATCTTTTCTAGTTTACGAGATCTAAACGGGACGGACGGACAGACATTTCGCACAAAACTAATAGCGTCTTTTCCCCTTTCGGGGGCCGCTAAAAATGTGAGGCATTACCGAAGTAAATCAAATTTTTTATTTGACTTCTGACAGAACAGTGTAGGAAGTGAAGAGTTCCTGGTTCAAATCTGTCCAAGAAAGAATTTCTCAGTGGTCACACTATTTGCGAAGGAATACGGTCTCCTCTCAAAGCTTTAATGTTAAGAGAAGAATAAGGAAAAGCTTATTAAAAGTTTATAGAAGATTTTTAAAGCAACAACATTGACAAATTTAAAAGTCAAACTTACTAAATATATATATTAAGTTTGATTTTAAATTTGCGATTAAAACGGAGATCCAGTCTTGTATTTTGGGCGACTTACTAAAATCTTTTCTAACAGCCCCCCCCCCCCCCTTTTTTTAAAAATGTGAATATTGGTAACATAAAATGTACAAACTTCGTCTGTTGAAACAATGTTGCTAACGTGGACCACTGAGCTCTACAAAATATCATCTCTTTCAGTATTAGCAAGAGAATGGGAAAATAAAGTACAACATCGATAGGAATTATCATTATAATTATGTAGATGAAAAGATAAAAGGCCTTACTTGCTTTTTATTTGCAACTGCAGAGAGAGGTTAAGGAATAAAAAGTTTTTGAACAACAGATATTGATCAGCTTAAGGAAAAATTTAGTCGAATTAAGTTGTACTTTGAGTTGTAGAACCAGAATCATAGTTACAACTAGTTGTAGTTATGAATTTGAGCGAAGATAATTAACTTGTTTAATTTTATTGTAGCCTACAGTGTGTATTTCATTCAAGTGATTCATAGTTCCAGAATTAAAGCGTTGTATTTATTGTTGAAGGTTATTCATTGTTTGAATTGATAGATGTATTTGAATCTCTGGTATGATGATTTTATTTAACTATTCAACTTTTGTTAAAAATAGAAATTTGCACTAAATTATCGTCTAAATATCAAAAACGTCTTGTCTGATCAACCCAATCTCATCGTAACATCAGACATATTCACATTTAACTCTTAGAAACCAATGATGGGTCATCAATCTAATCGGACACTAGACTTATGGTATTGACACAAGCTGGTACATGAAGCGAGAGCCGTAAAAACAACTTGTGTCTGTTTGTTTTTGTTACCAAAACACTACATTGTTGTTGTTTGAGTAGATAAATATTGGTGTAGGTTTTCATCAAAAGTTTTGATTGATGTTCCGCTCACCTACCTTGCGCGCACCCATTATTGTGTCAAACTGACCGTTCCCGGTCAACCGTGTCCACAGCGCGCACTCCTTAACGAGCCTATTGTTCTCGTGATAACCTCGCAGTCGAGGTACCGCCTTTAAGAAAACAAAATAGACAAGTAAAAAAAAAAAAAAAAAAGGGTTCCTAAAATAAAATTTTTTGACAAAGATTGCAAATACAACTGTAAGCAGGTCAGGAGGCACTGAGTGGAGACCTATTCTCTGCTCAACATTAAATTTTATAACAGTAGGCAGATGTTTGCGCTACTGGGTGGGCTCAATCTGTGACACCTTAGTCTACGACCAAGGGGCTAGAGTCGCCTAAGTAACCAGACATACTAACCTAAACTAAATGAAAACAAGATAACGAAACTTTAGTTTAGGATAAATAAACAAAACGAAACTTTATTTACATACAAAAAAATAAATCAATAATAAAATATAATATATATACACTAACTTGACTAACCACTACTACTGAACCCAGCAACTAACTAAAACCCTCTAAATCTACACCACTACAAACACTAACAAACTAACCAAACCAACTATCTAACACAAACTGATCAAACCAACTATCTAACTAAATCACTACAACTACCACAACAACTACTACTAGACCTAGATCTACAGTCTACACTAACAATAAAAAAAGAACGCCTTAGTACCTTACTATTCACTAAGAACAGACTAAGCCACTAGGTCTAAGCAAGTATAAGCCGGCTAAGGCAGCACTACAAAAACAAAATAACACTAGATAAGTAGATTCCCTAGATCTACAGAAGCAATAACACAATAGTTATATTCAGCAGTTATGTTCAGCAGTTAAAACAGCAGTTATAATAGCAGGCCTTCCCAGGTACAGAAATATAACAATGATTAATTAAGTATTCGCCAGATCACTAAGATCATCAACTGTCACACAGACAATGATATACTTTACTGACCGCTGATCAACTGTACAGGATGTAGCCTGGACTTAACTATTTATACTACCCGCCCAAACCCATATAACAAAAAGCGGAAGTACAAATATTAATTCTGGCGCTAGCCTATAAAAAATTGAATACATGAAAATAGCTCTAACCTATACAAGTAGAAAAATAAAATTACATATAAAAATATCTCTGGAAGCGCAAGCTCACACAACCAATGTGTATCCCACAAATTTATATTAATGGTTTTATGGTCGTCGCCGCAAAAAAAATAGTTCATTTATATTTGATTTTGTTTCAATTTTGCTCAATTAGATTCTACTCTAATTTTTTTAATGTTTAGAATTAAAGTATAAACTGTGAGTTATAGTCCCAGAGTTATTTATACAATAAAAAATCTCTGTTTGAGTAAATGTTTGAAAAAGGTGACTAGGAAAAACATATTTGGGTTTAGGACTCATCTCGATTGTTACTCTTATACTTATAATTTCATATGACTTCTAAATTTATTATTATTATCTAAATTGTTAAAACAGCAATAAGCAGCTTTTATCATATAGATATGCAACTTTTAATGTTAACAAACTGTGATTTCAAATAAAAGAATTGGACCGCCCCCTAATAAAAAAATTAGTATGTGTGTGTGTGGGTGGAGAGATTGATGCAATCGTCACCAAATAGACCAACATACTAGAGGGAGGATGATAGAGGGAGGATGATAGTTCTAAAAATAGGTTAAAAATATAAATTATTAGTAATTATTATTTTCACAAGTAATGAATTCCTACACCAATTGTGTGAATTTTCTACTCTAAAATTCGCATGTCCCCCCCCCCCCCCCAAGCTTTGAAGGGGGAGGCCGAATGAGAGCCTCCACTGTATCCGCAGTATTGTTGACTTGTGTTTCTTCTTGAGCTGGTGTAGGTAAGACAAGTTCACAAGAAAGATGACAGAATTAAGTTCATCATTAAGTGTGCTAGCTTTCGTCTGACCTCTACCCACACAGATCTTTCCAGCAAGGTTGGACCTGCCAGGAGTTAAAACTCCCGCTGATCTAGCTCTGGGGGCCATCAAGGTTCTCAAGCTGCCAAGCCACGACAAGGCCCTAGCACATGTTGGCAGAACATGCAATTACTAGTTAGTAATAACTTACAAGCAGTTAGTCATTAGTACAAATAACAAGCAGTTAGTCATTAGTAAAAAGAACAAGCAATTGGTAGTTAGTAATATAACAAGTAGGGAGAATATTATCAAACAACCTGAAGTAAATATTTACTTTAAAAATGAATGCTACCATTATTAAGTTTAAAAAAATATGCAATCAGCCAACTAAAATTAAAGACATGCAACTAATAGTTGGCAACAAAAATAGAAATGCACATGTAGTTATTGATTAGTAAAATAAAATACATTGAGATTTTAAAACATGCAACTTGGTAATTATAATTAGTATGACACAATACAAAATATATGCCATTAATAATGAGTAAAATGAAACATTCAAGTAGTTATTAAAATAAACTATAAAAAGATAAAAACAGCATGCAATAAGTAGTTTGTAAAATGTAAACTAGCAATTAATAAACCACAAAAAAAAAAAATTAAAATGTTAATGAATCGATAAATGAAGGACAGACACAATTGCTATTAGTACAGGATTCTCAAAATGTTAAAATACTAGTAGGAATATTATCAAGCATAAAACTATTATGCAACATTTACTAGGTGTTAATTTATTAGTAGCAAACAGAAATAAAAAAGGGCTGTGTTATTTATTAAAAGAATAATGTTTTAATATTTAAATTGTAAAAATAAAAATGTTATTTAATTAGTAATAAGTTAAGGTAATGAGTTTAAATGTTAAGCTTTAAACAAGAAAAAAAAAAGTTCAGAATTGACTATTAGAATAAAACTTATAAAAGTTTCACTCTGTCAGTCAGCCAATAAGCTTGACCAAGGGCACTCACCAGACTATACATATCCCATCTGGCATCAGGCTCTGGTTCCAACATATGCTCCAAGACATTCTTGTAGAAATGCAAAGGGAAGGTCCAAATGTAGGTCTTGACCATGGTCAGATAGTCCAGTCTCTGTGTAACATCTTTCTCAAAGATCAAACAAAACAGGACAACGCCAAGAGCGTAAATGTCCAGCTGGAGAGAATCAAGTAAGTTTTGTTTAAGTCTTCGTTTACAATAAATAACGCATCATACAATCAATGTACATGTATATAATATACTACAATGACTTTGTTAATGAGTGCTTTAGATACGTTTAACTGATTATCACACACCTAAATCATACAATGTGTTATAAATCAAGAAAACAAATTACAACTTATATCATCATAATCAGTTTTTGTTAACAAGTGAGATTTTACCTAGTGCAAAAATTTATTTTTATCAACAAATTATGTTAGTTTTGTATGTGAAATATGTCATAGTTTTGTTTAGTTTACTAACAGTTCGTTACTCTCTAACACAAAAGAGAATACTTTAAAAAATGAGTAAACTTAACAAGTCTTATCAATGTTAAATGAAAATAAACATGTTTTGCTATAAATCTATGTTAAATGTGAACATTTTCTTACCTTATATCCGTTGTAGGAGCCAGTAGGAGACTTGACCATCTCTGGTGCCATATAGGATTCTGTTCCCGCCATGTTTTGAACCGTAGGACACTCAGGACGAAGTGCACACGACATATCAAAGTCTGTCAGATAAATTTTGTGATTTTTGTCCACCAGAATATTGTCCAACTTAATGTCACGATGCAAAATGAAGTTGTCGTGAAGATACTTCACAGCAGAGCAGGTCTGTAGAAAGTAATGTTCCGAGTAGTTTAAAGGAACTTTCCCGATCATGTTGTACAGAGCGCCTATCTCGCAGTAGGGCATTATGATGGCGTGGTGGTCAGGGAACGTTGCTGCCTCATCAAAAACCATGATGTTGGGATGTTTCAGCTTCTTCATGATGGCCACCTCGGTGTGGAATCTTATGGTGCACGCTTTGGAGCGTTTGCAAAATTTGACAATTTTTTTCTGGCTTTTGTCTGTATTCTTGTGCGTCAGATAAATTTCACATCGTGTCCTCGTCAGAAATTGTTCTTTAGTTAATCCGAATGTCTGGAACACATCTGTAGAGTACTTCTTCACAAGAGGTGGCCTACTGGTGGTATTCGACATCTGACTCATTTTATAAGAATATGAACACTTTGTTTCAAGGATCCAAAGAAAACTGCCAAGTGGAAACTCTTCAGAAAAAAATCAAAATATGACCAAGTGACTGAACGTTGTAACAAACTTATACAGTTGATGAAACTGTGTACAGGAGCATTCTGATTGGTAGATAGTACAAGCGGTATTACTTCGTGAAGATCTAAAGGCAGTACCTTGACCGCGAGGTTATCACGAGAACAATAGGCTCGTTAAGGAGTGCGCGCAGTGGACACGGTTGACCGGGAACGGTCAGTTTGACACAATGATGAGTAGGTCGGTGAGTGGAACATTAATCAAAATTTTTGATGAAAACCTAAACCAATATTTATTCAGCCAATGTATAACAATGGGAGACCCTCGCTTCTTGGACTTGTTTTGACACCAAGGAGGTTGTTTTTTTTTATTTGATGGTTTAAAAAGTCTAAAAGTATTAAGAAAACATTTCAACAAGACTTATACAGAACTAGCTTTAGTTTGCTTAGGTCTCAAGTTCCTTGTTCTGACTTATGTCAATATTATAGTGTCTGATTGGATTGTTTTTCCTTGAGTAGAGGTTGAAAGAGTTAATGATTTTGAAGTAGATAGACCGTACCATGGGGACTGTGCTTAGATAAAGCTATATGTTGGGGCAAGCCTACATCGTTCTGTCTTCATTTAGCCAAACATGTTATAATAAAGTATAGGGAGGCCAATATTATGTACGAATGGCCTTCCAAATTGCTGTGAAGGGTCCATGCTTACGATTGTTCAGTATTTATTTTATTTCTCAATGACTGAACCATGCTCTGCTTTTCTAAAGGTCATATAGGAAGGTGATTGTAAAGAAACTGTAATGTTATGATTACGACGATGTACTCTACTCCTAAAGCCCAAGTTTGCTATCTATATCAAAAAAATATTAAAAGCAATTTAGGTTTACAATAGAAATGAGTTATGTTCTAAAAATTTTACATCTAATAAAATAAATGAAAATTTTTTTTTGTTGTTTTAAAATTTTATATGTTGATGAGTTTAAAATGGTGTATTTTGATAGAAGTTGGACTATTCACAGTAAAAAAAGGTTTTATAAAATGCAAATTTGTCTAATAAATATACTACGCAATTTCTCTACATCTTTGTACTATGAAGATACAAAACGGAAAGGTCATTTCTACAAAGATGGATTATGGATAGCTATTTAGAATGTGAAAGGTCAACTATAGAGTCAGCATTAAATATTCACTTTCTTTTTGCTAATAATGTTTTAAAACATATAAATGTTTCAAGTCATATAAAGTTCCAAGTTTGAAAGCAACATTTAGAAAATACTGAATAAAAGAATGTAGATTTATCTTTTATGAGGAATTTTTGTTTCATTATACCAATATGTATAAGTAAACTTGAATTTCATAAAACATGCATATTGTGTAGCTCTTTCGTAGGCCATCGGCTTTGCAAGCTTAAGTAATAGAGATCGGTACTCTGTACCGGTATATTGCTTATATAATCTTTTTATTATTATATTATGATATTATTATCTTTTATAATAAATTAATAACTGTACTTACATAACCTAAAAAATGAGATTTGAGATTTTAACTAAATATATATATATTTCTGAATAATTAAAGATTTTGGCACGACACATTTTTTTTTGTTAAGTTTTGGCATGCACAGTCCCCATGGTACGGTCTATCTACTTCAAAATCATTAACTCTTTCAACCTCTACTCAAGGAAAAACAATCCAATCAGACACTATAATATTGACATAAGTCAGAACAAGGAACTTGAGACCTAAGCAAACTAAAGCTAGTTCTGTATAAGTCTTGTTGAAATGTTTTCTTAATACTTTTAGACTTTTTAAACCATCAAATAAAAAAAAACAACCTCCTTGGTGTCAAAACAAGTCCAAGAAGCGAGGGTCTCCCATTGTTATACATTGGCTGAATAAATATTGGTTTAGGTTTTCATCAAAAATTTTGATTAATGTTCCACTCACCGACCTACTCATCATTGTGTCAAACTGACCGTTCCCGGTCAACCGTGTCCACTGCGCGCACTCCTTAACGAGCCTATTGTTCTCGTGATAACCTCGCGGTCAAGGTACTGCCTTTAGATCTTCACGAAGTAATACCGCTTGTACTATCTACCAATCAGAATGCTCCTGTACACAGTTTCATCAACTGTATAAGTTTGTTACAACGTTCAGTCACTTGGTCATATTTTGATTTTTTTCTGAAGAGTTTCCACTTGGCAGTTTTCTTTGGATCCTTGAAACAAAGTGTTCATATTCTTATAAAATGAGTCAGATGTCGAATACCACCAGTAGGCCACCTCTTGTGAAGAAGTACTCTACAGATGTGTTCCAGACATTCGGATTAACTAAAGAACAATTTCTGACGAGGACACGATGTGAAATTTATCTGACGCACAAGAATACAGACAAAAGCCAGAAAAAAATTGTCAAATTTTGCAAACGCTCCAAAGCGTGCACCATAAGATTCCACACCGAGGTGGCCATCATGAAGAAGCTGAAACATCCCAACATCATGGTTTTTGATGAGGCAGCAACGTTCCCTGACCACCACGCCATCATAATGCCCTACTGCGAGATAGGCGCTCTGTACAACATGATCGGGAAAGTTCCTTTAAACTACTCGGAACATTACTTTCTACAGACCTGCTCTGCTGTGAAGTATCTTCACGACAACTTCATTTTGCATCGTGACATTAAGTTGGACAATATTCTGGTGGACAAAAATCACAAAATTTATCTGACAGACTTTGATATGTCGTGTGCACTTCGTCCTGAGTGTCCTACGGTTCAAAACATGGCGGGAACAGAATCCTATATGGCACCAGAGATGGTCAAGTCTCCTACTGGCTCCTACAACGGATATAAGGTAAGAAAATGTTCACATTTAACATAGATTTATAGCAAAACATGTTTATTTTCATTTAACATTGATAAGACTTGTTAAGTTTACTCATTTTTTAAAGTATTCTCTTTTGTGTTAGAGAGTAACGAACTGTTAGTAAACTAAACAAAACTATGACATATTTCACATACAAAACTAACATAATTTGTTGATAAAAATAAATTTTTGCACTAGGTAAAATCTCACTTGTTAACAAAAACTGATTATGATGATATAAGTTGTAATTTGTTTTCTTGATTTATAACACATTGTATGATTTAGGTGTGTGATAATCAGTTAAACGTATCTAAAGCACTCATTAACAAAGTCATTGTAGTATATTATATACATGTACATTGATTGTATGATGCGTTATTTATTGTAAACGAAGACTTAAACAAAACTTACTTGATTCTCTCCAGCTGGACATTTACGCTCTTGGCGTTGTCCTGTTTTGTTTGATCTTTGAGAAAGATGTTACACAGAGACTGGACTATCTGACCATGGTCAAGACCTACATTTGGACCTTCCCTTTGCATTTCTACAAGAATGTCTTGGAGCATATGTTGGAACCAGAGCCTGATGCCAGATGGGATATGTATAGTCTGGTGAGTGCCCTTGGTCAAGCTTATTGGCTGACTGACAGAGTGAAACTTTTATAAGTTTTATTCTAATAGTCAATTCTGAACTTATAACATTTTAAATAACATTTTAATTTTTACATTTTAACAGTTTAATATATTTAATTTTTTTTTACAAATAATCAAGCACTTAAAAACATTTTCCTTACTCTCTACTAATAGTTTATTCTTGCATGTTTTACTAAATGCTGCACTAACGCATGTCATATTTCGATATTAATAATTTTGGTTTCGTTTCGCTTCGTTTTTATTTTACTAACAGATTTGTTCATATGTTTATCTCATACTAAATACTTATTGCGTGCTTTTTTTACTTGTTATTATTTGCATGTCTTTCTTTCCATTTTTAGATACATATATTTTTATTTATTAAAGTCTTTTTTTCTTTGCTAATGCATTCCTTTTTTAGTAATTAATAACCACTTTTAATTTTTTACTAATCCCTAACTTCTTGTTTTTTTAAATTAATAATTAACTTCTTGTTATTAATTTTAATAATCACTTACTTCCTTTTATTAGAACTAATCACTAGCTTCTTGTTATTTTTACCAATCACTAACTTGTGTTTTTTTTTACTAATTAATAAATTCTTGTTATTTTACTAATGCATATTCTGCCAACAAGTGCTAGGGCCTTGTCGTGGCTTGGCAGCTTGAGAACCTTAATGACCCCCAAGATCTAGACCAGCGGTAGTTTTAATTCCTGGCAGTTTCAACCTTGATGGAAAGATCTGTTGGGTAGAGGTCAGACGAACGCTAGCACAGATGTCCTCAAATTAGGAAATTAGAATTAAAAAATGTGATGAATCAGACCATTAATCTTCTACATTTAAGGAACGTCTGCAATTTATAAGATAAGATAAGATAAGAAATATAAATGTTTAGATTTTAAAGAAACATGAGTTAGAATTTAAACATAATTTACATTTTAAACAAAGATTACTCTTGATGTAAATTAGACGTGGGTACATAGGGTCTCAGTAAAAACACGCCACTCTCCACGGTCTCTTGCTAAGGAATGCAGTAAAACTGACCATAAATGTACTGTTGTTGTTATATTATCACAATACACTAACAATACTGATGTTTAAAAGTTACACTCCATTTTTTATTAACGTGAAACAAGGGGAGAACAACCAGCAGAGACTAATACACAGTGACTACACACTACTGACACACTTAAGAGTTAACCGTGAACATACTGAACAGTAGAACAAGGGAGACTACATGAAAACAAACACACACACACACAACATACATAAACATAAATACACATATAAATGTAACAGTTGTTTGAACGATATGTCCAGTTATTAGAAGGTGGGGCATGAAACGAAAATAAAAATAGTGGGTCTTTTTGTTTGTTTGATTGTTTTGGTGACTTACACACATGTAGAAAATTGTATATTGCATAGAAGTAAAACCTATCTGTTCAAAACTTGTTACAAAGCTTCTAGTAACTCCCTGCAGGTCTGTCTGGTACACATTGTGTACACGTTATTTCTCCCACTTCCCATTCTCGCATCAAGTTGAAACTTTGCACAATTGTGCCTAAAAAAAAACACACGAAACAGCCAAAAAAATAAACACTTAATCAATAAAATAGTGGTAATTAATTAATTTAGTTTGATATGACAAAGGGAAATAAGTCTGACAGTATTTTGATGTATGGCTGTGATGCACGTTCTTTCCCTTACATAAGCTTTGTGTTGTTAAAAAAAAAGTATTTTTACCTATACCTATGGATTAATAAAGTCGTGATATGAACTTGACTAAGTCATTGGCTGGTTCTGGCAAGCTGTTTTATGCGACGATGGAACTTTGAAAGAAAAAAACACTAATACAAATGTGTCCAAGCCTATGAAACAAAACATCAATGTTTCTTTATATTACTGCGCTAATCAAGGAACGAAGGAAGGCAATATTCTCTATTTGTTCTTCTGCACGAGTTACCCAATCATAGTGACCCTATTTTCTTTCAAACCACTATCACTACAACCACTGCACTAGATTTGTGATTGTAGTCTGATGTCTATACGTGTGTTACCCTATTTATCGGTGTCCAGGGTGACCTTCACTGGTCCAAACACGCGACACACTGGAAGTAAACATCCCTGGACAGCCAATCACGTGCACTCGGTGCATATTATATCCACACTGCTGACCGACCGAAGTGAGATAACTAGAGAGGAGAGCGCTGGGAGCTGACTTGAGATGTGGGTACGTGGGCGCAGAGACAGGGTTTACAATTTCCGCCCCCTTGGGAATCATTACATTGTCAAGTAAAAAAACAAAAAAAGCACTGCTTCAGTCATGAAACCAGATTGTTGAGGTGCCAGTAGCCGGGGCAGCCATCCCAGCATGCCGTTGCATGTCCAGTCACAGGTCGGCGACACTCGACACTGTCCCTCTCCCAGACCAAGGCTTGGGCAGTGTCCAGTTTCTTGGGGGCAAGTCAGCCGTCTAGGCAAAAGTTTAATGACACTTGTGTGCGCACACTGGGATCACATGACGTGGTTCATTGTTTGTGCAGAATTCAATTAGCAAGATTGAGTTCATTGAATCTGATTCAAGCGATTGAAAAACATAATTCATTTAATCTAGGCTTCTGCACTAAGTTTTTTTTTCATTTTTCACAATAGATGATTACATTCAAACGTGTTTCTTTGTATTGAGAGCCAGGCGATGAATAGATATATAAGCAAGTCATCTAATGACGAATGTATCAAAACTTTGTTAGCGCTACACATAGTCTAGTGCTTGTAGAAGTGCTTCTTTTACTTTGACTAGTGACACAGCTACCCCTCCCCTTTTTTTTTCGCAAAGGAAAACATTTTCCTTCGCGCCCCTCTAAGACAGATAGGGATGGGGTGCGGAAACTGTAAGATCCCCCAGTGGGGTCTGGGAGGGTTTTAAGGATGTTTTAAATGTTATGAAAAAAAACAACTTTTTGAAAACAACAAAGCTTCACGTGTATTAAATTATATTTGACTTATATGTATACTAAATAGATTTAGTCTCTTTAAAAAAAAAATAAACATTTTGTTTCAAATATAAGTAGCTGCTATCACAGAAATAATTAGAATTACAGAAATAATAGTAATAAAAAAAAATCTTAAACCGTTTGTATAAATTTGTCAAAAATACGCCTAGTGAATAATCCTTTACTGACTAGGCTCCAGTTTTTTTATTTTTTTTACTAGTAATAGAGAGTAGTTGTATAAATGAGTATTTTAATGAAAAAACTTCTTTGATAGTTGATTTTAAAATTAAATTTTAGAAAAGAAAAATGTAGCCGTTGCATCGGAACTTTGAAAGGTCTAAAATATGATATCGAAATTTTAATATATATTATGGTTTATGATATCTTAACGGGACAAACGGAAGAAAAGACCACACAAAACTAATAGTGGCTATTCCCCTTTCGGGGCCGCTAAAAATGAAGCCAAAAAAGAAAGCGTTATGTACACATATGTTGGAGATACAATGAAACCTTAAGAACAGTGTGGAGAAATAGAAGTAGGAATTCGGAAGCCAAGTGACAAGATAAACAAAGTTATGTACCGTGTGTACGCCATACTGAAAGATCAACGTTTAGATCTAAATAGTAAAAATTAATGAGTGCAAAAATTTTTAAAAAGTTATAATAGTTAACTTATCAATACTTCCATACAGTGTGTATCAGATGGGTTTAAAGTTGGCTATTTATAGAGTAGCATCCAGTTTAGAAAACCCAATAATAGTGGAACTTGTATAGGAACTAATTCTGTTGACTTAACCATAATCCTTTTGTAGTTAGAAGTTTATTCCACACGTGCAGTTTTTAAAAATCTCGTTTTTTACTCCCTATCACAAAAATTTGCAGAAACATACCCCCCCCCCCCCCCCCAAAAAAAAAATCATGCATACCATGGGAGTTACATTTATTTTTCTTCGGTTGAGTTTGAGGAGAGGGGTACATTTTTCCCCATGTTATTTGACGTGTGCACACACACACACAGACAAATCTAACTTCACGTCATAAAGTTTCATTTCGGAGGTAAGTCTATTGTAGCCTAGATTTTCTTCTTTCTGGTGATAGTGGAATAACAGTAGACACCCTTCTCTAGCTGGGGTGTCTAGGGCCTGGGAGAGAGCTATTAGCTCTCCATCGAATCCAAGAGTTTTTTTGTCACTGTTTCTGACCTTTAAAAATGCATTTTCATAGCCTAATCATCAAGCTATTGTTCTAACAGAGGTGTCGCCAATCAATTATCAAATCGTCTATTCACTTCATGACCCAAACCACTGGTAGAAGTGAAAGGTTTTATTGGGAGGGGGGATGAAATTCACCCACCATCGGCTACGCTTATGTTATTTGGTAACTGTATTTTTCTTTAACTTTTTCTAAGGCCCTTGCTTTGGATTCTCATAGATTTACTTTCTGAATTGATTCTAGCGACTGGTAAGATTACACGTCAAGTGTGAAGTATTTGATTTCAGGTAAGGGGAGGGGGGGGGGGGGTTGAATACCCGATCCCACTGGTTACGCCCATAATGAATAGATTTTGTTGCATTTTATCACATCGCACATGATCTCTAACGGGAGATCCCTCGAGTTCATTAAAACTATCTCAATAGACATTTGTCTCCTTCCAACGCCAATACAAAACACAGTCAATACGTTTTTGTTGTTTGTTTGTTGTTTTGGTTCTATTCTTCCATTCCACTTCAGATCCATTTCGAAAATATAGACATAAAAAATCTTTTTTTTTAAGGACAAAAAACTTAAGTCTTGAAACAATAAAAACGAATAGAAATACAATTGATTCGTTTCTACGTTTGTTTGTTGTTTCACTCTCCACTTTATTCTCTGTATACAGCGTTTTGTTTCTTATCTGCAAGTGTTTCTTAATTGAAGGTCAGTTGAATTGATCGTGTGCCAACAACTAAATACATTATTTGAAAGACTAAGTGACACTAGTATATTCTCAACGTTCGGGATACCACCGAGCTCAGTAGTCTTCATAATACTTTAGGAGTTAATTTGTGTTTAAGCGATTCCAAGTTGGGACCCATTTCTATAAGTGTAAGTAACCACTGATCAAAAGAAAGCTACTCTTTTTTTTTTTTTTGTAGTGTTTTATGTTTCTGCTTTGTTTTTCAGTTTATGTTTTTTTAATAGTTAAAACTTGTTTTTTGTTTAACATTGCGAGCATGCATTGTTCGCTAAAGGTTAGATAATAACAAACACTTTCAATCGCCCTGTGGTTCTTACTTCAGTGGACAGTTTTTAGTACGTTTGCTTTCAGCTTTGATGTCGCGAAGGTTTGCAGATTGTAATCGTTGTATTTGTGTGTTTGGGCAGAGTCCAGAATACAAACAGCGACAAAACGTTCGTACAACAAACGCGATTATTCAAACTTCTCTCATCAGTAGTTGTACCGTATCCGACTATACACCCATCTGCAGTGGTAATAACCCCCGCTATACACACAAATATCGTGACCATCTAAGTGATAGTATAATATTTGTGTTATGACTACGTTGCTATGCATAAACACAGACTGCCATTTAAAAACAAGGGACGCAGACTTAAATAAACAGTTTAGAGGCTAATTTTTTCTCGCCCGGCCAGGGTGCGATAATTCATATTTCACGACTGTATTTTTTTAAGCCGGCAAAGTTTCTGAGTTGTTCGCCCCTGTCGGTTATCCCTCTACTGTCCGTTAGTCTCATTAAACTTGTACGAGGACTAATTACTGTGACCAGTCTTCCCACTAACACTACTGGACTCTAATCATTGGTCATTCACATAGTCAGAAATAACGGTAGCTAAAAAACACTGCTAAGGACTAACCGCTCTTTGCTAAATTGATATAACAGCCAATAGAGTTAGGCAATAACGGGGAGAAAAAAGTATTTCTTGATAAATGTGTTATTAACTAAAGTAATTGTTTATATGCTATTTTTAATTCTCATTTGTTTTAGTGCTGGCTGGATCTGGGAGAGAGCAGACAGAACATGCCTCTAATTGACACCATTCCAAAATATTTGAGAAAGAGGTTGTAAGAAGAAATAAAATAGGAATCCATTAAACACTGAGCCATAATCTTCAAATTCAAAAACAAAATTTAATAAAATACTCAGAAAGACACAAAGATAAAAGCACATTCCTCGTTTCATATGCTAGGACAAATTTGTACAAATGCTCCTTCTTACCTAGCGCTATTAGAGCATTGAATGGGTAGCCTGAGTCAGCCAGGAAAACCAATGACTTGGCAGAATTTAATTCATTGGTTAACATGCATGACTAGATCATGAATCGTTGTACGTAATCATTCTTTTTTTGAAGTAGCGTCTGTATTTTATAAGATAAGATTAGATAAGATAATGCTATTATAAAAATATTACTTAGGATAGTGAGTAGAGTGAGAGGACTTCAAGTGACTACATCAACTTTTTATTGATAAACATGACATATGTGCTAAAATTGTTGATAAAGTGGGCCATTAAAAAATGAAATAAAAAAAATAACAAAATATGAAAACCTACACTTGGGAATTGTGACAAGAGGGACAATAAGGGTGGCTACCTTATTTTTTTATTAGCGTTAGTCCCCTTTATTAATTGATTTAAGTTCCTGTTAACTGTGTACAATGGCCACTTCCTCTTCATTCTCTGAGCTGACCACTGTACATTATTGTGAACTAAATTTCCATAATGTTTATATGATAGTTTTGATGTTCTGCTCTGACTGTGTTAATCAAGAGGAGTTTGCCACTTTATCGGAATGTATCTTTCACTAACGAGCTAAGTAGACTTTATTTATTTGTTGTTAATAAGTTGGTTGATGTGAATATTATGTCTACTTAGTCTCTTATCCTTTCCTGTACATGTTTTTTTTAAAGACCAGATTTGGGTCGTAAAGTATGTAAAAGACAAACTTTTGTCTTGCGAAGAGACAGTTGTGTGTCTCATGGACTATTTTGATTCCTGTATTATATTATTGTAATTCATAGTTTGTCTTGAGAAGAGACAGTTGTGTGTCTCATGGACTATTTTGATTCCTGTATTATATTATTGTAATTCATTGTTTGTTTTGAGCTGAGACACTATTGTGCCTTGTGATGGCAGTTCTATGATTGTGTTGAACTAACTTAACCGCCCCTACTATTCTGATTTCTTCTTCATTATTTGACTTGCCTTTGTTGGCCCTTATGCCCATTTTCTTTTAATGATCTTTTTCTTTTGTTCCTTAATAAACTCTTTATTAGTTGTAATGAAATCTCAAAGTTACTACTTGTATGTCTTAGTAAGTTATATATCTAGAGGTTATAATTAATAGCCTAGATAATATAATTTGGGACCACAAAGTACCACTGGACTAACTTGCCAGTACAGCAGAGGTCACTGGTCTTATGACATATCCTAATTTTAGGTCACAGGAATAAATTCAACATGGAGATAGAATGCAATGATACCATACCTAATCCTATCAGCCAAAGGTTCTTCCAGGCTTAAAACTTTCTTAAGAAGATTCTTACTATGGCCTATCAGAGTGTGGTATTGTTGCAGACAGATAATATTTATGTCAATATACTGATGGACGCTGTATAAAGGACTTCGATGAATTCTTTAGCATCTCTATTTTAGCCAGAGAATAAAATGAATATCAATCTATATGCGTCTTTAACTTACCGTTCTGCTATATACAGCACTCAATGACTTAAGTTATGAATGTCATTGTTTATTTGCTAGTAATACTTTTAGTTGTCCCGGTAGAGCTCAAGACGAGTAGAGAACAGTAAAAAAAAAAAAACCCACTTCGTTTCTAGTCTCCCCTTAACTAAGTTTCACTTTAGAATTTTTCCTAGACTTCTCATAAAAACATTGTCTCGAAATTATTATAATTATTATAATTTATAATCTTATCATCCCTCTCACTTTATCCATCATGCCAACTCTTTCCGTCTTTTTGTCTGTCTGTCTCTCTCTCACACTCTCTGTATTTCTCTAGCTGTGCAAAATCAGTGGTCGATAGGTTTATGTTCTAGATTAGTCCTGTTAGTGCTAAGGTTCGTAACGTCAAATACAATCTTCACCGCTCTGGGTTTTTTTTTCTCTGTCTCCGTTGTATGAAACATGTCCAGACTTAACTGGGTTAGGTCAAGAAAGAGCTCATCCACCCGAGAAGATACAAAAGTATTTCTAATAAATAATATCACATGTCAAACTAAGACCAAACAGAAGTGTCAAAGCGGCCATCGCCATCTTGGGGAAAAGTACCGAACAAATAGAGCGTCAAGAGCATCGTCAAGACAATGACACCAAGAGTTCCATAGAGAGAGAGAGAGAGAATAAAGTTCCTCTTTCAGACTTTGTGATCTATGGGGCAGATGATGTCAAGTTCATCTGCTTCTATGGCCTACGTGTCATGTTGCCAGCACAACGACCAATTGCATTTACCTTTTCATCAACTAATGTCAGGTACCCATCAGAAAGTTCTAAGTCATCTCTGAAATGGCGATTGAAGCCCTAACTAGATAAGGCAGATTTAGCTGGTTGGAGTCAGAAGCGTCCTTAAGATCCCGAAAGTATAAATCCCAGTCTTCACCTGGATTTGAACCTTGACCTTCGGTTCGGTAACCAAGCGTTTTACCACGCAGCCACCGCGCCTCCGATCCATATAGAAATAAACTCAAAGTACTCAACGACACATAGTTTCAGAATATGGCCACACCTTAAGTTCTGTCTCTCTCTCTCTTTCTCCCAATCTCTCTCTCTCTCTCTCTTTCTCCCAATCTCTCTCTCTCTCTCTCTTTCTCCCAATCTCTCTCTCTCTCTCTCTTTCTCCCAATCTCTCTCTTCTTTCTCCCCCTCTCTCTCTCTATCGTTTTCATATTTTCTCTTTCTTTTTTTCCTCTTGATTCTCTTTCACTGTCACCCTCAGACTTACTAATGACACCAACGTTGGCTAAAATAGAAAGACTGGGGGTGGGTGGGTATCAACACCTTACAATGCTGGACCGAAGCACCTTAAAATTCTTTAAGAAGTTCAAAGTTTACACCCTTTCCACCTCCCGCCCTCTGGCGCCCCCTACCTTCCTCTCATCATACTATAAACCAACATATCGCTGTACAAGATCGATTACGACCTAAATAACATTTTGAATTTCAAGTGGAAAAAAAGCGAATCTGATTACTGAGCAAGGGGGCAGTCAGGCAGTTTGAAATTTTCCAATGGAGCCGAGATCCCTTGTGATCAGTTATGACGGGCCTGTACGCTTGGATGCTTAAATTAGAGCAACTGGATTCAATAGTTTTCTACATCTTGAATATTTGAATATGTTCGCCCCCTTCGGTGGTCAACCTCGGATCTTTGATCCTGTTTCAGTTCTATTTAAAGATTACAGAGTGTTTGTTTCAAATATTGTTCATGACACGCCCCAGGATGTGATGGATTACATAATATTATAGCTGGACAAAAAAAGATGTTAAAAAGAAAGGGAAGGGGACAGGTGGTGAGATGTAATTGGTAAACAAGAAATATACAGAAGCAGCACATTCCAAATTAGCCGCTAAGTTTTAAGTCATCATTGCAATGGCTAGTGAAGTCCTAACTGATAAAGCAGATTTAGCCAGATTATTACATGCTTCAACAGCCACAGTGTCAGTTATGATTTAGCCAGATTATTACATGCTTTAAAAGCCAGTTTTTATAAATATTTTTCTAACTTACAAGTTGCAGAGCAACGATTGAAGTGTTTGTGTAATCTTCTTTTTTTACACAATCCCATTGTCCTTTTTGTCTTTGGGACATTTTGAGAATTGCTTGATCATTGTACAGCTGACCCCAACAAGGTGTGGTGAAGCGTCATTTCTTCACGATAATATAGGCGAGCAAGCGCTTGAATGGATTGCTGTTTTGTCCTGGGTTTGCTACTGTGTTATGGAGCTCTCAGTATCCCACTTTTGTCTACACCACATTGCTTTTTTGAAAAAAAAATAAAGCTTTTAATATAACCATGAGTTGTTCCTCGGTAACACTAAGACATGAATGGTAGATTTATATAGACCAACGGCGCTACATTGACAGTTAAGTGCAGGAATGAAGAGACGTCACTCATGCTAACTTTGTAGAGTGCAACAGAGATCATCTCAGTTCTATTTGTATGGGAGTATAGTTAGTATATTACTTCGGAATGAAGTAGAAATATGGAGACACATATGAATACAAGTAAATAGGAGAATAATTAAATTTCTTCAGAAATAACATGTCCAAGTCTAACTCATGTAAATAGCAGAATTAAAAATGTTATCTGTTCTTCAGAAATAACATGTCCAATAGAAGTAAATAGTACAATTAAAATGTTATCCAGAAATAATATGTTTGAAGTAGATGGACAAGTGTCATTAATAGGGTGGTCGTGCGTTATGCGCGCTGGACTGTCGGTCGATGGTCCTTGGTTCATACCCTTCCCGCTGCCATCCCCGTCGTCCTGCGGGAGGTTCGGACTAGAAAGTAAAATATCTTCAACTCTGAAGGAACATCCAAAACATGTAAAACATATGACAAATATTTAATATAAATCTCAAGCGGAAGTCAGTTTGGTAATTGATAAGGTCACCTCACCTTCACCCAGCCCTTCAGTCTGTTAACCTTTGGGGTGCCACACATGATCTGTCGACCGTCTTTCGTGTTGAATAAAATCTCTTTTATTGACATGCGCGTCCATTCCTGAATGTTACATTGATATGTATGTATGTGTGTGTCTCTGTGTGTGTGTGTCTGTCTCTGTGTGTGTGTGCGTGCGTGTGTGTGTGTGTGATACAGACATCAACTAACTTAATATCTTTTGTTTGTTCTCTTGTTTACTACTTTCTCCTCTGTCACTGTCTGTCTCCTCTGTCACTGTTTGTCTCTTCTGTCACTGTCTGTCTCTTCTGTCACTGTCTGTCTCTTCTGTCACTGTCTGTTTCCTCTTTCACTGTCTGTCTCCTCTGTCACTGTCTGTCTCTTCTGTCACTGTCTGTCTCTTCTGTCACTGTCTGTCTCCTCTGTCACTGTCTGTCTCTTCTGTCACTGTCTGTCTCCTCTGTCACTGTCTGTCTCTTCTGTCACTGTCTGTCTCTTCTGTCACTGTCTGTCTCTTCTGTCACTGTCTGTCTCCTCTGTCACGGTCTGTCTCTTCCGTCACGGTCTGTCTCTTCTGTCACTGTCTGTCTCCTCTGTCACTGTTCTTCTCTTCTGTCACTGTCTGTATCTTCTGTCACTCTCTGTCTCTTCTGTCACTCTCTGTCTCTTCTGTCACTGTCTGTCTCTTCTGTCACTGTCTGTCTCTTCTGTCACTGTCTGTATCTTCTGTCACTCTCTGTCTCTTCTGTCACTCTCTGTCTCTTCTGTCACTGTCTGTCTCTTCTGTCACTGTCTGTCTCTTCTGTCACTGTCTGTCTCTTCTGTCACTCACTTTTCAATCTATCGATACATTCTTAGATGTTTTCTACATTTAGTGTTCTTGTTTCGATTTTGCTCCCTCTCTTTCTCTCTTTCTCTCTTTATCTTTCTGTCGCTCATGTCTCTCTATCCTCTTCTCTCTCTCTCTCCGCTTCCCATTATGCAATAAGAATATAAAAAAAAAAACAGGCCGCTCTAAAGAGACACCCAGTGTTAGGTTTAAACCCAGATCAAAGAAATTCTCTGCTTCTCCTCGCCACATAACTTCCTCGGCCAGATCCAAGTGATATTTCTACTGGGAATATACACGACACAACACGACCGTGAAAAGAACAAGACAGAAGTAACCTATGCAAAGTGAGTCTGGCTTATGTCCCTGGGCTGCTTCTAATGCAGTAGAACAAAGGTCTTCGTATAATTTGGTCTTTTAAAGCGATCGTCGCCTATACACAACGCATTCTCTTACTTTCTTAGTTTGGCATATAATTATTCATTGCTGAATTCAATACAATTTTTTGTTCGGAAAATACATTTTAAAAACAGTAATCAAATTTGACGAAAACATTTTGACTACATCTATAAAATAACGCATGTTAGCCTACTGGGGATTGTCCCAATCATTAATAGACACAAGTATCTATCGTTGAATTTCAAAGTTGCCAACTAAATAAAAAAAACAAACTCAAAATATAAAAATACTTGAAAAACAAAAACAAATTTTATGTAAAAGTCTTTTCCCTTTTCGATATCAGAATAATTACCAAGAAATAATAAACTAATTTGTTATATTTTTTAATTGATACTTGTATTGTTAAGTACAATAAATAATTGTTTAAGGTTTCAACTTGATCCGAGAATGGGTGTGGGAGAAATAACTAGTTCAATTATCTAAGGGGACAAAACCCTTTATATTTAGCCATACATGTGAATAGTAAAAGATTAATTTTCCTTGTTGATATCAAACACAATAATTAATTATCAGTAATTAGTTGACTAATTGGTTAATTTTTCTGTTGTTTCATGTCTTGTTAGGTGAAATAAATATATGTGTACAATTTCAACTTGATTCGAGAATGGTTATGGGAGACAACACGTGATCAAACTTTGTACAAGATAGAGTGAGTTAAGATAAGCTTGGTAAAAAGCTACTAACGGAAAAGCATAGACAATATGATTCTATACTGCTAAGAAACGATCAAATACTTTTTAAAAACATAGCTTATAAATACATCCTTAATTCTTCACACCGGATATACCATAAATTTTTGAAATGCTGTAATATTTGTTTAAACTATTTTGAACTTTTGACAGTCGGCTTGTGGGTGACAGAGAAAGTGTCTGAATCGTTCACTTTGACAAAAGTGGACATTAATGTAATCTTTTTGTATCACGCTCTAGAAAGTAAGCCTCAAAGATTTAGACAAAGTTTTAGAACTGTATCGGTTTCAGTGATTTAAAAAAAAACAACAAAAAAACTATGTTTTTCGAAGTCTAAAGTCGATTATTGTCGACAGACCCAATTTCAAAAGTGGCAAGCGGTTTTGCGTGTATTGCTTAGTGGTACATTATATGAACAATTAGTAGACTTTCATGTTCACATATATACAAACAAACAACAGTTATCACCTTGCAGCAGACGCATTCTCACGCCATAACTGGCATCCAAATCTCTATAACGTGACCAAGACCTTCGTGGAGTTGTCCCCGAGTGTGATGGAAGCTAACGCGGTGAATGAGAAGAACTGGCCCCGGCCGTAATGTGAGTTTTGTGGCGCAGGACGCGCTCAATGAGAACCAATTACCCGCATTCATGGCTGCCGAATAGAGAAGTCTAGAAACTCTTACAGAACCACGGCTTGCTAAAGATGGCATGAAACTGTCTTTTTTTTGGGGGTGGAGAAGGAAAAGTGGAGGGGTAAAAGGTACAAATATATGTATCAATGTTTCCCTTCTTTGTGCCTTATCGTCACGTGACCTAGATCTGTACTAGATGTAATTACTACACCTTAGTTCACGTGTCTGAAACGTATACTCCTTTTATAATCCTAGCCCTAGAGCCAGCTTGCCTACAGCATAGAGGACATCCCGAGCCGATAGTCTAAGACAGAGCCGGATGATTCATCCTTCCAGCTAAGAAATATAAGTAGACAAGACAAAGGAACACTCTATCATTCACTCATTAATTAATTAATCTATGATGAGAAATTATTTTATACATTAATTCTTCTATTTCATTTCTCATTTATATTTTTTTTTCTGGTTGTATAAAAGTTGAAGTGTATATCTGGTGGTATAAAAGTTGAAGTGTATATCTGGTGGTATGAAAGTTGAAGTGTATATCTGGTTGTATAAAAGTTGAAGTGTATATCTGGTGGTATGAAAGTTGAAGTGTATATCTGGTGGTATAAAAGTTGAAGTGTATATCTGGTGGTATAAAAGTTGAAGTGTATATCTGGTGGTATAAAAGTTGAAGTGTATATCTGGTTGTATAAAAGTTGAAGTGTATATCTGGTGGTATAAAAGTTGAAGTGTATATCTGGTTGTATAAAAGTTGAAGTGTATATCTGGTGGTATAAAAGTTGAAGTGTATATCTGGTGGTATAAAAGTTGAAGTGTATATCTGGTGGTATAAAAGTTGAAGTGTATATCTGGTGGTATAAAAGTTGAAGTGTATATCTGGTGGTATAAAAGTTGAAGTGTATATCTGGTGGTATAAAAGTTGAAGTGTATATCTGGTTGTATAAAAGTTGAAGTGTATATCTGGTTGTATAAAAGTTGAAGTGTATATCTGGTTGTATAAAAGTTGAAGTGTATATCTGGTGGTATGAAAGTTGAAGTGTATATCTGGTGGTATAAAAGTTGAAGTGTATATCTGGTGGTATAAAAGTTGAAGTGTATATCTGGTGGTATAAAAGTTGAAGTGTATATCTGGTTGTATAAAAGTTGAAGTGTATATCTGGTGGTATAAAAGTTGAAGTGTATATCTGGTGGTATAAAAGTTGAAGTGTATATCTGGTGGTATAAAAGTTGAAGTGTATATCTGGTGGTATAAAAGTTGAAGTGTATATCTGGTTGTATAAAAGTTGAAGTGTATATCTGGTGGTATAAAAGTTGAAGTGTATATCTGGTGGTATAAAAGTTGAAGTGTATATCTGGTGGTATAAAAGTTGAAGTGTATATCTGGTGGTATAAAAGTTGAAGTGTATATCTGGTGGTATAAAAGTTGAAGTGTATATCTGGTGGTATAAAAGTTGAAGTGTATATCTGGTGGTATAAAAGTTGAAGTGTATATCTGGTGGTATAAAAGTTGAAGTGTATATCTGGTTGTATAAAAGTTGAAGTGTATATCTGGTTGTATAAAAGTTGAAGTGTATATCTGGTTGTATAAAAGTTGAAGTGTATATCTGGTGGTATGAAAGTTGAAGTGTATATCTGGTGGTATAAAAGTTGAAGTGTATATCTGGTGGTATAAAAGTTGAAGTGTATATCTGGTGGTATAAAAGTTGAAGTGTATATCTGGTTGTATAAAAGTTGAAGTGTATATCTGGTGGTATAAAAGTTGAAGTGTATATCTGGTGGTATAAAAGTTGAAGTGTATATCTGGTGGTATAAAAGTTGAAGTGTATATCTGGTGGTATAAAAGTTGAAGTGTATATCTGGTGGTATAAAAGTTGAAGTGTATATCTGGTGGTATAAAAGTTGAAGTGTATATCTGGTGGTATAAAAGTTGAAGTGTATATCTGGTGGTATAAAAGTTGAAGTGTATATCTGGTGGTATAAAAGTTGAAGTGTATATCTGGTGGTATGAAACAAAATAACGATTGCTTACACAATGTCAGCACTTTGTTAGTCTCTATTTTGTTACACTTGTAGGCTCACACACACACACTTAAAGGTACTTTATTAAAAGAAAATCTAAAATCAAATCACACTCTGGACAATTTGATCCCAGTCTCCGATATGAAATTTGTTTATAAAATGAGATTTTCGATTCTCCCCCCCCCCCCCCTACATTCCTGGCTCTGAGAAGTGTCTAATAATAGTCCCTTTTCAACACTGTCTCCAACACTTCCGATAGTCTAGAGACTGCTTTATCCACTTATAACCGTCTGTTCAGCTGGTAATCTGTTAAGTTGGTAATCTGTTGATATGGTAATCTGTTGAATATGTAATCTGTGATATTGACAATCTACTGAGTTGGTAATCAGTTCAGTTGGTAATTTGTTGAGTTAAGAACGCTAAGACAAACTAAAAGTTATTTACTTCCCAAAGCCAATTGATCTTAAGTATGAGTTGGTTAACTCTCAAAATCTAGAAGTATTATAATCTTTTAACATTTGTAATTAACAAGAATGACTTAAATAACTAAATAGTATTGTGTGTAATTGTTTGTAGAAAGGCCTATAAATGATAACACCATCAACCTTCATCTCAATGAAAAGATATCTGCTATGAGGAACATGCATTGGGACCACCACTGGCAAAAACTTGTTTAAAGAACTTTCAGACATCATGGAGGATGATACTTCTTTTCTATGGCAGAAATTAGCGGAAGTGCTTACTTATACCGCCAGAAGTTTGTCTGGGTGACTTAGCGAACAGAGAGCAAGAAGTTGAATCAGGCGGACACAAGCGCTTTCTAAACGAAATTGCAACTCTTTATTTAGCAGGCAGAAAGGGGCGAAACCATTGTGGCGTAATCGTCTCACAGACGAGCCTCTAGACTCAGTGCTTCAACTTGGTGTCTCAACACTGCAGTGGGAACTTCAGAAGTTGGTTTTGGATAAACTTCCTACATCCCATGTATTAATGTAAATATTATATTCACGTCCGAGGCGCCGATGGCTGGGTGGTAAAGCGCTTGGCTTGTGATCCGAGGGGTTCCAGGTTTGAATCCTGGTGAAGACTGCGATTTTTAATTTCGGGATCTTAAGGTCGCCTCCTAGTCCATTTAGCTCTAATGGGTACCTGACGTTAGTTGGAGAAAAGTAATGGCGGTTGGTCGTTGTGCTGGCCACATGACACCCTCGTTAACCATGGACCAAAGAAATAGAGGACTGATGGAAACTGCCCTGTAGATCGTATTGTCTGAAAGAAAAACTTATAAAAAAATTATATCCACGGGTTTCTAGTAAAAGTGCTTTATTTTTTTTATGTAATGTTATGTGGCCCGCGACACGAGTGTTGGAAATTAAATTGGCCCACCGGCCGAATAAGGTTTCACATCGCTGTTTTATCTAATAAATAATTGAATTAAACATTACTACATGTACCTAATTTGGCTATTACTTATTTCATGACATCGTAACGAACCCGATCTTTAGATCTTGCCGAACCGAACCCGAACTATACTCGTCATTGAACCGAACCGAGCCGGAACTTATATCTGACCGAACCGAACCGAACTTTAAAAGTTGGTTTCGATTCCCATCTCTAATTAGGTGTATCTTGCGGTGAGCTGACCAGTGAGGATACCGTTGGTAGTTCAAATGTTAATGGTTTTGTCTAGGTACTGATGGAATACTATAAATTAAACATAATAGACAGGTAAGAGTTACTTCCCTTCCCTTAGTCCTTTAAAAAAAAATATATCGCGGTAGAAGGTCACTAGCGTCTTCTATCTTGTTGTAGCCACGCGCCCAGAATGTTATCTCAAGTCGGATTGGTAGGAACCGTTAGCACGTGAGTAGCTGCTCGAACTGATAGCGCGGAATTTGATTGGATTGTACGTCGGGTTCCTGATTGAAACTGGGGGTCGCTGCGGACATCTGGACAACTCGTTACACTAAGTGGAGGCCACTTAGAATTGCATAGACTGAGTTTACAATGTAACCTTTTAGCGAGCTTGATATTTCCTGGTATAGCTTTTTTTTTTTTTAAATGGCAGGTCCGGATATAGCTATGCAGGGGAAGTAATACATTAACAACAAATATTATTTGCTTTGTGAACTAAAATCATAGCCATTTATTGACGCATTTTTGAAAATAATTAAACTTGTGCAACTAGGTCAAGTGTGTGAGCGTTTGCTTGATGAACAAATCGAGGACAAGACGGCTAACTTACAGTCCTCAATACTCAACCAGGGAGACTTTATACAATACCTATAGGCCTCTATTCTATTGAAGTCAGAACTTCATGGAACCTGGATCCAGGAACACAAACAGCTGATCTCAAAAACGGCTTTAACGATTATCCAATAAATTTATCAGTTTGTGTATATCTCTGAGAAGAGAGTTACTAGCTCGTAGGCCACATGGGGAAAAACTCTAGTATGACCGTTTAAATTTTTCGAAGTAAAAAATAAATAAATGTAAATTTTACTAGAGACTAAATGTAGGTCTAGATCCAACATCGTTTTGAAAGGACTATCGCGTTGTAGAAATGACTATCGCGTTCCGGCATTGCCAAATATAAGGCATTATTAATTCGAGAGTATAATAAATTAATGTTCAGGGAAATTTTTGCGCATCGTGTTCTAAGTCTAGATTTAAAGGCGTCGATCTACATCATTGGAATTATTATATAATAAAAAATAGCTATTTATAAATTTAAAGCTGCTTTAACTTAACTTTAAGTTTATTGATAAATTATCTAAGCTTTGCTTATATTTTTTTATGTAAATTTAATTCAGATTACCTCTAGATTCTATGTCTAGAAGAAGATCTAGATCTAGAGTAAATTTTTAGAAGTAGATCTAGATATAGGCTAGATCTTAAGAGTTCTACGTGTAATAAATGAATAATTTGAATCTCATACAATGCCCGCTGGCCTAATTGGTAGAACTGTTCAATTAAAAAGCTGACGATGTCAACATCACGAGCTCAATACCTCAATTTAAAGTAAAAAAAATCAATTAATTTTCAAAAATATCTTATTATAGTTTTATTAATGGAGGTATTGTCTTTAAAAATGTATTTTTCAACGTTTTTTTTTGTCTTGTTCTGAATGAACGAAAACAAGCCTGCTTCTCTGAACCCATACCAGCACAGTGCTTGAGCCTTAGTTCCGTATACATGTAGTAAAAATAGGATAAACACTTAAATCTCATAATAAAAAAAAAAAATTCATTTCACAATGCTATTGATTATCTTTCACTTCTATTTACCGTCCTCGATTCCTTCCAATAGAAACATCTTATTTCTCCATGTACACATTCTCTCCTTTCTGTTTTCCAGAAAGATCCTCTTCACCCCTCAAATAAATCTTGAATTGTTAGCAAAATGTTCAATTCTACTTCAATATTTGTTCAGTTTAGTTTATTAATAACAGATGCTAAAAAAAAAATCCATTCCAACCCGCTCCAACCCCCCCCCCCCAAAAAGTGAATGAAAGAATAAAAAAAATAAAATCCCACAGCGATCTCACGCTCTGCTATGGAAACCATGCCATTGACCCTCCCTCAGGGTCGAGGCCTAAGGATGTCCATTAAAGCAACATTTCCTTACTGGATGGGATCGAGGAGCGCCCTTCTGACAAAGTACTACCCCTCCCCAAATGCACAAGGTGACCCTGTCATCATCCAGCGATAGATATCGATCAAAAACTGGGCCAGCATTCCAACATCTTCAACTCATTTCTATCTTTTTTTTTTGTATAGTTTGAAAATATTTTTTTTTGTCCGTACGAACATTAAGCGTCCGTAATTATATCTTCTTTAGCATTGAGATTATAAAAAGGGGGGAAATATTTCTTGCCGAAATGACGTCATCAGCGTGGAGATTATCACGGTCGGAGAAACGTGTCTAGGTCGTTACTCATGAGGTTGACTAGATGTGGCCCGAATGAACTCCTGAACACCAAGTCATTTGTTTACTTTTTGACAATGTGTACTATCCACGTAGATAAGATCTTGGTGCGTTTATGATGTCTGGTAAGCTAGAAAGATTGGTTTAAGTGTATAGCCTACTTATTCTTTGCTATCCTATATTCAAATCAATTAATAAATTCTAGTTTTGAAACTATAACATTTCAAAATAATATGTTTTAAAAAGATGCTTTTAAATAGCGCATCTTTCATGCGTATAGTATGTTCAGTGTGCGATGGTCCAATCTCTTTTGTGGACCATTTGGGGAGGGGGGGGGGGGAGAAGGCGTTCTGCTCGAGTCGGGAATTCGAATTAGAGCCCACTTGTTAGGTAGTTAAGCCGTAGCCAAGCGGTTATCGCCACACATCATAAAATATTAAAGAAAAGGAAAAGCATTTTTGTTCCTATTTTTTTGTTTTGTTTCGGTTTGGGGTGGGGGAGGTTACTGTGTCTAGACGTTTTCTCTTTACATCTTGTTGCAATACTGCGACATGACAGCTGGAAGGTTTGAACTTTGGAGCATCACAAACATATAGTGTACTACCATTGAGCCATCTCTAACAAAATATATGCTAGTGCAACTAAAAGAAACAACCAAAAACATTTGTAGATTATTCTTAGGTGACATTGTTCAGTTTTCAACTAATAGATCTGGTACAATGGCTGCCTGGTATGTGCGTTGTAATGTTGTTCAGTCGTCTCGTTGATCCCGGGTTCATACCCTGCCCGCTCCCATCGCCCCGCACCCCCCCCCCCCCTCCACCCCTTATCGTCAACAGGAAGTGTGGGCTAAGAACGTCCAAAACATTTTACTATCGAAACATTTGAAAACCATGTAGACTTCAGACATGTTATTGGTAGACTCTGTTATGCTCTAATCAAGACATATATGCGAGTCTGCAGAGCTGCACGGCGTTTCAGACTTTCTATAAGGAACTGGACACCGCTTTAGTAAACCTTTGAAACCATTATTTACAGGGGAAAAATGGTCGTCGAGACTTCTACTCTGTCTCTATTGTCAGTCATTCCTCCTAGTGTCTCTAAACATGACGTATTTCCTGTCTAATTCTATCTACTCTTTTGGTCCCGAGATTAATACAGGAATAACTATCAAATATGTATCATAAAAACTGAAATTTCGATACTCTATTTATCCTGATAATTGAAACTCAGTGATACAAACTTAACTAGACTTCCGCGCTCTGGTTAATGTCGTAAATTAGTAATAAGAAGTGAAGCTCAAATATGTCCAAGGCAATCATCATTCATCTCTAGCAAGGATTACGAAGACATTGAAAAAACATTATACAATACAGCCTTAAATTAACTCTTAGATTACATTTATTAATATTAACACTACTGCGTGTGGGAATGTGCGTGTGTGTGTGTGGTTATGATCACGCGCAATTATTCTGTAGGACTGTGTTCCTAAGACTTTGTTTCTTTCATCAAGTTATATCGTTCATAAACAGAAAAGGATTATTAGTCTCTTTATGGGGCCCTCCGGACTTCCGGTTATCCAATAATACTTTGTTCGTGCTGCTTATCGCTTTCAACTTGACTCGTGTTTGACAACAATCTCAAACGTCAGGAGAGAAATACTTCTAGAAGTGTCTAATCACTCTCTCTCTCTAATGCCATACACTGAAAGGCTGTTTCTTGCTTTCTATCTCTTTACGTATTTTGATTTTTTTTTTTTCTTAAATCTAAAAAGGGGTTTGACATTCCTTGCTTGGTGTCTTGTTTTAGACCGGATATGTCAAAGTAACGCCGTCTGGCGGAAACCTCTAAAATCAACATGGAGGCGAGCTCTACCTGGACGTTTGCTAGCCAAAGATCGTCGGGTTCACCATTAAGGATCAATAACTCAGGCTATAAATCCCTTTTTGGTTGTGCTATAATTGACTGGATTGGAATCATGGGTTACTGCCCTTGAATTAAACTGGGGATACCCGGCTTTTAGTCTCGTAACCTCCAGTTGATTATTTTATCTTCTGAAGACGGGAGCGAGAGGCTGTACCTCAAGTCTAAAATATTTTTCTTCCCTTCGATCTTGTTTTTTTTTTTTTTTGATACTTTCATGACTCAGAAAGTTTTCGAAGAAAGAAAAAAGTCGCTTCTTTTTTTCTTATTTATTGTTTGATTTGAAAAAAACAACCTTGGTGCCAGAACGTAGTTTTCTAAATTCTATCTCTTCAAGTATCAAATGTAGGAAAAGATCGATTAGACGTGATCTTCTAGGTTTTTTTTCTTCTTCTTCCTTGTCCATCGCTAGCGTCCTCTTGCTTTTGGCTCTGTGTTTTGATTGCCTGATTAGGATGCATTTTGAGATATTTACACCGTCCAAACTTCAGGAGCGAACGTGCCAGCCGTTCATAAATCGTTGAAGTTATGAACTTGGGAAGATGTACAACATACACACAACTTCATCATACAACTGGACAACATTACCTCACATGTACACACAGACACATAGCACATATAGCTACATCGTATTACTTGACATCACCCACTCACACGCACATATACACCTACTCACGCGTCATTCACACATGTGCCATACATATAAATTATGAGCATCATACTCTTGTCATTATAAGTTGGGTAAAGACAACAATGTTATTATTAAACAAAAACTAGTGTTGTTTGTTTGACATGTTTTGCATGCTTCTTTATTGAATCCTCTCCCAAACCTCCTGCAGGACAGTAGTAGACGGCTCCAGCCAGAGTTCGAACCTAGGACCATCAAAACGACAGTTCAAAACGCATAAACACACGACAAGGCAGCGATCTAACTAGTGTTTCAAGTGTAGGAAAAAGCTGAAGTCCATGTGTTTTTCTTCGACCTTGACCTTGTGGTTACTTAAGATGATAAGCGGCTGACAGGGACATGACCTACAAGGTTGTAAGATACTAGACTCCTAATGAGCAGTTAAGGTTCTAAGATACTAGACTCCTAATGAGCAGTTAAGGTTCTAAGATACTAGACTCCTAATGAGCAGTTAAGGTTCTAAGATACTAGACTCCTAATGAGCAGTTAAGGTTGTAAGATACTAGACTCCTAATGAGCAGTTAAGGTTCTAAGATACTAGACTCCTAATGAGCAGTTTGCATCGTTTCACTAAGAGGCACACATAGAAATTATTGCACAAATATATAAATGTATTAAAATTAGTTCACCAATTAGATTCACACAAGTCTTCACCACTCCGAAGGGGACAACATCGGCAGCCACTATTTGTACCGTTAATATTGAATTAATATGTACGTCTTATAAATATATTGCGGGGCCCTAGGCGAAACGGATTGCGTGGGTGCCAGTCTGGGTAGGGTTAAGCAAAGTTTCAAAATTAAGATTTTGTACAAAAAAAGACATTCGTCTTTACAACAAATGTTTATAAAATGAAAACTGACAATGCCTTTTTTTTTTAACCCGCGTAGGATTGGCACCCAAAATGACAATTTAGTCCATTTTTTTTCAGGAGAATTTTAAACGTTTACATGAGATTTTTAATTTCATGAGATTTCCAGGACTTTTTGGTATATTTTGCAAATACAGGAGATTTCCAGGACTTTTTGGTGTATTTTGCAAATACAGGAGATTTCCAGGACTTTTTGGTGTATTTTGCAAATACAGGAGATTTCCAGGACTTTTTGGTATATTTTGCAAATACAGGAGATTTCCAGGACTTTTTGGTATATTTTGCAAATACAGGAGATTTCCAGGAGCCCCTGGAACATCAGGAAGCAGGGGAAAATCTGTTATTATATGTACGTTATAATGTTTTAATTTAATATTTTACACCTAGAATTAGCGCGGGGCCTTTGAAAGTGCGGGGTCTACTGCGACCGCAGTATAGAGGCCGATGTTTAAAGTTAATGCCATCTAATACATATATTTTAAATAGACTGGGGATCAATATATTGCATATATATATATATATATATATATATATATATATATATATATATATATATAGATCCACAGTCTACAGACATTATGTTGATGTCATGTAGCTTACAGGACTAGATAATCGTTAAGTTTAATAATTAGAAATCGTGCAATAAAATATTCAATGTGAGATTAAGTTTATTATGTACAAACCTCCCCCATAATTGCAGTGGGCAGGGTTAGAAGCCGGAACCAGCGTGGCGACTATATGGACAGCATACTTTACGACCAGGTAACCATCCACAATATCAACAACATCATATCAACGTTGAAGTCCTCTTGTTCATTGTATTAATTTGTTTTCTTTATTGAAAAAAACAACCCTGGTTAAAGCTCCAATAATATCTAATCATCGCTCCCACTCAAAAATATGTTTATCACTGCAGGCACGTTGTACTCACCAATAACAACTACACATATTTTTAAAGCACCAAATCACTCCATTACATGACATAATTAATGCAAATTCCCTCTTTTTTTAAAACTCTTTTCTAAAAAAAATATTTAAAATAGGCACTACCGAAGGCTATTATATTATCAGATATCAGCAAACTGACAATCACTCGGTGTAGAGAGTATGTGTGGGAAAAACAAATACAAACATGGCGTTAATCTCCAACTCAGAGGAAAAACTCAGCCCTATAATGACGTCGCCGTTTTTGGTTGAATGAAATACTACCCCCTCCTTTTTATCCAAACTGCTTGTCGATACTGAAAAGAAGTTCAAAAAAATAATGTTAATTTTTTAGTCGAATTTTTGACATTACCTATACGTCAAATTACACATCACTACAAACACACACTCAATCCGTTCAAACAAATATTTCATTTTAATTGTTTAAATCTCCAACAATGTTACCATTGAAAAAAAAAACCTTTACAAATTAATGGTAATGGGATGGCGTTCTTTAATTCTACATATTTTTTCGTAAGTTCAGAAAGCTTTAAGGTGAAAAAAATCACTATTTTTATACTAAACGTCGACCGTAAGACTATTTACAGAATTCCGGGAAATCACAGTTTACATTCCTTTCTTTACCTTGTAAATGTAGACCCCTTACATAGTATGCAAAACCTTGCATTGCATTGTAAATTAGAATGGAAACTTCGATAAAG
The DNA here is from genome assembly GCA_030265305.1 of Biomphalaria pfeifferi. Lineage (NCBI taxonomy): Eukaryota > Metazoa > Mollusca > Gastropoda > Planorbidae > Biomphalaria > Biomphalaria pfeifferi. The sequence goes on along the minus strand of JASAOG010000081.1, from coordinate 2,838,217 downwards.
TCCAGTAGGAAATCGCCGTCGAAGGAAAAGATTTTAACCAACGGGGGTGGACCGGGAGCTTTTTACCCCAGGTCCTGCCTGAAGGTTCCAGCGTCCATCACTTGGTTGGGTCGTGCTATATACGTGACGCACGGTAACCGATGCACTCTCCAGGCCTCGCTATAGTCTGCCAGAAGCCGGGCTAATCACAGGGAATTTCTTTATATTCCTGCTCTGTTACCGCTAAAACGACGTGTAAGAACCGCCAATCCTAAAGCCGCTTTTGATGATGGCCCTCTTCTGGCTCAGATTAGTGCAGAACTTTTGTTGCACGCACAGTATCAGCCTCTCACAACGTCAAGGATAAAAGGATAATGAACATTGTGTGCTCATAAAATACTCGTTAAGGAGCTACAAACTAATTTACCAATGTAACCACGTGTCGCGTATTTTAAAAAAAGCAATCACAAGCATTTAGGCTACAAATATATGAAAATAATTCACCAAGTCCTAAACATTTCTTCTTTGTGTTACGTCCATATTGGTTCTACTAAATATTTTACATATTGTTACTTCTATCTTTTGAAGCAAATAGTAGGTCACTATGTGAATAGGTTGATATCTCAGTCTATAAGCCCTACATGAAATATACACATATTTCTATGTATTGTTATTATTAAAATAAGCGTATTAACTGTAAAAAAAAGGGAAAAAAATAACATTAAATTTATAAATATTCCAATTCTTCTTCTACAATATGGCATAATTTTAGATATAATTGTAGTCAAACTGAATTTCCATTTGATTGGATCAATAAAATTATTTATCTTACCTTTTCTGAGTAGTATTATTAATGATTATATCGTTATTAAAGCTTTTGAAGTTTTTGTAAAAGTGTAAGGTTCTCCACGGGCTAAGTTTGGCCCTGTATGCAATACATATACAAACCAAACCTATAGGTACTAGATTTATTATTAATATTAGATATTAGCGATAACCGAGAATTGTCAGCAAAATTGGAGGAAGCTACTCTGAAGTGACGCTAAAAATTAAATCGAAAATCAAAATTTAATATACGGGCATCAATACCTGTAAGAGCAACCTTATCACGTTTCATCTCTGCCTCATCTGATAAACCCTGTGGGACGCCCCGCATTTCATGTTGTACAGCCCCTTCATTTCTCACTGTCTTCTATTGTCTACGTGCCTCCAGTAAATTGGGGCCAGTTCGTTCATCACATGTTTTTCTACCAATTGGTCCCTAAATCTCAAAACATCATTCTTCTTTCACCAACAAGAACGGCATATAGCTATCTTCTAAACATGTATTGTTGTCACAGATAAATAAATAAATTACTGTAGACATTAATTAATAATAACAATACTAATAACAGAGACTTTGTGCTTATACAAGTAGAGACATAGAAGACTGTCTTTTGTGTTTTTTACGTCACATTCTTTCAAGTACTTTCTCACAAAAACATTCACAACAAACAATGAGGCAATATAAACATATTAGCATATGGTTTATCTTTGTTAGAAAAAAAAAAGATCCAGTTTATATATATATATAAATTTATATATATAAATTTGATTCGAAAATCTTACCCAACAAAAACTTGGAACAATAGGCTGCTATTAGCATGTATTCATTTCTCGGGTCGTCAAAGGTCAAACAAGCGCAAAATCAATTCAGCAACATAATTTTTGTTTGTTTGAAGCACTGGCCTATAAAAGTCCTTATTACATTCTAACCTGTTTCCCAAAGCAGCGGGTACTTTATTACTAGCAAGCGGTCTGAGTACAAACGGCAATAAATATTTCAGCTAACAAGGATCTGCTGTCGATAAGACGCTACTCAGGATTGCGATAGAGGAATGAATAGTGAGCCAACTAATCTAGTTTGTTGCCAGAAGTTGGGGGTGCGAGGGAGGGAAACACATAGGGAGGGGGTGGGGGCTTTTGTTTCCATCCATTACAGCAATTGAATCTGATGTAGACATTTTCTTTCTACTCCGGGTTAATGTTTTTTAATTCATGGCGCGAGAGTCCGCGAGAGAGACGAGATCAGACTAATTACCGGAATAACAAGAATACGTCAGGAGTACAATGAGACAGCCACATTGGGAGCAGCCTTCGTTTTGTCTACGTGTCTATGTGTGTTGGACGTTATTAGTGTGGGTGTAAGTGGGTGTGAAGCTGTGCGCGTCTGCTAAGGAGGAGAACATAGGGAAGTCAAAAGAAATATTGAGAGAGAGAGAGAGAGAGCCCGGAAGCCAGGCTAATCCTAGAGGCTACAACCTTGTCGATGTGTTTTTGTTTGTTTGTTTGTTTGTTTGTTACATTTTGTTTTTGTTTTTTTACCACCTTCTACATGAAAAAAAAAATCTAAAATCTCGACTATGGGCTCTATCTAAATAACAAAATTCGTATATTTTTTAAATAAGTGTTGAAAAGCTGAGATCTCAATACTTGAACAAATAGCTTACTATGCCATGCATGTAGTTCTTGTACACATTTTCTAATATTGATACTAATTATATAACCAAAGCGTTAGCATGGCGTCAGAAAGTCAGGGGAATAAATGGGAGATAAAGTTAGTAGAAGGTAGGTAACGTTAGCAATCGTTCTGCCCCCTCCCCCCCTTTCTAGTTTTACCTTTCTTAATCCTCAGTCCCCAATCCCCAGTCCCAAAGTAACACTCAAGTCAATACGTCTTCCTTTGAAATTTCGAAACTTGAAAAGCCGAGTGTAACATGACATTGAAGGGAGATAATAAAAACTCGATAGAGGCTCACGTGATGTACATCATTTCCTTCTCGTCTGCTGAGACGTCTAACAATAAAAAAATGACATCAGAAAAAAGTAAAGGACACGAAGAAATATTATTGTTTACTGACGAGACTGGTTAGGTTCGAATGTGCTCTGCGTGAATTAAAACAACGTTTTATCAATGGAGTTCATTTTCGACCAAAAAATAGAGCTACTACACACCCAAACACATCCACCAATACGTGTGATTAGCAAATGTGTGAGCATATGTGCCTAGATATAAGAATATGATATATATACTCGGAAGCTAAAAATTGGGACAAGCGAAACTTGCCCTTGTGGAGCATCACCATAGAATGACGACGTTGTCCTCTAAATCATCATAGCCTACTCTAGTATCGAGAGGCCCGAACAAGACAAACTGATCACGATAGAAGAAAAGCTCTGAGAACTGCTTGAGCGACTGCGCAATTCATCTTAGATTTAGGATTAGTTTTCTGAACCCTCTAGCATGATAATGAGAACGCAAAAGAAGAAAACAAATCTAGTAGTTAAAGGCAATTATTATTAAAATTCCTCTATTCAGCTTACAAACTCATCGGCTCAGCGTGGGTGGAAAAACCTGGACACGGATCTAAAACAAAACGGCTCTAACAATTTTCCTAGAAATTTGATAGTTGATGTACATGACTCAAAAGTACATCTATAGACAAAGAGTTAATAGATATTTGGCCATACTGGGAAAACTCAAAGTATAAAAAAGATAATTAAATTTGGCTAGAAGATTAGACAATCTTTATCTAGAACAGTGATTCCCAAAGTGATCTATATAGACCCCCAGGGGTCTACGACGACTTCCAAGGGGTCTACGAAAGGGTCGACGAGAGTGGATTTCGATTTATGTAGATCGTGATTTTAATTAAAATCTTAAAACAATGGAATCAACAATTATTTTATACAAATATAAATTATTTGAAAAATTATTTTAATACCTAATTTAAATAGCTTAATTTAGTCTACAGGGAATTGATATTTAACATGGTGAAATTTAATTATGAAATTACACAGTAGTGTTTAATTTTGAAAATTTAGCTTCTTTCTAAGTCGAACTATGTGTAATTTATCTTATCTTATCTTATATAATACAGACGTTACTTCAAAAAAGAAGATGATTACGTCCTACGCGTCATGCATTTAGTCATGCATATTAACCAATGACTTAAATTCTGCCAAGTCACTGGTTTTTCTGGCTAGCTCAGGCAACCCATTTATGCAACAAAGAGTTCTTTATTGACACTTTAAAACCACCTAAGTTGGAGGATTTTTTTAAGAAAGATGCCATCCTAATAAAAAGGATGAAGATTTGGAAAACTTTTGATAAATTAATAATAAAGTTGAGAAAGGATTTACAGTGGACAAAATCTTTGCTTTGGCATCAAAAAGAGAAGATGATGGTTTGCAAGTGTCCTAAAATATCTTTAACAATAGCGAAATTTGAAAAACATCACACAATAGGCCATCCGATTAAGAAATTTTAAAACTATTTTGTCCACAAACCTACATCTGATAGTATTACATAATTTCTTTAAGCAACAAAACAATGTAAAGGCCTATTGATGAAATTGAGTTCCTAATACAAGTGAAACAAGTCAATATTGCCTGGTAATAAAAAATTGTATTGGAAAATGTTCGTTTTATTATGGATAAAGAAATCCACGAAAAGCTTCTTTTTGCAACAACTGATAGGCCTAATCAATATTGAATGTTTTTGAAAGATTATTATAAAGAAAAAGCCCTCTCTTTAACTATAATGTCAGTAGCAATTAATGGAGCACCTTTCATGGTTGAGTCCTATTCTGGATAGTGAAAAATGGATAGAAGCTTGAATATTTCAATTTGTTATTAACGCAGTTAACCAAAGCAACACATCAAATAACTTGCTCAAATGTGTTGAGAAAATGACGAGAACATCAGTTTTTCCTTCACACTGAAGTGTAATGGTTGTCGAAAAGCTTTATTCTAATTTTTTTTTCTTTTTGACACTGTATAAGAGTTCTTGGATGTCATAGATCTTATTTTAATGTGAAATTTAATTACATTGATGTTATGCATTGCGTTAACTTACACGTGGTCATAGGCGTAGCCAGGATTTTTTTCTGTTTGGGATTTTTGCAACCGAACCTCCCCTCCAGCTACGTGCATGCATGTGGCCACCTAATTCCTAATGCCCATTAGACATCATTGGAAAAAAAAAAAACAAAAAAAAAACACATTGGAAGTTCATAAATCAGAAAAATTGCAATTCAGCAATGTTAGCTTACCATGGGGTCTACCGAATTCTGGAAAGTTTGGGAACCACTGATCTAGAACATAGTCCGTCTTCGGATATTTCCGCATGTTTGCCTTATTTATGAAATAGATTAATAAATAGAGTTTTAGTAACATTTTGAGCTCAGTCTTCTAAGTCTAGATCTACAGGCCTATTATTCGAATTTTATATAATCTGATTAGACTTAAAAATTGGAGCGGGTTAAACAAAGGTTTTGTTTACATCTATCTTTCATTAGTTATTAAAGGTAAAATATTTGCTCATGAGTCATGAGCTTCATAAAAGAGGAATTAACTATAAAACAACAAAACAAATATAAAACTAATACAATAATACGAGAGACTCCAACCCATACTTCATTTTTAAAATAGAAGCTTATTTAATGGACCATTTTTGTGTGTGCAAAGTTTACAAACCATCCGCCCAAAAGTCACGTGGCTTAGAATCTACTTACCTTAGAATGAGTGCACTAGGTGGTTGTGAATTTCATCTCTACTCGTCATCAACGCTCACATCAGATTGACATTTTTCCCCGCCACTTTTTGTCAGCTCGAGTATCTCTCGACTACTTCTGATCAATGAATTGAACATAAGACCTATGTCATGGAATTGTACAGTTTTCTACAAAGTATTTTATTGAACTGAAATGTGACCTTTCTCAAAGGCGTATCAGAAATAGAGACGACATAGTCTTGTTCACAATTTTATCTCTCTCTCTCTCTCACACACACACACACCACCACCACCACCACCAACAACAACAACAGAATACAGAAATTAAAAACGCAATAAATATTCTATTCTGAGACTAATAAACATAAGGAACTGTCACTCTTGCTAAATGCCATCTGAACACGTAACGGGTTGTCTGAGTCAGTTTGGAAGACCAATGTCACTATTCTGTTGAACCCTGTAATTAATATGAACAAATGGATAAACTCTTGAATATGTTTAAACGATATGTTCTTCTGGTTGCTAATATAGTCTATATAATTTTGAGATAAGGTGACCTTGGTTAACGATCTTGGCTTATGCTTCAACCTGGTGCCTAAACTGATGCCCAAGTCTGATAGCCATCCCCGATGTCCTAGACTGATGTTTTAGTCTGATGTTCTAGTCTGAAGTCCTAATCTGATATTTACGTTTTAAGTGCCTTTTTAATTGTGAACATTTCAACATAACATATATACACGGCAACGTTATATACAGATACCCAACCTCACTCGCTGACTTCCTCTCTTCTTGTTTACACACTCGTCACTTCCCCCAAGTCCCCTAACTCTCGATACCCAACTCTTGACCGTGTGTCACGGTTGACCACACAGTAACCGTGTCACAACAATGTCCTAACCTGATGTCCTTCTCTGATGTCCATGCCTGATGTCCTAGTCTGAAGTACAGAAGTTCCAGAACTTAGGTATGTCCCTAAAAATATCGACCTTCTGAAATCTTGACCGTAAAAGTAATGAGTTCATTACTTTGTAAAAAATTGTACAACTCTATAAACTAAAGAATATACCTTTTGTAACGGATGCATGTGTAGTCAGATGTAGTTGAAGTATTTCTAAAGATGGTTATGTAAACTAAGTGCGTGCGTACCTTGTATGATGTATTTTCAATCTGCGAGTCCTCATGCACACCGTTACAAATAGATATCTAAGGTACTGAACAGGAACACAGACTCAATGATCAAGTCGACTCAAGGTGAACTTCAAACAAACGTTTATTACAGAATGGGCCACAGTATTGTCTGTCACTATAGAACGATGTTATCCCCTTGAGAATCTAGCGGTAACTGATTTCTAAGCGTCAATCTTAACCTCTAACCCCAAAGTCTATGTCGTCATTTTAAAATATCCGTTCACTGTCAGTACATTAAAGTGCGTAACCTAATTAACTAAACTAGCTATCTAACACTTTGCAACAAAGCAACTCTAATCTATTAGTGCCAGCAATATTTTCTAAAACGCCACCCTCGAAAAGTGTACTAAAATAGCTCTGAAATTTCCTAAAACTAAAAAAAAAAAAAAAGTTTAGAATTTATGAGCCGCTTATGGTAAGATCATAGACATAAATAAATATAGACTGGCCGATTAAAATAGTTTTATGAAACGAAAATTTGTGACTTGCAATTTTGTGTACTTTATTATACAGCATTTATGAGCAGTATAAAAGTTAAGTATTCATATCTATTTCAGCTATAACCTATATAAGTATTACATTATTTTCACTAGTGTTTTTTTTTTTAATCTCTAAGAATGAAGATCATGCAATTTTTCATAATTCGGAAATCCGAATACAATAGATATACATGTTTTCAAGTTACATGAAGTTACTTCCTTCGGCCAGTCTATAGTTAGTGATGTCTATGGGTCTGGAAACTTTTCGGAGCCAAGACGTCAAAAAGAAAGCAGTTCGGAGTTTTATTGCAGCTTTCTAGTGCAGGGGTTCTCAACCTGTGGATCGCGATCCCCTTGGGGGTCGAATGATGATTTGCCAGTAGTCGCCTTAGGCCATCGGACTGTTCCAACACTATTGGGACAATTCATTTTACTACTGCTCCGCCTTGTTTTTAAAATTGTCACATAAATATGAAAGTGAATATCTAAAATAAAAAAAAAATGCTAGTCAAAGATAAAATTTCATTTATTTGAATTTAAATATGAGAAATGTATATTACAAGAGTATAATTGAATATTGTTTCGTGATTAAACATAAAGGTTTGACGACGCATATCAGATATTTACATTGTAATTACTATTACTTAGGTTAGGGGAGGGTTCTACGCATAATGGGGAATGGTAAAAAGGGGTCGCCAAGCTTAAAAGGTTGAGAACTGCTGTTCTAGTGAAACACATATCAAGTTATCTCTAGAATACTTCTATAACATTGATCTACTACACTTAGAAAGTTATTGACATTGTTTTATATTATGTATTAAAGACTAAAGTTCAAGTTCTCAAGTGGTTTTTATTTTCAAGAATCTTTATCGAATCTAAATGGCAATAGAATAGAGTCAATAGATACGCAGTAAGGCATATAGACTCGACAAATACAATACATTAACATTTCTGTATTGGATTGCTTAGAGTTAATTTTAGTTGAAAAAAAAAAGAATAGGTTTTGGACTGGCTGTGTGCGTATGTGTGTGTGTGTGAGAGAGAGAAAGAATTATGGAAAAGCTGGGAGGAGCGGTCAAGTTGATTTCGCGGTGGGAAGCCCAATTATATTCCTGGTTCAATAGTTTGACCCCAAGTGCAGGATGCCCAGAAGAAGGTCACATAAGTCTATAACATGTGGACCTTTACTTCCAGATGACCTGCATCACCGCCCACTGTAGAGAAGCTGGGATAAATATGACAGAGGTGAGAGGTCCAGGAATCGGCTGTGCCCCCGGGGAGGTAACGGCTTCCAAGGGCGGCCTGACCTAGACATTAAGTAAGAAATGATGAGGCATAGAGCTGAAAGGAGAAAGACATTTAATAGTATAATAATAAATATTTTGACAATATTGAGACCATATCTAATAAAGTACATGTTAATTCACATACCGAATCAGTAAACATAAGAAATGCAACAATAATAGTACAATATGTGAATATGTTCGTATATGTCTGCGACTATGCTTAAAGGAACCTATGAAATTGATTTTGTGACTGTTTATAAGACTATATGACTTTTCTAGTAAGAAACTGGACAGTGTTTGTAAGAATCTGACTTTTTTTTTTTAAGAACCTGTGACTATGTTTGTAACAAGCTGTGACTTCGTTCATAAGAATTTGTGACTATGCTCTTAAGAACGAGATTGTGTTTCTAAGAATCTGTGACATTGTTCTTAAGCAGAAGAAAGGAATGAATTTTATTCACCATTTCGTAAATGTTTTTTTAAAGGGAGTTATCATTTAAAAATTAAAAAAGAAGGGGAGTTAGTAAGCAAATATGTATTGTAAATTAATATTTGATGCCATCGCTGTTGTTAGGATGTTGATTATGTTTTTATATTTCAAGATACATTACATATTTTAATGATTCCATTCTATACACAGACGAAAAAAAAAAGATTTTTTCTACTTTTCTGTATCATTTTTTTTTTTTTGACGTTTTTTGGAACTTGGCAACATTTTCCAGCTACGCCCCTGACAAGACGAAGGGCGAGACAGGAGACTTAAGATGTGACACTTGTCCAGTGCCGGTGATTGGCAGGCTAATGAGGCTTCATTATTTATTGAAGCTGGGCTAATAATACCGTCTTTGTGTGGCACACACCTCGACGATATAGGTCAGTGATATGGGTGAGAGCTCCTCGAGAGCGCGTGCATGTAAGCGCGCACTAAGCTGATACTCTTACCCGTGAAACGCGATAACCTTTAGAGAAAGTTTTCATTAAACGCTTTTTTATATTTTATTTGCAGATATTCTGATGTCAGACTCTCACTTTCTGTAGGTCAGTGTTTCCCAAACTTTTGACTTGTGTACCCCTTTTATAATTTTTGTAACGCTGAGGGGCAAGTATAGGCGGTTGGTCGTTGCGTTGGCCAAAGAATCAGATCTGCCCACATAGATCACCTGGTCTGAAATAGCTTCATTTACTTTTTCCTTATTTGATTGAAGCACATATTTTTTCTTATCTTATCTTATATATTACAGACGTAACTTCAAAAAAGAAGTTAATTATGTCCTACGCATTTCATGTGTCAATATAGTCATACATGTTAATCAATGACTTAAATTCTATTAAGTCGTTGGTTTTCCTGGCTGATTTAGGCACCCAATGCACTCTCTAATGGCACTAGGGAAGAATGAGCACTTGTACAAATGTGTTCTACCGTATGGAATAAGTCAAGTTGACTATGAAAATCAAAATGGGACGCATAGTATATTTACTCAAATTCACTATCTGCAATGTCTAAAAGAAATGAACTTTTTCTAACTACCAAGTACGTGCATAAATGTTCCCCCGTTCTGAAAAAAAGTAAATATCATTACTAGATAGAAGTTACACATTGCAAGACGTTCCAAACCAGAAACATTGATCACACTCGAACGCTTCGCTATAATTAAATACGATTATCTTTCCTAAATGTAAATCAAATCAAAGATTTTTATAAAACATGTACATTCAATGACTTCAAAATACAATCCGAATAGCACGCTCTTGATGGGCAAGGGAGAGAAGATTTCTTCTACATAAAGTACAACAACAACAAAAAAATGCTTGCACATTAAAACATTCCCTGGGATTCTGTCCATACACTTGATAGACAGTTAACAATATTGATGTAGATAATAAATCAAAAAGTTGAGAATGTCCTGCCGGAGACACAATGCTTATTTATTGATCAGAGAAGAAGACAAGCGTGTAAGGTGGTGCAGTGATTGAGCACAATCACATTAGCTGCTTTAAGATAGGAGACTCTCCTCTTTATAAAATCAAAACTATTACAATTTATACGTTTTAAAGTGTTTTTTTTTCCCTTGTGGCTGAAAGCAAAACTAACTAGAGGGTATTAATTAGCACATTATATCTTAGTAAAACAATCCAAAAGTTAATTGCAAAAATAAAAGAAAAACAAACACATGTAATCTGACTTCTGTCACAAGATATCTTTTGCCGCCTCTTAGCAAACTTTGAACAGTCAGTTGGGACAATGATCTTCTTAACTCTAGTTCACGTTTTGTTCGATGTCTTACGTCGACGTCTTGGTCTTTTAGGGAAATTTGACTTTCTGTAGCACCCATGTCATCCACACCAAAACCAGCAACCTTGTCATCCACACCAAAACCAGCAACCTTGTCATCCACACCAAAACCAGCAACCTTGTCATCCACACCAAAACCAGCAACCTTGTCATCCACACCAAAACCAGCAACCTTGTCATCCACACCAAAACCAGCAACCTTGTCATCCACACCAAAACCAGCAACCTTGTCATCCACACCAAAACCAGCAACCTTGTCATCCACACCGAAACCAGCACATTTGTCATCCACACCAAAATCAGCACATTTGTCATCCACACCAACATCAGCACATTTGTCATCCACACCAACATCAGCACATTTGTCATCCACACCAACATCAGCACATTTGTCATCCACACCAACATCAGCACATTTGTCATCCACACCAACATCAGCACATTTGTCATCCACACCAAAACCAGCACATTTGTCATCCACACCAACATCAGCACATTTGTCATCCACACCAAAACGAGCAACTTTGTCATCCACACCAAAACCAGCAACCTTGTCATCCACACCAAAACCAGCAACCTTGTCATCCACACCAAAACCAGCAACTTTGTCATCCACACCAAAACCAGCACATTTGTCATCCACACCAAAATCAGCACATTTGTCATCCACACCAACATCAGCACATTTGTCATCCACACCAACATCAGCACATTTGTCATCCACACCAAAATCAGCACATTTGTCATCCACACCAACATCAGCACATTTGTCATCCACACCAACATGAACTTATTTTATTTTTGTTTAGATGAGTATTTGTGGAAGACATAAAAGAAAGCAGAAAACGAGAAATTCTATTTTCATTTATTTAAAATCATCAACTAATAATATAAATACTGACCGAGCCGAGACTCCTGATTATTGTTAATATAATATCCCAATCATTATCAATGCCATCATTATAGCCTACAACGTTTGTTGTCATCCACACCAAAATCAGCACATTGAAACAATTGGGGGTTTTACTTATCACATGACACTTTCGCAACGTTGAACCAATTAAGCCAACATCCTAGTCAGACGCCGAGTGATAGGCCTGGAATATAATTAGCGTTGTTTATTTTAAACGCACCTTTTTTTTTTCTAAAAAATTTAAATTGAAAATACTAGACATAAGAGTGATAAAAAGGGATCATATCGATTGTATTCCAAAGTAAGTTAAATTTGATACCTAGAGATCCTAATGTTTCACAGTATTTGGAATCGATGCTAATATCAGTCCGTTGTAAATAAGTTTCATTCGATACCTAGTAGTCCAGACGATATATTGTATTGAAATTACTTGTATTGAAATTACTTGATATATCTTCACTAACGGACCGGCTTGTATTGTCAATCCTCCTTTGTTTACTATTCAGGAAATCTGTTTTTTTTTCCCCTGGACATTCAAGGCCTTGATTATATGGAACCTAATCCGGCTGGAAAATGACATCTGTCGTTGACTATCTAGTATCAATGTGTCACACTCTATTAGCGTGCGTGTTCACGTGGTAACGCTACTACTGACCAAGCCTCACATGCCGGACACATGGACGGGGACACAAAATTATGCTCGTACGGGTTAATGACCTTAGTGGTCAAGTTTTAGCTAGACGGAAAATTAACATGCTTTGCTTTTAGTGCTATTAATAGTAATTATTAGTCATTATTATTATTATTATTATCGCCACCGTTATACTGTTTTCGCTATTATTTTTCTTTTGCTTTCAGGAAATATGCACATTTTTTGTATTAAGCACACGAAGACTTATAAAATATAATGTCCTGCTAAGCTACTAGGTTAGGGTTTAGGGTTAGGGTTTAGGGTTAGGGTTTAGGGTTAGGGTTTAGGGTTAGGGTTTAGGTTGTGACTCTAGTAGACTGTTCAATGTTCATATTTATAATTGACATTTCAAAGGATTTGATCTATATTAGTTTAATTTCGTGCTTCGACCTCATTATAAAAACTCTCCTAATCATAATTCTGGCCCGTGAATTCTAGTATCACTAGCCTCTTGAAGTATGTACTCCTGAGTAAAGGGTGCTTAACTCTATAATGAAGTGATATAATAAAGCGCTACTAGTTAAAGCATTCCTTAGATGTGTTCATAGTGAAAAATTAATTTTCATTGTTCCCACCTTATTTGAGTCTTACCATCCGCCACTGTTGGCGTCTTTTGTATCTTATATCTTCTCGTACTTAGATATTTTTAAATAGAATCAATCATCAGCCAATCTACAATTCTACATTGTGAAATTCCAGTGGCTAACTGAAGGTCTGGCACAGAGAAATTAACAAGTCTATTGACTTCATTAATTGCACTCTTGAGACTTGAACTCAAATACTACAGTGTGATCAATCTCTCTGTGGTAGATTTCTCATGTTCATGATCACTGCCTACATTGGTCAAGAATTCCTATCAAGGAATTTAAAATAACCCGGAAATAGCGTCTATAAAATATGGTTAAATAGAAATTATTGAAAATGTTTGTATCTACAACTATGTAGCCTACGCATGGAGATAAAAACAGCCATACTTTGTGACTCTAAAACTGAACAGCCATACTTTGTAACTCTAAAACTAAACAGTCATTCTTTGTGACTCTAAAACTTAACAGTCATTCTTTATGACTTTTCTCTTTGTCCGTTTTAAAGTCCACGATGTAAGGGATTAAACAGAAGCAAATTATGAGTATAAAAAAGGTGAAAAGATCAATGTATAAAATGTTTTAGTTCTTAGCTCTCCAATACATGGGGTGCGACGAAATCCTTATGAATATGCACATGGTTTGGATATCAAAGTCTTTATTGATTTGAACTTAGCAGTGATTGCACTACAGCTTGTTACCGACATGGATTGCATATTCTGTTTCCGGAACCTTTGTGACTCCCTAGAGCAAACACATGAATATGTGAATAGCATTCAAATTTCAGGTGGGTATTGCATGTAAACAAATATAGATTAAAAAAAAAAAGTACTCCCAATCTACTCCTTCTGCTTACAAATTTGTTCAAATGGGTCACTTCAAAAACAAAAATCACTCTAGAATATCGTGGAATTCTATTCTTGACCCCCTCCCCCCCCATTCGCACCTAGTCCAGCGGCTACTGTCCACTAAACGGCTCTAAGAGACTTAATGTTTGTAAGACTAGTGAATTGTCGGATTTAATATAATGTCATGTCATATGACATTTATACTTGATGACTTCTGCCTCTATGTGTTAGATTTTGTCACGTGACTAGATCAACAAGTCCTTAATTATGATACCATTTTTTTTAAACCATCCACTGTCTTCAAAATCTCTCTGAGACACCCGTGCTCTTTCCACGAGAGGCTACTTCAGTGGGTCTTTTTATTTTTCAACTACACTCTTGCTGGCCCATGGTCATAAAGTAACTTCCAGAGTGGGTGAAGGGGGGTGACGTGAGGCCACTTGACTCAGGGCTCACCACGCCCATGTGCCTAGATGATTCCGCGCTTCATTTACCACAAACGAATGAGTGCCCGTCGTAGCGCGCTCTAATCTATTTACATCCATGTAGCGCGTAGCTGAGCGGGCCCCGCTTTTTTTTTCTCCTTCTTTGCTTAAACTCATAGCCGCGTTCCGTGTTGCTGCTTTTGTCTGTACCAGTCTATTGATTGCATGTTAGTGGCCTCAGTGAAACAGATCTACTCACCATCCCTTGTGATATGGATTTATTGTTGTTCTGGACGAGACTGAGATTAATAATTGAACTCAAAACAAGTGGATAATTAATTTTTTTTCCTCACGAATCTTGGCCATTTTTTTTTCTTCCTAAAACGGTAGGTTTTCATTAAACTTAATCATACATACTTTTGACAGATTTGTAATGCGTAACTTATATAGACGTTTTAGTATTTTCGCATTGATATCAATACATTAGGCTGCGCTTTTGTTTACATTTTTTGTCGCGAATTTTATGGACGAAATCAAGAGAAGATTTTTTTTTCTGAATGCTAAATATTACCAAGCTTACATTATAGCTGAAAAAAAGACAAAATAAAAAAGACCCTATAAAATCTAGATTCTAAATGTGTCACATAACTTATTATTAGTAGTTTTAAATCTAGTTTTAGTAAAATATTACAACGCAAGCAATATTTTTTCCTCATTCTTTATATCTAGTACTTTTTAAAAAAAAGTGAATAAATTTTTTTTTAAACGTTTCAAATTAGTATACATATTTTTAAGCATTTATTTAAAGTATAAAAAAATAAAGTGTGCTTGTATTTTCAAGTTTTTCTTTTTTATATATAAAAAAAAGGCTTTATATCTATATCTGTCATAATTAAGGAAATCTCATCGACAATCGCAATTTAAATCAAAACGAGGCTATCCAGTTACAGCAGGACGTGGCACGTGGGCACTTGCCGTTTGCTGTGGCGTGTTCCTTGAACTAATTGCACACAATTAAAATGTTACAATTTTATTGCATGTCATTTAAAAACACATTCAGAAAAAAAAAAGAAAAATATTCGTTGAACAAAAAGACGGTATCAACCATTTACCGAAAAAAAAAATTCGAATCAACTAAATTTGTAATAACTTACACCTCACAAAATAGAATAAGAATTCGTGTGGAAAGAACAAATACTTACTCCAGAGTATTTTTATTTAAAGTATCGCTTGGAAAATCCATTTCTTTTATGAAACATTACACGTTAGGAATTAAATATTTGTATCAACTTAAAAAAAAAATATTTGTTTTAAGCTCAGTGCGCTCTGATCCAAACTTTTTTTGTGGAAGTGGGGGGGGGGGGGGTAATCTGCTTTTTGTCCGGCTCAGCCGACACAACTCAATTTAAGTGTGGGCTTGAACTCGAGATCTCTTGATAGGTAACGAAGTGGTTCTATTGATAGTAGGAATACTTAATTTATGATAGTACTTTGAACTGTACCTATAGTACCAGCTGTACTTACTCAGTGACATGTTACAGACAGCATTCAGTGTAAAAGTAAATCAAATTTATTATTTATTAATTTTTTCGTTTCATTTTTATTATCTGTTTTGCATATTACGAAAAGTATCGAGTGACAATCAATAACGTAATACTACAATATACAAATGAAGTTTGAAGCTTGTTGAAGCAAATAATGAATAAACATGAAATGTAGCATATATAAATAGTACCTTAGTGCTGCTATCATTATATGTTACATGTCATGTTGACAATATGCAGTATTAAAATTAAACGAATAAAATTTTTTTTTTCTTTGCAACGTCTTAAATCGTCTGCCATTAGGTTTTGGGAAATGGGTTGTCTACTTTTTCAAGAGAGTCTTAATCTTTTGGTATTTAGAATGATTAATTTCAAGACTTAGTCTAATAAATGAAAGAAACATAATATAGAGAAATAGTATTCCGATGTACTATATGACATTGTATGTATACTCACTGTATAGATGATCAATTATAAATATTAATGATATCTACTTATGAGTAAACTTAGATAATTTGTACTTAGACAAAACATGAATACCTGACAGTAAGGATTTAGATGTATGCACTCACGACTGTCGTTCGGTGGTCTCGATTATCCCGGGTTCAAACTCAGCCTGTTGCCTTCCCCCGTCGTCTTGCGGGAGGTTTGGATTATTCAAATGTGAAGTTTGAAGGCGCATCCGAAGCATGTATAAAACATTTCAAATAAAAAATAAAATGAATACCGCAATCCTTATAGGTGTGTTTTTATAGGCCTGCATTTAACATAAACAGTGTTTGTGTTTTTATAGGCCTACACTTTACATAAACAGTGTTTGTTTTTTTATAGGCCTGCATTTAACATAAACAGTGTTTTTTTTTTTATAGGCCTACACTTAACATAAACATTTTTTTTATAGGCCTACACTTAACATAAACAGTGGGTTTTTTTTATAAGCCTACACTTAACATAAACAGTGTTTTTTTTTTTATAGGCCTACACTTAACATAAACAGTGTTTTTTTTTATAGGCCTACACTTAACATAAACAGTGTTGTTTATTTTAAATAGGCCTACACTTAACATAAACAGTGGGTTTTTTTATAAGCCTACACTTAACATAAACAGTGTTTTTTTTTTATAGGCCTACACTTAACATAAACAGTTATTTTTTTTATAGGCCTACACTTAACATAAACAGTGTTGTTTTTTTATAGGCCTACACTTAACATAAACAGTGTTGTTTTTTTTAAATAGGCCTACACTTAACATAAACAGTGGTTTTTTTTTTTATAAGCCTACACTTAACATAAACAGTGTTGTTTTTTTATAGGCCTACACTTAACATAAACAGTGTTGTTTTTTTTAACTTTACTTTTTACTTTACACTTAACATAAAGTGATTTTTTTTGTGGCATTAAAAGCAAAGGAAAAAAGGTAATAATGAGTATTAACAAAGTCAAATAATTGTACTTAAGCTGATGTTCTAGGTCTAGATTTGCTATCCCTAAATCATCCAAGCTCTGTCTTTGTGAAGATTTACTAGATCTAGATCTTTAGAAACAAGTTTATGATCGAGACTTGTTGGACACCACCTTCATGTGTCTTGAGTTAAGTGTTGACAATGTTCAGGCGGAAGTAGTAACTAATTCCAGATAACCAACTGAACACAGGTGAATGGCCAACAATGAAATGAGATGACCAAGAGAGTGTTGACGATTCAAACATTTAATCCGGTAATAAATGAAATCCTTCAATGTAGTAACCAAATAACTAAGTCTAAAACATCTTGATTAACAAAACTTGACTGTCTCTAAAAACGCTAACATATGAATTGGTTTCATTTCATATCTAACTCTAGTGTATGTTTTTATTATACCGTTATTGTTGCTATATAAAACTGAACCCGAAATACACGAAACAAAATTAATCTTAACTTTTACGTAAAGCTAGTACTAAGTAAGTACGCCTCAAATCCCTGAATTTAAACTAGATTAGCCTAACAGCCATCACAACCCTGTCATTGCAATGAATCAGAGTTGTCACGTCACTGACCTAAAGAGAACAAAATTGAAACAGTGATACAGTATTAATTAATTCTCTACTATCTACTTATTCTACTATAATAAATATTCAAGAAAACTCAAGACATACATGAGTTCTCCACAACAAACGTCAAAGTGGTTAGCCGGACAATAAGTTATGGACAACAAATTATGCATTAAATTTTAAAACTTTAATTGAAAAAAAATCCAATACTGACTCTGTCAGTACCGTATGTTTAAGTTTCAATGGAAGGCTGTTTGAATAAGCGAATGAAAAGAGTAATTATAGAAGTATAATTTAAATCTAAAAACAACATTGTAAAAGGAAACGAAATTAATTATAGAAGTCGGCCTGGTTGTTTAATTAACACGCGGAATGTAACATTATTTATTTAGCAGTGACGCTTTCATTCAACGGGTTAATTTTAGACTCAATCGAGGTTTGGGCGACTCACATTTTTTTTCTTTCTAGTTGTCAACACATTGTGCTTAATGTTGTCTTCTTATGTGCATGTATGTTTGTGTGTTTGTGGGGGTGGGGGTGACTCTGGAGATATAATAGAAAGAGTGGTTGAACATATGTGACTTGGTCTTTGATAAACTGGCCCAGGTTTGTATCCTACCCACCAACCACCCTATCCCATACTATACTCAAGAGGATGATAGTTATAGGACCTAATAAGCTTCTCTCTGGATAGAATATTTTTATAGTGAACTATATTGATAAGTGGCTAATACATTATTCATTACCCGACACTTGCCTATGTTGATAATTGATTTGTAAATCTTTATCCGATTTCGACCTATGTGAATAATAATGTAAAGCATTTTCTCCGTACCGTAAATTTATGGGACTGGTTTGTCTAGCATTCGAGTTGAAATTATGTCTTAGAGAATAAATGTTTTTGAGTTTATGTTTTCAGACGTTGTTAATGGCATCTTATTTTTCGTAATTTTTTAAACCCATAATTTTCTTATCTTATATGATACAGACGTTACTTCAAAAAAGAAGATGTTTACGTCCTACGCGTTATGCATTTAGTCATGCATGTTAATCAATGACCTAAATTCTTCCAAGTCACTGGTTTTCCTGGCTAGCTCTCGCAACCCATTTCATGCTCTAATAGCGCTGAGGAAGAAAGAGCATTTATACAGATTTGTCCTAGCATTTGGAAATAAGAATGTGCTTTTATCTTTGTGTCTTTCTGTGTATTTTATTAAATTTTGTTTTTATATTTGAAGATTATGGTTCAGTGTTTCATGTATAATTACTACTTTACTTGTAAGTTTCTATCCTGAAGACTTTCTAAATTTTGTGATTTTACTGAAGGTGTTACTCTAGTCAAATGTGAATATTCGTTTTTAATGCGAGCACTTCCGTGTCTACCAAGATACTAGTCCTAGGCAGGGCCGGGTTTAAGTAAGTGAAGGCCCTGGACAGAGTTTTTGAGGAGGCCCCTACACTTTTTCGAAAGCTTGAATAAAAATCCACTTATTAATAACAATAATGATATCTAAAAGCATGCCTTCTTTTTATAAGATAGTAATAGAGTACTTATACATTTTATCTTTTTTAGAGGCCCCGTAAGGGGAAAAGCCGCTATTAGGTTTGTGCAAAATGTCCGTCTGTCCGTCTGTCACACTCAGACCTCGAAAACTAAAAGAGAAATGAAAAATATTATTTCACCATGCGATGCGATTTGAAAACGGCTACTTTTGGTTTTCTAAAAGCAAACAGTTTTTTATAAAATTAATTATGCAAGCGATTTTTTCAAAAAATACACCAATTCAAAAACAATTACGTAAATGTAAAGTAGGCAATGTTACAATATGTTAACAAAGTATCACAGTATCACAAAGTCAAATATATATATATTAGAAATGTGCACAACAAATAAAAATATTAGTTAAAGGTGATTTTTTTTCTGGTCAACTAGCTGCTAAAATTAAAAGAAAACATTTATGTTTGTTTATAAAGGCTAAAAATGCACTTTCTATGTAAATATCTCGCACATTTTTTAAAATGGACTTTTTATGTAGCAACTTTCGTGCAGTGACAAGCATCTGCAAGACATGGTGCCATCAGTTCCCTCAAAATTTTAAAAATAATCAGATTTTATGTATTTTTTGTTTATAGCTCCCATCAGAATAAAAGAGGCTTATTTTTGTGCGTAATTTCGGTCGGTCTGTCAGTCACGTTTAAATTATAAAATACGCTATAACCTATTGAAAATCTGATTTACCCTTTATTGTTTCTCCTGTAACATCTCAATAGTTTTAAGTATCTATAATTGATTGTTCCGGATGTTTTGTGCAAAACTAATCAATGCCAATGAATGTTTGTTTGCTCTTCTAACCTATATTACATTTAATTTCCATGCTTAAACGTTGCAATAACACATTATCAAAAATATGTTGTTCCGTTTTTTTTTAATGTAAATAGCATATAAATGCTAAATCAAAATCTCTTTACTGACTGTAAATATAACTGTAAAAATTTTCCGGATATTGTTTTATAAAAAATGAATTATGTCAAATGATTGTTTGAAATCGCATAATTGACTAATATTACACTTATATTCTCTGAAAATACGTCACTATAGTTTAATTATCAATATATCAAATTGTTCCGTATTTTCATCTATAAACAAGTTTTAAAAATATTGACAATAGCTTGTTCAGAATTTTAAAAATGAAAGTAATTTACTAGAAACGATTATTGAAAATCACTATTTAGACTTATTTTACATTTAATTTTCTTGCTGAAACATATCAAAAGTTTTTTAATCGATAAAGAATGTTTCGGATTTTGTTTTTAAAAGAAATTTTCTTATAAATCGTCGCGAAAAATTTCCGAAATTTTATATAAAAAATCTACTAACGCCAGATAAGTGTTTGAAATCCCTCTTCTAATTAATAAAACAAATAATCTTCGCATTTACGAAAAAATTTTGTTCCGATTTTTTATGAAAAATATTTTAACTGTATTATTATCTAAAATCTCACTTCTCTCTTACAGCACATTTGATTTTCTAGCTAAAACGTTACAAAATCTAATTATCGTTAATATTATGTTCCGATTTTTAAGGAAAACAACTTCCAAACACCAAAGTATGATAAGAAAATTTCTCCACTAGGCTGTGGTACATCTAATTTTTATACAAGACCATCCCAAAAACTTAATTAACAGAATTACATTTATCAGGAATTCTCTTTTGCTCTTACTGTTTATAAAAACACCCGGAACAATCTATTATATATAAATATATCTATTGCGTTCAAAATAAAATCATGTCTTGAGTAGTTCTTACGAATAGGCAGATCCGACGGGGGCCGCCTCTGAGTTTTGTGTGATAACACAAACTTTGTTTTTAATCTTGTTTTTTTCCTTCTTTTTAAATATTTAATATGCGTATTTTAGTTACTTTTTTAAAAAATAAATATTTTTTAGTTTTTGGAGAGTAAGTCCCTGGGTTGATGCACTGCATTTATGTATTATGAGCACGCTACAGTCGGGCACTTCTTAACCCTGAAAGTTTTGCCAACCGGAAGATTTAAAGAATTGTCCGTTAAAATGCTTTTTTTTTACTTTTAAACTTGAAAGTTTCTAATCTCCAGAGATTAGGATTTTTCCAAATCTTTGTTGTGGTTGCCCCTTTCTTATGGAGGCCCTGGGGCAGTAGCCACGTTAGACCTCCCTCAAATTCGGCCTTGTAAGACTAAATTGTTTACTCAAGTCTGGAGTCTACGGTGCTCTCCACAAAATGAAAGTATCAGGCACTATTCAACACTGAACTTTGACCTCACCTGCCCCATTGATGCCCATGCCTAAACATAGAAGAAAAATAAAACGGTCCGTAACATTTGCTTGGCCAGTCAGTTGACTGAAGAAATCGATTGAACCAAAATCTTCAATTCAATCGAATTAAAACAAGAACCTTAACCTGGTGTGTTGTCTAAAGCACGAGACATTTGGCGTCGGCGCCAGCGTGGTAACGGTTAATAGACCTTGAACTCTTCCAACTGATCTCAAACATTTCTTTCTTTTTAACCTTGGAAATAACTTTGGAAATGAATACTGGCTAATTGTGATAGCACTACAATCAACTGTACAATTTACTCGTATATTCAAAGTTCTAATACCTGACTGATGGAATTTTGTTGAACATTATCTCTAAATGTATTCTTGTAGTACACGTATGATGGGGCGGTAGTTGGTTGGTAGGGTGTTGGAGTGTACTTTGCTAGAACCACAGTTCTGATGGCCAGATCTAAATGGGGTTGACTGACATATTGACAGGCTGCAAGAGTTAGCAGTTGTTTTTTTTTAACCATTAAATCTTTTCGAAGCTCTTCAATGACAAGGAAAAAAAGACAGAAGCTGGTAAATGTATAGACAATCAGAATCTGATTTAAAAAAAAAAAAAACTAAAATGAATGAAATTATGCAAAACCTAAACACACAAAAAAATATATATTTAGAAGCTGAAGAGATAAGTTTCTGATTTGGCACAGTACTAAGAAGTTAGGTCATTGCTAAGTTTGAGTTTGAAATAGTTGATATAAAGATTCGGGTACCAAAGCAAGGATGGTGTAGTGCGTATTGGAGTTTTGAGCAAATGTCTTCCATGTTCTAGTGAAGCGGACATGAGGATACTACAAATTACAGAGCTATTAGACAACGGGATGGTGTCAATGGAGGGAGAGGGAAGACTCCCTCTGGGAGTGAAATACAGGGGAGATCACCTTCAAAACAAAATTTATAGACACGTCTCTAATTGTGTTTATGCCCCGAGCCAATCATCGAGTTTAAATCATCAAGTTTTAGCGAACATTTTACTTGCCCCCTTTTCAATGTTTTGGTCAAGTCTTTGAAAGTCAGTTCATTATCTTATAAGTTACAACCATAGACATAGACATAGATACGTATGTCAGTAAAAACAAATCTGATACTCAAAGTTTTTGTGTCACTGAGTTGCATAAAACACTAAACTAGCTCATAGGGGGCTTGAACTTGAAAGCCGATGTGGACCAGGAGTTTGAAGTTGAGATTTGTCTCTATCTGATTTGTACATGCAACACGGAAACCTTGCCTTAGACATCCCTCCCACCCCCTCCCCAAAGTGCACAAAAGAGATGAGACCAGAGCCTGCACTCAGCATGCCATAGAGTGAATTACACGATACAATAGACTCAATACATTCTCTCACTCGTAGTGTGGTTCTTAATTTATAAGTGAAAGACAAAATCTAGAAGCTTCAACAAAAAATATTTGTGTCGCATATTTTTGTTTTACTTGGGGGAAGATGGTTTTAAGAAAATGAATTATTGTACGTAAAGTGTACTAAAAATAAAAACACAGTAAATAAGACTAGTGCCATCTTGAATCGATCAAAGTTCTGTGGGTGATTTCAACTTGACTTTCACATGCATCTGAGAAGCGAATCGTTACAAGCGCTCAGTTTCAATATTGAGAAGACGAAAGAAGATTCCCTGAAGAGATACTACAGTAAGACTAACTAAAACCAAATAATTTCATTTACCGTAAACCTCTTGCAATTAGAAAAAAAAAATCAAGGCTTAAATGTTTATTTCCAAACCGACAGAATTCGAAAGTGAAACTGTAGTGCTAAACACGAGTGCTGCTGAGTGCTCTTCGATAAACTCTCAAGTTACAGTTGACATTTGAACATTGGGGACTGTAATCATGCTCAAAAGTACTGGCGTTTTTTTTAGTGAGGTGGCGTCATTAGTGAGGTGTAAGAGGTGAGGACCGCACTCCGTCACATACTTCCTTCTCTGCTCCATAGCTATTGCTTTGAATTAAGTTAATACCAACATAAGTTCTCAACAACTTAACAGGAACGCCCCTACATGTCGCAGCTTTTCGGGGCTAGTAAGTAAACTATCCGATTGCAATACAAGTACCTATCTCCACAATTTGATCTATTTAATTTACACAATTTAATATATCTACACAATTTGATCCATTTACACATGAATCGAAATTAGATATGTTGAATTTAATTGAAATGTTATTCTTTAAACAAGGTTTTAAAAAATACATCTCAGGTAATTTTTTATTTAATACAACATACACCTGAAAGAAATATAAAATGTCATAAATACAAGATCTCGGCCTTGACTTTTTTGTTCAGAATGTAATCATATTTCCTATAGTAAATATGGAAACTCAGTTCCAAAAGTCACACAACTCTATGTGGCCCTTCAAAAACTCGAATTTGTTTTTAAAAAAACTCTTAAATTATCAACACTTCCTTCATTTTGTACACCAAATACACCAAAAAAAAGGGCTATTTATAATTTTTCCGTCATGTATGAAAATCTCAGGACGCGCGGTGGCAAAGCGCTTGGTTTCCAAACCAGGGATCTCGGGTTCGAATTCTAGTGAAGACTGGGATTTTGAATTTCGGGATCTCTGAGTCCCAGCTCTAATGGGTACCTAATACTATTGGTTGATGGCCACATGACATCCTCGTTAACGGTGGGCCACAGAAACAGATGACCTTAACATCATCTGCCCTATAGATCTCAAGATCTGAAAGCGGAAAATTACTTTTTACTATAGAAATCTCCAATAAAGTAGACATTGATGATGTAAATAACTTCGTGTTTTTGTGTAAAGTAATGCCGTTAACATGTCCCCATGAGTTGTAAATAAACCGACACTATTTATGTAGGAATGGACACATCGAATAGGTCAATACCTTTATACACGTGTATTGTAAAGTAACAGCCAGATCTAGTGGCATCACTCTAATTGACGTTGATGAGTTTACATTTCACATACACATGGAGTCATGGGCGTAGCCAGGATTTTTTTTTCGGGGGGGGGAGGGGTTTGAGGGGATTTTTTTATCCCCCTCGCCCCCCTCCCCGAAAAAAATGATATATCTATACATAATGGAATTCTATTTATTCCTTTTATCTCTCTGTTGTTTCAGCACAAATTTAACTACATATTGCATAATTTTTAATGAGTCACACACACACTGATAGAAACGAATCTTTAAATCTGATTTTTTAAAAAGTATTACTATAATTTAAAACGATAGTGAATAAGGAGTGTTCAAACTGTATGCAGCCAAAAGTAGAGATATTTGGATCGATTGATGAGTATAATTGTATCGAGAATGACTCTCACTAGCTACGGCAAAGAAATTCTAATTGGTGACGCTTATAACTCCACGGAAACTCCTGGATGCGTACACAGCGCCTGGGCTAATTGCATTAGACGCTCCGTGCATAAAGCGTAGACGATAGCTAATCAGCAAATGCTGCCTTCGACACGATGCCAAATTTGATGACATCAGAGTCAGTGTTGCCAATTTAGTTCTTTTGATGCTAAATCCTTAATTCTTTTGTTACTGGAACTATGTCTGTTTCTTTCAGACAATTGTTTGTTACGTGTGTTGTTACTTAACATTTTTTCCCTCCTTTTCCTTACGTCCCTTCGCGTTTTTCTTTCTTTCATTTTTTTTATATACACGATGAAAATATTTTAAATCTTTAGTAGTAAAAACTTTGTGTTGTCTAGTTACTTCCAGGGGTATATGTACCCAAGATTGAGAAATCCTGGTTCAATGAGGAGTTGTTAAAATGATGAAGATAAATAGGCGGAAACATAACAAATAGTTACGAAAATCATACATTTATTTACATAGCTTATATAAACTCAATCTGTCAGTTTGTCTGTCTGTGAAAGTTTCTACACTTCATTTCTCCAACACACAATCTCGGATCAAGCTCAATTATTTATTATACCTAACAACACAAGAATCAATTTTTAAAAGTAACCAATTAGTTAATTAACTATTGATAATTATTTATAATTAAATTTAAAACAAACCATAGATAACTATACAATCTTCTATTGTCATAAGCACATCACTAGCAGAGTGTTTAGTATGTCGTCTTAAGTAGGCTTGAAACACGAGACTGAATTCAAGCCTTTAACTTTTTTTTTTCATAAATGCTTTTAAAAAGCGATTATCGTAAAATTCACCCAAATATCCCTTTCTTTCTTTTGTTGTTGGTCTAGATCTATTACACATGTAATGACATAACTGATCCAAACTAACGGATACAATTACACTTTGTATAATGCTCTGTTTTATGTTTTTCTTGTTTATAATTTTGAATGCGAAAAGAAAAGTGTACTTATGGACAGTGTACACATCTCACAATGTAGAAGTCTTACGTAGTTTAGTCTTGCTGTTGTTGTTTCAATACTGTGGAAAAAAAGAATAACAATACGACTGTATAAAAATTTTTAAATCCCTTCAGATTTCTTGTTTAACAAGTTCAACTTGGTTATGGTGACCTATGGTATACATTCTAACAAAGCTAGTCACCCTCAACATTTTGTGTTTAATCGACTCGCCTACTTTCCACATTTTCGATATTTGCCTATAGCCCTCCGGATAACTCGCTCCTGTATTGCGGTGGCAAAGACTTCTGTTTCAGGATATAGGTGTCCATCTTTGAGTCATGTTTAACATGCAGACTTGTCTATCTTGTAACCAAGTAGCAAAGTGTGAATTTTTAAATGGAGTACTTTTTCTTCCCGTTGGCGAATCTCATGGCCTTTGTCTGAGTTTGTCATCTAAACTAACATTAACATTTGTATTGTTCAGGTTTAGAGAAGTCGTTTCCGTCATATTTGCCAATGAAGAGTTACGCGCTCTTGACAAGATGGCTGCTCCCTGTTTACAGTTATCATAGATGAGTTAAATTTTCGTTTTGTCGTATTAAAACCAAACGAAATTCCATAAAAAGCTATTCAACTAATAAACTAATATCTTTAAATTATAGATTTAACTTAATTCATGATTTTTTCCACTAATTAATTCAAATTAACAACTCTTAGTTTAGGACTATTTTGTCTCACTAATCCTTATAATTATATTTAATATTATTTAGTCTATATTTATTATTATATCCTTAGATTTTAGATCTAGTCAGTCTTAGACTTAGACTTTAATTAAGGCCTTAGATCTACTACTCATCTACTAATACTACTAATAATAACTAATAGTAATATTCTATATAGTTAGTTAAACACATAAATATATTGATCTGGAACTAGATCTAGTCTAGGTCTATATTTTGAATAAACCATTTGATTGTCATTGTAAATTAGCTTTCACTTTAGACTTAGACTTAACTTAGGCCATCCTAGGCATTTTTAACCTTAAAGTAGAATTAGACTAGACCTTTAAAAACTAAAATCAACAACAGTCATCATGAAATTGCTCTGGCTATTTATCCTAATAATTACTAAATACACACTAGCTGAACACAGAACTAGATCTACCTCAGTCAACACTAAACTTAAAAAGGAAAAAACAGTCATAATCAATCATCACACTTTAGATCAATGCAACTTCAAAAATAACCTAACATACACATCCATAACATTAAAGAAGATTACCCATCACAAATGGAAGTTCTTAATCAGACACAGTAGAAATAAATACCTATCACTTTTAATATTAATAGCAGGAGATGTAGAGTCAAATCCAGGGCCTAGATCTAAAGATAGATGCAACATCTGCAAAAAAGTATGCACCATGAAACAGAAAGCCATTCAATGTGACACCTGTGATGAATGGTACCATGCATCATGTCTCCATATGAATACACCTGTGTATTATGCCTTAGGCAACAAAGATGCATCATGGCACTGTGTACCGTGTGGGTTACCTCAGTTTACATCAGGACTGTTTGATTCCTTTGATGCGGACACTTCTAACCCATACAACATCCTAAACACCATCACAAAACAAACTCACCAACTACTAGCCAGATCCACTCCTGTTAAACCTAAATCTACTAAAATTAATACAGCAGCCTCACTAGACAGACCTGCTAAAGAAGTAATACCAAAATACCTTAAAACCTTAGTAATAAATTTTCAAAGCATTAGGAACAAAACAGCAGACTTAGAAATTTTATTAGAATGTGAGAAACCAGACATAATTGCAGGAACAGAAACTTGGCTACATCCTGAAATTTATAATGCAGAAATTTTCAATAGTGATTATGAAATTTTTAGAAAAGATAGGGCTGATAATCATGGAGGAGTTCTTCTAGCAATAAAAAACACTCTAATAGCAGAAGAAATTACCTTACCTAACTCCAAAAATATAGAATCTACATTTTTTAAAATTAATACAACCTCGACATCCCTAATAATAGGCAGCATTTACAGACCACCAAATTCTAGTTTAGAATACATGCAGGAACTATGTAATCAGATTACTACACTTAAAGAGACAAATAAAAATGCAGTTTTTTGGATTATGGGTGATTTCAACCTACCTGATATAAATTGGAAAACACTAACCATAGATAAACACCAAAACCTTAAGGACATAAATGAGCTTTTCATAGAAACTTTACACAACCTAAGTTTAGATCAAATCATTAAAAAGCCAACTAGATTAAACAACACATTAGATCTCTTCTTAACCAACAGACCTGGATTAGTAGTTGATTATGATATTATCCCTGGTCTATCAGACCATAAGATCATAAAAATACACAGTCAGATAAAAGCAGTAGCCAATACAAAACCCAAAAGAAAAAACTTACTCTGGAATAAATGTAACCTAACACAACTAGACCAAGCTGCATTACACTTTCAACAAACATTCTTATTAGAAAAAGACATTAACCAACCAGTCGATGACCTCTGGAATTTCATTAAAAACCATCTTAAAAGCATTATAGAAAATCATATACCAACTAAATACACATCAAACAAAATAAATAAATCCTGGTTTAATAATAGACTAAAGAAGCTTTGTAAACAGAAGGAAAACCTATATAGAAAATTTAAAGAAACCAAGGCAGAAAGAGTTTACAAAAGTATATAAAAATTAAAAAGATAACCCAAAAAGTAAGCAGACAGCTGCAGAGTGAATACATAAACAATGTAATATCTAGAGATAACAACAAAAACCTATGGTCATACATTAAGTCTAAGAAAATGGAAACAACAGGCATAGCGCCATTAAAAGATGAACAGGACATAATACATAATGATAATGAAACTAAAGCAAACATCCTAAACCAATACTTTGCATCAGCATTCTCAGCCCCAGGAGACAAAGACATAATTCTTAATTTGAACCAAGTAGACAACATAGAAGATTTAGTAGTACAAGAAAATGGAATTCAAAAAGTATTTGCCAACACCAAACCAAATAAAGCGTCTGGACCTGATGGTATTCCAGCTAGATTACTCAAAGAACTAAGCAATGAGCTAGCCCCAGTGTTCAAAATACTCTTTCAGGCATCTCTTAACCAGGGCAGAGTACCAAAGGACTGGAAAGAAGCTAATGTCACCCCCCTATTTAAAAAAGGAGAAAAATCTGAATCAGGAAACTACAGTCCAGTATCACTTACCAGCATCACATGTAAAATCCTAGAACACATAATATGTAGCAACATCATAAACCACTTAGACAAACATAATGTCCTCACCCCATACCAACATGGCTTTAGGAAATATAGATCATGTGAAACACAACTAATAGGACTAATTGATGATTTTTCAAAAGGTTTAGATAATAGTGAACAAATAGATGCTATCTTACTAGATTTTTCCAAGGCTTTTGACAAAATTCACCACCATAGTTTGCTTAAAAAATTAAAATATTTCGGCATTAATGGTCCACTGCATCAGTGGATTAAAGATTTTCTGATAGGGAGAGAACAAACTGTAATAATAAATGGCTCTAAATCAACACCAATAACAGTAAACTCAGGTGTACCTCAAGGAACAGTCTTGGGTCCACTACTATTTTTAATTTACATAAATGATTTACCAAATTGCATTAGTTCAGGAACAAAAGTCAGATTATTTGCAGACGATTGCATAATATATAGAACAATACAAGACACAGATATTTTACAAAGAGAATTAGATGAATTACAGAAATGGGAATCAAATTGGAGCATGTCTTTCCACCCAGAAAAATGTCAGTTGTTAAGAGTAACAAAAAAACTAAAACAATTAATTCCACTTATCTTATTCATGGCAAACCAGTAACACAGACTAAAAACGCAAATATCTAGGTGTTATAATAAATGAAAAACTGTCATGGAATCCACATATTGATGAAACTATTAAAAAAATCCAACAAAACATTAGGGTTTATTAAAAGAAATTTCTATAAATCAAATAAGAACATAAAACTAAAATGTTATTTAACCTTGGTTAGGCCAATAATAGAATATGCATCCACCGTTTGGGACCCCTCAACTCAAGAAAACATTAAGAAACTGGAACAAACACAAAATAGAGCAGTGAGATTCATAACAAAGGAATATTCACATTTGACTAGAGTAACACCATTAGTAAAATCACTAAATTTAGGAAGCCTTCAGGACAGAAGACTCAGAAGTAAAGTAGCAATTATACATAAAACACTGAACCATAATCTTCAAATACAAAATTTAATAAAATACTCTGAAAGACACAAAAATAAAGGCACATTCCTTGTCCCATATGCTAGGACAAATTTGTACAAATACTCCTTCTTCCCTAGTGCTATTAGAGCATGGAATGGGTTGCCTGAGCTATCCAGAAAAACCAGTGACTTGGCAGAATTTAAGTCATTGGTTAATATGCATGACTAAATGCATGACGCGTAGGATGTAATAATTTTCTTTTTTGAAGTAACGTCTGTATTATATAAGATAAGAGAAGGTAATTAGATCACTTCTAGTAGTTTGAATACTATTTCAAACATAATCTGCTTCATGGATTTATAAATGCTGTGCATTCCATGGCCTCCATCCTTCCTGATTAGATACAACCTTAGGGTAGAAGACTTAAAGATGTAAACAAAAACATGTGGTTGTTTAGTGAATCTGTCAAGTCATGTAGGTCAGTGACACTCCAGTTCTATAAAACCGAAAGTATATAGCACTATTAGAACGGCCAAGCCATTTATAGTAGTATTGACGTTGTTGCTGGTGACTTTGTTCTATAGTATATTAGTCACTCTGTGCTTGTACTTGGTAGTCTTAAAGCTTCTATGGTTTATAGTGACATTCTAATTATTTGTAAGTTATTTTTTAACGATTTAAGTTAAAAACATGTAAAAAAAAAAAGGGAAGGGGGGATTGTACTTTGGCCGTTTCACAACATGGTATTGCTAGTAGAAGTTCAGTATAAATGAACACTTACCAAATAAAGTTGTTAATGTTTGTGTGTTTAGGGAAAGTCTCCGTCGCTCAGCAATGTCCCCCATTACTCAGTGGTGCTATTAACAAATTAGCTGAGTGATCATATTAGCTTACCAGTGGCAAGATTAATTATCGAATTAATTATTGTGGTCCGAAACTCCAAATGTCCCGACACAGCCAAGTAGATCAGCGGGACGGAGCGAACAGATGATAAATACGTGTGTTGATGGGAGCGGATAGAACAAGTTAACAAACAGAAAGGAAAATGTAGAATAGCGCTCCAAACGTCACAAAACTAATTCGTGTATAAGTTAGGATAAGCTTGAGAAGTCAGGATAAGCCTGATAAGTCTGGGTAAACGTGTTTCTAGCCTAATTACTATTGATTATCCTCTTTGTATTGTTGAAATAAAGTTAGTGGCAAGCAATTTTCAACTTAACTCAACTTATAAATGTTCAAAATTATTTAGGACTAGGCAGAGTAATGACATAAGTAAACAGTGGCTGAAATGTATACAGGAAGTGAAAGGGAAGATTTGAGTGTTAAAAGCCCAGAACGAATGCGTTTAGAGAAAAAAAAACTATAACTATTTTGAAATTAATCAAATATTCTTAGTTATAAAATAATTATTTTCAAAATCAGTGAAACACTTCGTCCATTGTTTTGTTTTACATGCTTCGGGTGTTTCGTTTTAGAACAGAAAGTTATTACATCTGTCAATGATCTATAATTGATAATCATGACATTAATTTTGTAGGATGCTCGTAGACATTCCTCTTATTGGCTTGCCATGCATAAGCAGCGGTACAAAACTGACTACAGTTACAGGAACTACTTGCGACATGTAAATAAGAAAGACTGCTTGTATAACGTCATAGAATCTGAAGTTCATTTCCATGATATCAATCCACTTTTCATGAGGATGTTGATGGACATAATAACTTCTCGCTTCACTGAAAATACTTTCATATCACACTTAGTCTAGTCTACTACTTGAGTTCACATAAAACTAATAACTTCAACTTACAAACTTCAACCAATCATTTCATTTCCAACAAGTAAAACCTTTCAAGTACAACTGACTACTTCTATTTAATACATGTAGCTAACTTAAACTCTCGATCTCTCATATGACCTCACTTCCGGTCATACCTAACTCATGTTCACTATTTGCATTTTTACGCGTTGTATTCATAGAATTCGCTATAGCACAATAAGGTCCAATAAGTTAATTATTTTGACTGTGACAACATCCCAGCTCAAACCTCTCACAGGATGGTGAGGGATGGTTCGGGCCCGCGACTATTGATACGACAGTCCAGAGCGCATACCACACGACCAGGCAACCATTCATTCATTTACAACACAATTCTCCATAATTCTTCACCTCTGACGACAGAATTTTTTTTTTATGAAGAGTTCTGTCAGCTTCAATTAACAACCTGAAGAAATGTCACCCTCGTGTAATACTTGTACACACATTGTCTTGTGTTACCAGAGAGTTGTATTAAGTTTCTTTGGGTTATTTATATATATATATATATATATGTATATATCTCAAAGTCATACTAGCCTTGTAATACAACACGTCTATAATAGAATGTTTGTCATGGGCTTACAATTAAAAATCAAGGCGAGAAAGTTGAAGTCTAAGGTAACTGAGAAAATTATATTGATAGATCTACAATTGTACTTTATACACTTATCTTACTGGAAATACACAATAGATAAGCAATCCTTTTTTTAAAACTCTGTCTTAATTAGAACAATGGGAGAAGTATTGTAGCAGTTCTATCATAGTTCTATACATTCGTTTCAAACATTCCCAAGTGCCTCTTATTTGTTAGCAACTTCGCATTATCTGTGCTGGAACTAAAGAAAGTTGGTCAAACGGTGTTTATGAAAGGATGACATTTAAGAATGAATGTAACATCATCCTCTGTCACATGATCATCTGTCACACGATCTGCGTCATTTTAAAAATGTGTTCTTTTTTGTCTTACTATTTGTGTAGAGTGCGCCCCAGACAGAGACTTTTCAAGCTCGTGCAGTCTTCCGTTTCTTCTGTTGGGGAAGCGCGTTTTCAGTAATGGCACTCAGCAAGAACAACTCAGCTTGAGTTCAATGTTGAAATCAAAATGTATCATCTATAATCTATATCGTACCCCTTTATTTGGGTAGCCAGTAGACGTAGGTCTTTCAGTCTCATGCCGCACTTGCAGAGATTTCGTTTTATGTAACATTATCTTATTAGAAGTTACATGCGTTCCTAAAAAAAAAGAAAAGTACATTCCATGTTTTATTCAAGTCAATCTTGTTGAATACAATCTTTAGCTCTATTCAGACTTAGGTGTTCTCATCTGATTCTGACAATTCGTGTCATGCTCCAATGACAATTGAAAGGGAAGAGTCTTTTTTTTATATAAATTTATTGTAGCATATTAAATATGTTGGTTCCGTAAAAGGTTGTCATTGCCGAATTTGGTAATGGAAATAAGTACTCCTATAAAATGCAACCTATGACATGAGTCTCAAATAGCCTCTGTGTGACTCAGATATTGGGCCCGGCGGAACTATTGATTACTAACAGGAGAAAGTGTATAGGTGAGTAATTGGCGCCCAAACCTGTAATCTTCGGGCGAGAGGGGCACGATAGCCTTGGCTGGCCACTCACCTGGGGAAACTTTTAATTCAAACCACTGTTCCCTTGGAACTTTACCAAACATGGGAAAGGCTTCGGGAGTCAACCATGATGAAAAATCAGAAGCCGGCGACGTGCTTGGAGAGGAGAAACTACTGTGTAGGCAACATCGCTTTGACCATGTCTAATGTCCAGTCATTTCTTGTCTAGGGGAAGTCCCAAAGACGTTTGTCGTTTGAAGGAGGTCACATACTAAAGAAATGTAACTCTATCCTTGAGTGTTTCATTAAGTTACAGGTTTATTTTTACAAAAATTATTGCTTAACAAAAAGATTCAGCAAAAATTTGTTTCTTTTACTGTTTCTTTGTTTGCTTCAAAAAAACATGATGTTTATATATTGGAGATATAAAAAAAAAGGGTTCTATCAAACATTCAAAACTAAATGCAGATTGAAAAGCAGTTGACTGTTTGTTATAGTTGAGTTAACAAAAGTGTGATTGAAAACGACATCTAGTCATGCATGTTAATCAACGACTTAAGCTCTGCTAAGTAGTTGGTTATCTTGGCTGATTCAGGCAACCCGTTCCATTCTCTAATGGCACTAGGGAAGCAGGAGCATAGCATAAGGATTATGAAATTCGCTTCTATCTTTGTGTCTTTCTGATTTTTTTTCTTGATATTTTGATCCGAGATTGGGAAATAAGAAAAAAAGACATGTTCAAACTTTTTACCCGATTGACAGACAGACAGAGTGAGTTGATATTAGCATTGTAAAGACTGAAAGAGAAAGAGACAGGTACAGAGAAAAAAAAAACACGCTGGAAAGAATGACAAAGAAACAAGAGTGCACTTGCTGAAAGCAATATTGGCCGAGAGCCTCTTGACGATAGGACAATTTATCAGCCCAGCTCCCTAAGTGGCCTTCCAGTTGGCCGTGTGTTGTAGGGCGTCAACTGTCACTTGCGCCGGCCTTGTTCCCCAATACACCATACCTGGATCATTGTGCTTCTGTTGACGCCAAAGCTTGTTCTATTTATAGTCTTCTGATAATAGGTCATTGATTAAAGGATTATCCAAAGACTTTTCAGTGTAGGCCGAATATTGAAAGGGGAAAAAATGAAAACAATTGATCCAGTGCCAGCATTTTATTTTAATTCTGGAAACTGTCGTAATTTATAAATGAACTAGACCACGTGACATTGCTCTGCGACAGGCTCTGATTGTCCATCTTAAATCTTTGCTCCCTGGTCGTGTGGCATGCGCTCCGGGCTGTCTTTCAGTATTCTCAATGTTTTAGGATTCAAACCCTTCTCGTCTGCCATTCCCTGTCGTCCTGTTGGAGAATGCAATTATTTACAAATATGAAGAACATCTGAAGTATGAAAAAATAATAAAAAATTTCACAGAAGCCGAGATATCCCCGGGAATTTTCTAAAAAAATGTTTAACTCTTAATATTTATCGAATCACTGTTAGTGTTCATGTAATTTTTCTTTTTTCAAATCTGAATATCATTTAGATATAGGCTAACATGTCGACAAACACATTCGCAAATTTGCTATCAAAGAGATGAAAAGCTTGTAGAAGAATGTTGTAGCCAAACTACAGCAGAAAATACATTTCACATACATATAAGTAATTAGAGTTGTTATAGTTAAGGTTCTGTCAATTTGTTTGGTATCTGTGTGGGGGAAGGCTTCCAAGAAATTAGGGGCTCTAAGTTTTAGTTTGTGTAGCTTGGTTGGAAGCCCTAAGATTTAGCTTGTGTAGCTTGGTTGGGAGCATTAAGCTTTAGTTGGGTAGCTTGGTTGGGAGCCCTAAGCTTTAGTTTGTGTAGCT
Source organism: Biomphalaria pfeifferi (assembly GCA_030265305.1). Lineage (NCBI taxonomy): Eukaryota > Metazoa > Mollusca > Gastropoda > Planorbidae > Biomphalaria > Biomphalaria pfeifferi. The sequence goes on along the minus strand of JASAOG010000081.1, from coordinate 2,802,706 downwards.
TGGTTGGGAGCCCTAAGCTTTAGTTGTGTAGCTTGGTTGGGAGCCCTAAGCTTTAGTTGTGTAGCTTGGTTGGGGTCTCTAAGCGTTAGTTGTGTAGCTTGGTTGGGGTCTCTAAGCGTTAGCCCGATGAACTCAGTTTCCATCATGTGTATTGCGACAAGAGCGAAAATGCACTGACCTAAGCCAGCAGAATCAAATGTAATCCATTTTTTAGTTTTGTAAACACTTCTACATATTAACTAACACTGCCCTTTACCTAACTCTTGTAAAATCTTCAACTTAACTCTAAATCATTTAAGTTCATAAACACTATGTGAAAGTGATACTCGAGATAAGTTAAAACCTATCTGAAAGTGAGACTCAAGGTAAGTTAAAACCTATTTCAATTGTTTCTTGCATTGAAACATAAATAGTTCATATAATCTTTTTGCTACCAACGAAGTAGTGGACTATTAATTCAAGAACAGATGCACGAAATAATGGATCTAGGAAATTATAAATTTCCAGGGATTCAGTTTTTAAACAAAGTTAGTTTCGTTTTCAATGACAATAACACTCAATACAAATATGTTAACGGATAATTTAGATTATTGATTGGTACCGCCAAATTATGATTCATCGTCGCAAATCACAGGATATGTACGTTGACAAACGAGGCGCGGTGGCTGAGTGGTAAAGCGGTTGGCTTCCAAACCGAGAGTTCCGGGTTCGAATCCTGGTAAAGACTGGGATTTAAAATTTCTGGATTTTAGGGCGCCTCTGTGTCCACCCAACTCTAATGCGTGCCTGACATTAGGTGGGGAATGGTAAAGTCGGTTGGTCTTCGTGCTGGTCACATGGCATCCTGGTTAACCTTGAGACACATGAACAGATGGCCTTTACATCATCTGCTCCATAGATCGCAATGTCTGAAGGGTGAACTATACTTGACTTACGTTGACAAAACAAGATCAGTTTTTTATGTTCATCAAGAGGTGGGAGGAGCTCAGACGTCTGAACACAAGGGGGTCTGAAATTGTTCATAGCTCACGGTCAATGTAGTTGTTCATTGCTTCCAGTTGAGTCACGTGAAGTATATCATCTACTACATACATGGTCACGTCCCACTAGAACAAGGTCCTTGAACTTGGGCCTATTTTGAAATTCAATGCCTTTATTTACTTTCGAAGCCTGCAACTTAGAAACACAATCGAGAAGTTTTCTACAATTTATACTTTTAAACTTCCTGTTGTATGGCAGACCAACCCAAGTATTTGCAAGGATATTGTGTCCTTTTTGTCGTCTGGCTGCCTGATTGAAGCAGAACCCTTGCAGAGCGGCGTTCAGGAGTAGAATTCATTTTAGATTACAGCAGACCATTACAACTGTCATTTTGAAGTGTAATCAGACTTTTAATACGACCTTATGTAATTATAAATCTTCTCGAAATACAAATATATCTTTCCTTGTTTTGTGTTTAAAGAAATTTTCATAATAAAAAAAAGGTGAAAATCGCTTTATGAAATGTTTTAGCGAGCTACTGTTCCAGCATGTACATGTATTTAATGCTCTTGGAGGGGCCAATAACCTTTTCGCACACTTCTAAAATAACGCCCTTGAAACAATTCAAGGGTTAGGGACCAAGTTCAATTTTAAGATGATTACATTTTGAAAAATTACAACGGTCAAACCAATGTTTTCACTGTGTAGCTAGTTAGCTAGTAATTATTTTCCCAAAGATAAACATGAACTGTCAAATTACTGTTAAAATTATTATTACTATTAAAATCGTTAGAGCCGTTATCGAAATCAGTGTCCACCCAGCGTCCGCCCACTCTGAAACCATAAAGAGTTTGCAAGCCAACGAGAGGACTAGTAAACGAATGGGACGGGTGGGGCAACTTGTGTTGACATTCTTGCTTATATAGTTGAGATCTAATTCCAACTCTATGCCAGCACAGAAAAAGAAAGAATGTAATTATTTAACTAATTAAGGAATAATTTAATTATGAGCTTGTCAAAGATTTGTTGCATTTAGTTAATTAATGTCTCTATATTCCTTTGACTTTTTGTTTTCAAATAATGCAACTTGTTGTTTTGTGATGTGTTTGTCAGAACAGAAACACATCAGATTCAATTATTTATTAAGAGTACAATTTGTTTATAAAGCTATACATAACAAATTATCAATAGTGCAATTTGTTTAAAATGTTATAAGTCCAGAGTAAACGAGCTTGCAAACAGTATCCGCCCTTGTTTGGAAAAAACAAAGCTGCACTGGCCTACATGTTATATTAATTAACTTTCATAAATTTTAGGCGATTCAGTGCGTCATATATTGAAAATTAGATTTTTATTTCAATTATCTGTAGCAACTACGCAAATTACATATGTTTTACTTAGTTTAGATTTGACCAAAACTTACTTACCTAAGTTACCTTATGCTCATCCAAATTACAAAAGTGACCAAAGTAAATTATATTTTGGTCGGAATCATCTCTTCAGCTTTGGTTTTAAAATGATGTTATAAAGGAAATTGAATGCGTTGACAAGCAGAACACTTATTATCAGGGCTTAAGCCTAAAACCCTCATAATCTTCTTTTTAGAAAGGGAAATGTAAATTTTTTATTTTCTTTCTATTTTGCAGGTAGCTAAGAGCTTGAAGATTTTGTTCTAATCCACGAGAGTTTCTCTAAACACGTGGAAGTATCACAGTGATCAAATGGGGAATTAAAAACGTCTTTCCTTAGTGACTGCAGTTTTTAAACTTCTACCTTCACATGAAGCGTATTGCGCTAGGAATCATTCGTTTGTTTCATGAAATCAGAAGAAGCAGAAAAAAGAAAATCGGATCTAGTTCAATGTGTGGATGTCGAATGCGCAAACAGCAATAAGTTGTAACAGTTTTGGATGTACACATTTTCTCTGGACATTTGGTCACTGTGTGCGTTTCAGTAGACGGAACCATGAAGATGAATTGTTTACGACAATAGCTCAAGACATCACTAATTGACTTTTTAGGCTCCAAGCTGAAATTCAGAGGGACAGCAAATCTTTCAACTCTTAAAATACACAGTTCAAAAAATGAGATATTTTCAATCTTTGATTCTCCTCTTCACACAAGGTGAGTTAACTCTGTTATTGACTATTACTTTGTAAATAAAACTGTTTCAAAGTCTAATGTACAAGACTGGAACAGCTAATTATAACATATATTACAATTTTGTATGAATGTCACTCTGAGCACACTTAGATTACATGATCAACTGGCGATATATTACCTCTTCCATTCGCGTTGTTTTTGGTTCTTGTTTTTTTTTTAAATAGAAAAATTTTAATGACACAAGATATCATAAAATTGAGCTGCATCTGCCAGGGAACGAAGTTTTTTTTTTTTATTTAGATGAAAACGTAGTTTTTGTGTTATGATCATAGACATTATGTATTTATAGACTGGCCGATAAAAGAGTTTTAGGAAACGAAAATTTGTGACTTGCAATTTTGTGTACTTTATTATACAGCAGTGTAGTTTTGTTTACTCTCTAAGACTGAAGATCATGCAACTTATCAGAATTTGGAAATCCGACAACAATAGATATATAGGAAAGTGCGAAGTTCGAGCAGCCCCGATTTGTCAAGAGGTTCGAACAGTTCACTTTTTATTGCTAAAACTTTTTTATTTGAATGTTTACCAAATTACTACTATATTGCTACTGCGCATGCACCTTTTTTCTTCCCTTCCTACACATACTATTTTCTTTTCCTTGTAAAGGCTAAGTTCATGGTGAGGTCAAACTCAGGAGGTGTGGAGTTATTCTTTTTTACTACCCGGTAGTGAAGGAAATGGGTAATGGGCTTAAGGCTATTTTTAAGTCTGATTACTCATCAGCTTAAAGAGACTATTTGAAGTTGTGGAGGGTGGGAAATGGTGCAATGGATGGTGTTCTTGCGCTGGAGTAAAAAGAAAATGACTTTATAGTAAAAATTAAATATTAAACATGTTTTTATATATATTTTCTTTGATCTGTTCGAACCTTCCATCAACCCGATCGAGCTTACTAACTGGGGAAAAATCCGCTCGAGGAAAAGTACGCTTGGCGATACTTACCCTACACCTCTTTGACTTCGTATTTAATTTTAACTAAGCCTAGTGGTACATTAAATCTAATCTATTTTAATAGAAAAAAGGACGAGGAATTCAGAGATACTATCAGTTTTTTTATAGATCAGACCGTTTCGGAGCTATAAAAATCCAAAATTGAAAATTGCTGCCAGCGGGCTTAATGCGCTCGAACTTCGCACTTTACTCTACATGTTTTCAAGTTATTTCTTTTTTCCAGTCTATATTTATTTATGTCTATGGTTATGATTTGTCAGACATGTTACTATTTAAAAAGAAGGAATACTACTATATTGACTTCAGAATACTACTATATTGACTTCAGAATACTACTATATTGACTTCAGAACACTACTATATTGACTTCAGAATACTACTATATTGACTTCAGAATACTACTATATTGACTTCAGAATACTACTATATTGACTTTAGAACACTACTATATTGACTTCAGAATACTACTATATTGACTTCAGAATACTACTATATTGACTTCAGAACACTACTATACTGACTTCAGAATACTACTATATTGACTTCAGAACACTACTATATTGACTTCAGAATACTACTATATTGACTTCAGAATACTACTATATTGACTTCAGAATACTACTATATTGACTTTAGAACACTACTATATTGACTTCAGAATACTACTATATTGACTTCAGAATACTACTATATTGACTTCAGAACACTACTATACTGACTTCAGAATACTACTATATTGACTTCAGAATACTACTACATTGACTTCAGAATACTACTATATTGACTTCAGAATACTACTATATTGACTTCAGAATACTACTATATTGACTTCAGAATGCTACTATATTGACTTCTGAATACTAATATATTAACTTCAGAATACTAATATATTGACTTCAGAATACTAATATATTGACTTCCAGCCTGGAGATTAAGGATAAGTGCAGTATTTCACGTGACCCAGTTACAACTTACAAAGTTGTCACACCTGGCGCAAAGTCTTTACCCACTTAGAGTCTATTTAACTTCTCTTTGGTACTGTTTGGCAAAAACTTTTCTTATGGTCGCAGATATGTGTCCACTCCCCCCCCCCCCCCCGACTCCAATTTTTGTAAGTGATTAGAAGTCATTAGCTGCCCGACGTTTTCAGATAAATCCTAGTCTGGAAGTGGACAGAGTCATTGGCACTAAATAATGTGAAGACAAAAGTAAAAAATAATTATGTCTTCGCTTTTTTTTTTTTTTAAGTCATAAATCTTGATTTGGAATGAAATAGTTGTTTTTCAGCAAAAAATAGAAAGCTTGTTTATTTTGTTTCAAAACTTGATCGGTTTGAAATTTTACGTTGACCGTCTCTCGTCTGCTTTCTTCCAGAGGTTTGAGTAATAACCTTGACACTATGACCTTTATTTCAGCCAGCATCTTAACAAAAAAAAAAAAGGTTCCTTTCATTTCTCCATTTCAAAAACCTTGAATGGACATTATTAATTCTAAATATTTCCTCAAAATACTTGCAATGGAATTTTTTTTTTAATTGTGTCAAGAGGAAAACAAAAATAATATTTAGACATGAAAAATTCCCAAACAAAAAATAGAATAGAAGAGTTCTCCGGTTATCGACACTAGACTAGAGACAGCAGACGAGACCAGCATTGCGCCTCAATATGACCTAACTAAATACCATTAGCAAAGGGAAGAGGCTAGTTTATGGCAAATGTTGATCTAAAGTGATCCCAGTTTTACATTAGTTTTTGTTTGATGCTCTGCAGGAGGTGTTTCAATATAGACTGTGTGGTAATAATTCAGTGTGTGTGAGAGAGAGAGAGAGTGTACGTGTGCGTGCGTGCGTGTGCACGTGCTTGTGTGTGTGTGGGTGGAGGTTAAGGTTGTAGAGACAATAAAAAGATAAATGTACCTCCCTCTTTAGAGAATGAAGTTCACAATGTGGCGGAGTGGACTGATTCAATGCCTTCAAATTTTAGATCAAAGTTTATTTATGCTGTTTATTTGCAAGTCTTGCAACATTTTATGAATCAAACCAGCAAGAATAATGTCATGTATTTTTCCATTTCCCCAAGGAATATGTTTACCGGTACATAGAAAACAATATTTTTCTTTCTCTTTGTTTTTTTTTTAAATTTAATAATAATATAAATAATACTAATTTGACGAAACAGAAAAAAAAAGATTTTTCTTAAGATGAAGAATCATTGGGATTTGGCCATGAAAACTGTATATCAGTTACATTACTTATATGCATGTCCCTCCATACCAAAAAATATGATGAAAAAGTCAAAAAAAAAAAAGTAAAACTACTGGCGGAAATAAAGATAATAGATTTTTAAAAATTTCTTTGAAGAGGAGTGGGGGGGGGGAGTAGCGGCTATCTCTGAACATTTTTACTTCATTTCATTTCTCTTTTTATTTTTAAACCTTTAGCTGTAAATGCAATCTAATGTTATGTCTCTTGAATTTTAAGATATTCCGTAACATTTTAAAATGACGTTACAAAGTCGGTAGTTTGATGACATAATCACGTGCCATACACATATATAGATATATCGATTCTTATTTCACGGTGTGTCTTTGTGACACTAATTGTTATTTAAGGAACTTTAAATACCTCGGCTGTAAATTTTTGTCGAAGCAGTCTACGCGCCCTGCGGTGATAAACAAATAGATATGATGGTTCAAGTACACAGATGAATAATGTTTCTGTGTATCGTAAGGAGCCGTTCAATCCATTCTTATCTCCCTTCTTGACGCACACAAAAGTACTTCACCTCAGTTGTTTATAAACAAAAAGTAATAAATGTTAATAGTATTTATTTATTTATTTTTTACTTCAATTGTCGCCAATAAAACATAGTCCCATCTTTTCTATCATATGACAAATAATGGAAACACTTCAATGACTTACACTTAAAGCCCCAGACTGAGTTCTTACCATCATCTTCCAAACGACAGAAACAAACAAATACCTCAATGGGTGAAAGTTGCCCAGGCCTGAACAAGCTATGTAGTATAATGTCCGTGTTCAATCTAGTGACTGTCAGATACCAATCTTGCACACATTATTTCTCCCCCTGTCATTCGCGGATCAAGTTGAAACTTTGCACAGTTGTTCATTGTCGATGAAAACACACGAATCAATATAAAAAAAAAAATTAACCAATTAGTTAATCAATAAGTCGTAATTAATTATTTTGCTTTATAGTATATAGAAAATGTTTTAAGCTACGGGTAAATAAGACTTATGAAGAGAATTATGTCATTCGCTAAAATTTTAAGTTAAACTAGACATACTTCTAGTCTGAGTTTCTGGGAGAATTGTTCCTCCAGAAACGCCCTTCCCCTCCCGGCCATCCCCACTGATCCTCAAAAGGGATTGAACCATAGCGTACTGAACATTCTATAAGCAGGAAATATTTGAGCCAAACAAAAAACAATTAATAGAAATATTTCCAATTCCACAAATTTATTTTTGTTAGGCTAAATCTATTAAAAAATAACAGGATTGATTCATAATAATTAATGCAATGTCACTAAATCTAGGCTTTCATTTATTAAAAAGTATATCTATTTCAATATATTACTTGTTGTATTCTAGCATTAAACAAATCACGAAGTTTCTGGTTCTGCTCCTGATGTAAAATCAGTTTCCGCCACTGAACTGGGTGTTGTTACTTTGCAATGTAGTTCAGACTTCTGTAGAGTGTTCATTAAGGTTCGAACTTCCGCACTTTTATGACCTTTGACCTAAGGGAAGGCTTTTTCCCAGAGGTCAGGAATGAAGAATTTGCTTTTCATCGACCTTTCTGTCCTGAGGTCTCTCATCAAGTAGATAATTATTTAATCTAATCCGCCAACTGCGAGGCGCCATTCCTTGATCCTCGCCTAATTTCCCCTTATTCGAGCGAGCCCGAACACATGAAAGATTTCTCCGTGTTCCTATAATGTACCGCCACTAACTGTGAAAGAGCAATCACCGCAAGCGTACGGCAAAGTAGAAGAACGGCAGGGCGAATTAACGGCTTAGAGTAATCTTTCTTTCATCCTCTCCACGAGCAATGCATGTTCTAGTATTGGGGGCAAAATGAAGGAAATGTTTCCATTCCCGTTAGCCTGTCCGTCTCCCTTATCAGACGTTTCCATTCCCGTTAGCCTATCTTCCTTATCAGACGTTTTCGCGAGGGCGTCACGATGAGGCCTGGAATGTACCTTTCAGAAGACCAACAATGTTTTTGACTCTATACATAGTAGTCACTCCATCTCTAGCTCTTCCACTTATTTCAACTCCTCCCCCTGCTTAGTAAAAACGAAGTCGATATTATTTATAGATCCCATGAAGCGATGCAATTATATCAAACGGGAAACCAATCGAATTGGGATCTTAAATGAAGGGAAAAATCCATGAAGATTTGAAATTGATGCGAAAAATACATTTTTTTTCCTGCGGCCAATACTACCTATGATAAAACTATCTGAGAATTATTAGTCCTACGATTAACATTTGTGAATGCCAATGAACTTTTTAGTATTTATCTTTTTTCTGTTCCGCTTCGGGGCAAGACAGAAGAGATCTAGAAGAGAACTAAGCGGACTACATCGTCAATACTAGTGAACATAATGACACTTAAAAAGCATTCAGTTTTGTTGGTGGGGTTGCAGTCGGGTGAAGTCATTGTGGTATGTCTCCTAAGAGCAATGTGTGAGCATAGCGTGAGACGGGAGCAGCCTAAGGCTGAGCAGGATTAGAACAAAATGACAGCGAACCAAATGGAAAAAATTGCAGGTCGGTATTTCACTCGCTTGGCAGGGGAGATAATGCAGGCGTGGAAAATTTCGAAAGTTGGTGATTATTCTGTTGGTATAGTTCCATGGTATAATTGTAGAATTCGCCTGACGGGAAGTAGTTCTGTTTAATACTATTTAATAGTATACTTTTTTTTTTTATAACTATCCAAAATGATATGTATCTACTAACAGATAATTCATGCCGATTTAGCCAAAGGAGATAGTTCAGAAGTCCTTTTTTGCGACGCTTGGTTCATGATTTTCTTTAAAAATTACTAATTACTAATTAATTGAGCTCTCACCTGATGGAAAAGTGAAGTGAAATATTGGAAGAATGGATCAAAGGCAGACAGGTGTAAAATGTCATAGTCTCCTTTAGCAGGAGCTAAAATAGTGAGCTTAAAAGATGAGCAGACGAGAAATAGATGTTGCTGCCTTAGGTTCCGCGGGTAGCAGACCAGAACTAGATGTTGCTGCCTTAAGTTCCGCGGGTAGCAGACCAGAACTAGATGTTGCTGCCTTAAGTTCCACGGGTAGCAGACCAGAACTAGATGTTGCTGCCTTAGGTTCCGCGGGTAGCAGACCAGAACTAGATGTTGCTGCCTTAAGTTCCACGGGTAGCAGACCAGAACTAGATGTTGCTGCCTTAGGTTCCGCGGTAGCAGACCAGAACTAGATGTTGCTGCCTTAGGTTCCGCGGGTAGCAGACCAGAACTAGATGTTGCTGCCTTAAGTTCCACGGGTAGCAGACCAGAACTAGATGTTGCTGCCTTAGGTTCCGCGGGTAGCAGACCAGAACTAGATGTTGCTGCCTTAGGTTCCGCGGGTAGCAGACCAGAACTAGATGTTGCTGCCTTAAGTTCCACGGGTAGCAGACCAGAACTAGATGTTGCTGCCTTAGGTTCCGCGGGTAGCAGACCAGAACTAGATGTTGCTGCCTTAAGTTCCACGGGTAGCAGACCAGAACTAGATGTTGCTGCCTTAAGTTCCGCGGGTAGCAGACCAGAACTAGATGTTGCTGCCTTAAGTTCCACGGGTAGCAGACCAGAACTAGATGTTGCTGCCTTAAGTTCCACGGGTAGCAGACCAGAACTAGATGTTGCTGCCTTAAGTTCCGCGGGTAGCAGACCAGAAATAGATGTTGCTGCCTTAAGTTCCACGGGTAGCAGACCAGAACTAGATGTTGCTACCTTAAGTTCCGCGGGTAGCAGACGAGAACTAAATCTAAATCGCATGTAAGGAATTCAGTTCAATTGTCTTCTTTTGATCAACTTTGAAAATGTTCTTGACAATGGTGTTTAATCTCCAGACGCTCGCTTTGCAGCCCATGGATCAAACTGATGTTTCGGTAAACAAATTGACACCGATAACAGTAAACTCAGGTGTACCTCAAGGAACGGTTTTAGGTCCACTACTATTTTTAATTTACATAATTGATTTACCAAATTGCATTACTTCAGGAACAAAAGTCAGATTATTTGCAGACGATTGCATAATATATAGAACGATAAAAACAACACAAGACACAGATATTTTACAAAGAGAATTAGATGAATTACAGAAATGGGAATCAAATTGGGGCATATCTTTCCACCCAGAAAATGTCAGTTATTAAGAGGAACAAAAAAACTAAAACAAATTAATTCCACTTATCTTAATAATGGGAAACCAGAAACACAGACTAAAAACGCAAAATACCTAGGTGTTATAATAAATGAAAAACTGTCATGGAATTCACATATTGATGAAACTATAAAAAAAATCAAACAAAGACTAGAGTAACACCTTTAGTAAAATCACTAAATTTAGAAAGCCTTCAGGACAGAAGACTCAAAAGTAAAGTATCAATTATACATAAAACACTGAACCATAATATTCAAATACAAAAACAAAATTTAATAAAATACTCTGAAAGACACAAAGATAAAGATGCATTTCTCGTCCCATATGCTAGGACAAATTTGTACAAAACTCCTTCTTCCCTAGTGCTATTAGAGCATGGAATGGGTTGCCTGGGCTAGCCAGGAAAACCATTGACTTGACAGAATTTAAGTCATTGGTTATTATGCATGACTAAAGGCATGACGCGTAGGACGTAATCCTCTTTTTTTTTTGAAGTAACGTCTGTATTATATAAGATAAGAAGATAAGACTGTGTTGACGTTATTACATCCCATATAAATAAAACATTGGTGTCAGAAGCGGATCTAGATTGGAAAGGGGCAGTGCGAGTGACACACAGCACTGAGTGCGGACAGCAGCTGTTGTTACATTTGTTTTTTTTTTTTTTTTTGTATGGTCATTTTTTTATATAGGCTAGGGCGGAAAGAGAATATTTGTAGATCTATACTGATAAATAAATGGAGCTCTTGTGATATGAACAAACCTAAACTGTATTCGCAAAATCATCCCAGTCAACTGTCCTAACTACAACTTACTTACTTCCGGTCATTTTCTCATTCAATGAACTGAACAAGTAAAGATTGTACATACACACACTTATTCATCCGTCACATCTTCTGTGACACAACCTAGATAGTGTTTAATCTGCATACTTCTGGGACAGAACCCTGATAATATTTAACAGATCAGTCTATAAGTGACATTTAAGATCACATTTATGTTTCAGATGAATCGTATCATTAGTGTTACCTTATGAATAAAATTTTTTAGCATTATTAATCAATCATATTTGTTTCTATTGGGCAAATACTTTATCTTCTAAGCTTAATAATTATTGATTTGCTCGCGTTGATAAAAAAAAAATCTAAAATTCTATAAGCCTGCATGTTTTTTTAAATTGTGATATATTTTTTTAGCAATTCATTATTTAGCAGCTCTAATTTATATTTAGCTGGATCAACGTATCGGCAATACAATCTGTGTGTTGAATATATTACAGTTTCTATCTTTGTAACACCTGTCTCACCTTTCCACTCCCGTTATTGTTGAAAACATCTCAGATTTTTATCATAAATGTCGAGGTGGAGTTAATATCTCACTATCTCAGTGTACAAACACCCTCCTTCTCTTCACTACCTCAGTGTACAAACACCCTCCTTCTCTTCACTATCTTAGTGTACACACGCCCTCCTTCTCTTCACTATCTTAGTGTACACACGCCCTCCTTCTCTTCACTATCTCAGTGTACAAACACCCTCCTTCTCTTCACTACCTCAGTGTACAAACACCCTCCTTCTCTTCACTATCTTAGTGTACACACGCCCTCCTTCTCTTCACTATCTCAGTGTACAAACACCCTCCTTCTCTTCACTATCTCAGTGTACAAACACCCTCCTTCTCTTCACTACCTCAGTGTACAAACACCCTCCTTCTCTTCACTACCTCAGTGTACAAACACCCTCCTTCTCTTCACTACCTCAGTGTACAAACACCCTCCTTCTCTTCACTACCTCAGTGTACAAACACCCTCCTTCTCTTCACTACCTCAGTGTACAAACACCCTCCTTCTCTTCACTATCTCAGTGTACAAACACCCTCCTTCTCTTCACTACCTCAGTGTACAAACACCCTCCTTCTCTTCACTACCTCAGTGTACAAACACCCTCCTTCTCTTCACTACCTCAGTGTACAAACACCCTCCTTCTCTTCACTACCTCAGTGTACACACGCCCTCCTTCTCTTCAATATCTCACCAGATCACCTCTCGGTGTGGTTTTAGTAGGACAGCGTCTTTTCAATGGAAGTGGACACACAGATGGACATCCCCTGGATCTGATCGAAATGTGGACAGCGTGTCCAGATATGACGCCATGCTTGTTTTGTTGTTTTCTGGCATTTCATTTGTCTGTTTTGAAGCATTAGCACCAGTCACTTTGTGTGTGTCGGTGTGTCTGTTTTGGAGCATTGGGATCAGTCACTTTGGTTGTGTCGGTGTGTCTGGTTTTGGAGAATTAGGATCCGTCACTTTGTGTGTGTCAGGGTGTCTGTTTTGGAGCATTGGGATCTACAACTTTGTGTGTGTGTGTGAGTGTGTGTTGGTGTCTCTGTTTTGGAACATTAGGATCAGTCACTTTGTGTGTGTCGGTGTGTCTGTTTTGGAGCATTAGGGTCAGTCGCTTTGTGTGTGTGTCTGTTGGTGTGTATGTTTTGGAGAATTAAGATCATTCAATATGTATGTTTGTCGGTGTGTATGTTTTGGAGCATTAGGTTAAGTCACTTTGTGCGTGCGTTGGTGTGCCTGTTTTTTCGCAACAATAATTATATGAATTTGCATCCGCAAACAAAAACAAAATCCATTGCTTGAAAGAGACTGTGCCACGGTGGGAAGGAGGATTCGCTGGGGAAAGCTGTTCGTTTATAGTTTATAATAACGGCTTTAAATACATTTTTTCTGGCGCCCTTCAACGCCAATCTTGTATTTCTTTTAAGTTTGAACAGTCACTGACCACCAAAAACAAATGGACTAAATAGCTTGCTTAGAATGATTAGTAAACCAATGTCTGTTGCCTAATGGGACTAGTTCTTGGGTGGATTCAAATCAACATCCATTATCTCACTGCATAATTCCATAATTTGAGTACACTATCTAAATACAGCAACCAATTAGGCCACAATTTTAGGATAGCTGCTGGAAGTGGGGCAGTAGAGAGATAATTCAAATAAAAACAAAATATAGAAAGAAAAAGAAAGAGGATTGTAAGAAGGCGGCTGTTGCTAGTTTTGTTCCAAAACTATCAGGAAATGTTGGCTTTGTAGAAATAACTGTCACAAAACTAAGAGAAAATATAGTGTTTTGGTAAAACTATAAAGAAATGTGGCCGTTATTAAAACAAATACCAGACAACTTTTAGTGCACAGAAGACTAGTAATCAATGTACATTACACACTTTTTTTTCATTCTCATCACCCACACCTCATTGTCCGCCTCTGCCCAGTGACATCACACCGCCTTCAATTTAACGAACGGGATACAAATGACATATTTTAATTTGCAATTCTGAAGGGCTCGTATCTCTCCGGGTTTACAAGTCAAGCTTGGAGATATGAATATTTCTTGCATGGAATAAATGAGCTCAATTATTGACTAATTTTCTCCAAGACGTTGCTTTTCCTGTTTTTCTTTATTTTCATTTCGAGTGTGTTCAGATTAGATTCCGGGTTGTTAATTGGTTTCAGATTTTTTTTTCAACAAAATATTGTATGTTTTATCTTTAATATGAACTTGTTTCTAAAAAAGTTAGAATAAACAACCGAAAACAAAAGATACAAATTCAAATAATAATTGAAAGATTGTAGAACAAAAATTGGAGTTATGATTGATACATTATAATAAAAGAAGAAAAAAAAAGTACTCTTCCCTACCAGTTGCACTACATCCATTGGAGGGCTCTGATCTGTTTCTGGAGAGCTCTGGCCTGTTTCTGGAGGGCTCTGATCTGTTTCTGGAGAGCTCTGGCCTGTTTCTGGAGGGCTCTGATCTGTTTCTGGAGGGCTCTGGCCTGTTTCTGGAGGGCTCTGGCCTGTTTCTGGAGGGCTCTGGCCTGTTTCTGGAGGGCTCTGGCCTGTTTCTGGAGGGCTCTGGCCTGTTTTTTGAGGGCTCTGGCCTGTTTCTGGAGGGCTCTGGCCTGTTTCAACACACCCATTCATTCCAATGTCTTTTGATCTTTTTGTCTCCAACTGGAACTCATAGATCTGCCTCTACATCATCAATACATCGTATTCGTGGCCTACCTTTTGGTTTTTGTGGGTATACTATTTTTTTTCCTGTTCTCTTACATTCTTCCAAGATGACCTCCCAAACAAAGTCTATTCTTTTTTTATTTCCATCACTATTGGTTGGTTTTTATATAATTGGTAGGCCTAGATATTCAGGTTAGTGCGTGTCCACCATCTAATTTCGTCTTGTATAGCACTATTTTTTGTTTTAAAGGATATTCCTTTCTCAAGTATTAAGCAGAATTTCTGGGTGTTTGTCCAGTCTCCCACTGGGTTTAATATCGTTTCCTTGGTTTTATATCTTTGCTATTTTTTAAAATGCTTTTAACTTCTAACATAGATGGTAGGAAATGAACATATTTGTCAAGACATTCAAATTTAGTATTCAGATAGACATAAAATGTTAAAAATAAAAACTTTTAAGGTCGTAGAGATCTAGATACTGCTACTTCTAGAGCTTCAAAGACATAATAGCCTTTGAAGTCATCGACTATTTTTTTTTAAATGCATTTGGGACGCACACACACAAGCACGACACAACCACAGAGAGAGAAAGACAGACAGTTGTTTAGAAAAAAAATTAATACAGATGTACAATCTTGAACTTAATTCAATGATTTAAAAAGCTGTTGCAATTATTGCCTGAAACAAATAATAGTCTCTGATATTCTTAAGGGATGTGTGGCCGAGAGGCTTAAACCGATTGCTTATTCAGGGGGCTTGACGATCTGTCTAGGGTACTTGAGTTCGCCACCCGACTCGAGTAGAGTTGTGTTTACTGAGCGCCTAAAGGTAACACGGATAACCTCCTCCCAGATCCCCCTCCCACCCCACCCACCCTCAACTGGTTCACAAAAAAAGATTGGGTCATAGTGCTCTAAGCACTATATAAAAGATTTTTTTTTTTTAAAGTATAGTTTATTTATTTCTGAAAGTTGTATTGACCTATAAATACAACTATTTATTTGTACAGCATATATCCGTTACTGTGGTAGAAAGGAGCAGTCACAGTGTCACTATTGATTTGTTGGGTATCATTTGCGTTATTTACCAGAGCACATAAGTTCAAGTCTTTTCATCATTGACATCTATGAAACAACTCAACCATTGACTTTGACCTTTCAAAGCTTCAACAACACAACGACTAGCCAATTAACCAATTATCTTTTTATTTCATACAGTTTACATGTTATTCCCTGTGCAGAACAACAATAAAGTCTCCCCTTTTGTTTCTGTTCAACTGTTTCCAGGTTTTGTCCTCATGAGTAGATTTCTTTTCAAAAACGGGAATTACAGAAAAGAAAATGAGATTGACTCTAAGAGTAGAAGTGTAGAGATTTGTATGGGTTGAATTGTCTAAATTGAGTCAACATTATACAATTCACAACTAACACGCTTGAGATTTGAACGCTTGCCTTTCAGGTTATGCTGCTTTCAATTTTTAATATTCCAACGGGGTAACAGATTCAACGGAAATATTGTTAAATGGGAGGGTGGGGCACGGGGTGGGGGCTGGAAGATAGAGAGGTGTTATACGGGGAGGTGGTAGACGGAGAGAGAGAGGGGGGTATCTAGGAATAGACTTTGTTTGTGTTATCCCTGTTTACAATAACTCATACGACTTCATTTCAAAGGGACATTAGTCATGTCAGAATCATTGATTTTACAGGGGAGCTAATCTGAAAGTTAAAACAAAGCGACGCTCTTCTTGCAAACACATTCCCGTATTGCTAACTTGTCATGGCACAAATGTTTAATGAATTCTAATATCTTAAAACTCAAGATTAATTTTATAAAGGTTTTTTATTTTCACTCGGTCCATAAATTTTTCACAAAGTATAGATTATTTAAAAAAATTTACACCTAGTACAATCATACTATGTAACCATTTTTACTAGTGCATCACACAACCATATACAGAGCAAAGCTGATAGCGATATATACCAATCACCCTCTCCTTAGATTATAGAAATCCGTCACAGGTTGGGCATCTGTAATCACCAAGCGCCATTGCACTTTCACCTTCTTTCCACTACTGTTTTGTATGGCATCTGCAAACCGGGACCTCTCCTTTATGCTCGCTCTTCTTGTAGATTTATACAGTGCCACTTTTTCCCATTACTCTACTGAATTCTATTCTATTCTTATGCATTAGTTTTTTTTATATCTATCTAATCCTTTCAAAAGTATTCCAAAAAAAAAAAAAAAAGATAAATAGAAAGGATGAATTTAATTTGAAATCATAGTGATAAATACAGTATAGGTTTTATTCATTTTAGTACTGATTATATTGAAGCTCGACTAACTGTTGGGACTGACCTGACCATATGCGCTTCAGTCTTTTTTTTAATAGTATTTTATTTCCAGAAACTACAGGAACTCTTGACCCTTTCATCCAATATTCTTTCAATGCGATCGCTTGAATCAAATAACAAAACTTCTTGAGTTAATCATTCGCTGGTCATTGAGAACGTACATTTTTTTGATCTACTTTTCACTTGCCTCCTGGACCAAATGTGCAGTCAATCGTGACATTAACTGTCATTCAATCTGTTCATTTCTATCTATGAAACATAAGACTTGTAACATAAGACGCCCTGGGAGCACAAGGCAACATGTAGTTATATATTTATGGATACTCGTATATGGCTCTTTTACGAACATCCCTAACATTGTCCTGGCTCCACTATATGCCTTAAATGCACACTTAAAATCCAAGCACCAATAAGAGCCTCTAAAAGAACGTTAGTTCTACCGACACCATATCTTTAGACAGGTTGATCCAGCCGTGCCGCTACGTGTCACAGCGTTGTCCAGTGCCTCTATCAGTTGGGGCTTAAGATGGGTCTTAGTTGGGAGACAAAAGATGTCTCCCTGCTTCCTAATCTCCTAAGTCTGTGGGTGGGTGACATCTTCATCGCCGCTGATTCTCCCCCCCCCCCCCTCTCCAGACACTCTCCAAACACAACACAAAAAGGGAGGGGGCACAATAACACAAACAGAGATAAGAAATGTTACTCACGTAGGGGCCAGACACGTAGGGAGAGCTTATGAGAGAAGGGAGGGGGGGGAACATTTAATTATTTGTGATTGTGATGCTAGGCAAGAAAGTGCGAGCTAGTTATTTTATAGAACCTGCGATGCAGATCATCTATTGGGGATTTTCATACATGGCGGAAAAAACTATAAATAACATGCGTTTCGGTGTATCCTGTGTACAGGATAAAGTGCTGATCAGCTGTTTTAGTTTAAAAGTAAAAAAAAAATAATTATAAGATTATTTTTCGATATAATCAAATTTTCTAAGCTCTGCTGTTTATAGTACTAACAATGTTTCAGAAAATGTAGAAGTATTAGTCTTTCAGTCTACGGCTTTGAACTTCTTTAAAACAATTAGTAAATAAATGAGATTAAATGAGATCAACAGCCACGCATTGAGATAGTGTTAAAATTATTGGATCAATTCTTTTTTTTTTATTTAGTTGGCAACAGTTTAGTTCAGCGTCACTGCTATTGTTGAGTTTATCGTGGAAACTCTTGGCTTGTTCTGCTAGACAAATGTACTTCTTTGGCATCTTGTTCCAACTGAAAACAAATGAAAGTACTATTATGTATTGCTTGCTGTATTTGAATGAATGTTAAAGTATGTGACAAGTAACTCAACGAAAGAGCAGTTAGCGAGGAGGAGGAGGTTTATTTACATTGAAGATGGGGCGAGGAAACAAAAACACAATCTTTTTGTCTGGTGCTCAACCCCTACGTTTCAGAGATGCACAGTTTACCAGTTTGTCTAAGGCATTTATTACAAAGCAACCTCTTGTTTCCTCAGGAACTACTGTCAGATATCGACTGCCACACACTGCAGCTCCACCATCAAGTCTCCATCTCCTTAGTAACGACTCCTTAAAACTGTGACTTATGCTTTCTCGGTCTAGTCTTTTCCAGTACTGCAGAGCCTGTTCTTCTCCTCTCTCGCTTGGATGGAAGCTGCAATCACTCTCTCACACCTATAATGTCTCAACCCGGGTCTAAACGGTGTGCAGGTGAGCACCAAAAAAAAAAAAAACCCGTTGCCGGTGAAGAGTTTAAAACAATGCTTTATTCAGTTTGTGGCTATCATAGTTTTTGCTATTGTACAAACATTCAGCCACGAAGCTTTTCTCAATGTCATTCAACTCCAATATTACGTAGCTTATGACAGAGACAAAAAATGAACAGAGATTTGAACGGTTGGATACGTTGAACCAGGGGTTGAAAGAGCTATGTAGTAAGTGGGATGGAGGAATGGTCTTCAAAAGTACACGATGTTTACGTCAGGTTCACAACGGTCATTAAACATCTCTTTATAAGGGTCACGAAGGTCATGAAACACCTCTCTATAAGGTTCAAGTATCACGAAGGTCATTAAACATCTCTCTATAAGGTTCACGAAGGTCATGAAACACCACTGTATTAGGTTCACGAAGGTCATTAAACACCTCTCTATAAAATTCACAACGGTCATTAAACACCTCTCTATAAGGTTCACGAAGGTCATTAAACACCTCTCTATAAAATTCACAACGGTCATGAAACACCTCTCTATAAGGTTAAGGAAGGTCATTAAACACCTCTCTATAAGGTGCGCGACGTTCATGAAAAATCACTCTATAAAATTCACAAAAGTAAAAAAAACACTTCTCTATTAAGTTCACGACGGTCACGAAACACCTCTCTATAAGGTTCACAAAGGTCATGAAACACCTCTCTATAAGGTTCACAAAGGTCATGAGACAGATAATTTTGACTCATCACAACTTTCTTTATCACCCAAACCCCAAACACATCGTTCGTAAAATGTATTGGCTGTTTGACCTAATCCAGTTTACAAAATACAGATTACAAAAGCCCAAGATAGTTGATTGGAGTGAGATTCACAGGGACCTATGTGGTTGGTCTATGATATCATTCCCCTCGTTTGAATGTCCGCGGGAGATTATGGCGGAATCAAAAGAGTTCCCAAAGAACCTCCAACAATGTGATTCGAACAGCAGGCGGCACGCAGGAAGCGCGGGGAGCAGACAGGAAGATCATTCATTCAGCAGATCCCACTGTGCAGAGTAGACCCGCTACACACACTGCAAGATGGAAAATAAAATCGCTGCAAATGTAAAACTCTAACATTTAAGTAAAGAAACGGATGTATTCAGAAGAAAGAAGAAGGGCGATATATAAAGAAATGTGATCTTTAATGTTTAAAGAGCTCCACAGGTAGCCAAATTTACCTCTCTGCACCTTACCCCCGAAGAAATAAATTTTATTGTTAATGAAAGATATTTGCAGTGCACTTTAGAAAGCATTCGACATCATTGGGAAAGGCATTAATTTTATTTTTTTTAACTAGATTTTCAACTTATATTACTTATAATTCTAGACAGACATCAGCCCTAAACGAATGGATATATACAAGAAACACAAACCAGAACGCTTCAAACACAAATTAAATTGTTACTTGACATTTGAGGGTTTGACGCTCGATATTTTCATTAAAAAAAAACGCCTAGTCGTATTTCAACAACGCTCTGTAGCTTCATTATGCATCCATCCATCCATCCATTCAGTCATCAATCCATTCATCCATCCATCCATTCAGTCATCAATCCATTCATCCATCCATCCATCCAGTCATCCATTAATCCATCCCAGTGGCATTGCAGCCAATGGAGAACGCCAACCTGCTTCAACACTTCTTTCAGTTCAGATCTATCCTCTGCTTTGTGGTGATTTCTGTTTTTCTATTATAAGAGGCGCGGTGGCTGAGCGCCGAGCTTCCGAGCCTGGGGTCTTGGGTAATTCAGGTGAAGACAGAAATTGTTACTTATGTCGTCTTAGGGCATCTGCACCCAGTTCTTATGGGTACCTGACATTAGTTGGGAAAAGTAAAGGCGGTTGGTCTTTGTGCTGGCTTTATGACACCCTCGTTTACCGTGGGCCACATAAACAGATGACCTAAATAACATCTGCCCATAGATCGCATGGTCTCAATGGGGAACTTTTATTTAAGATTGTGGTTCAATACGTTGCTTATATTTTCTTTGTATTCATATAGAATGGCACAAAAAGAATCACTTGCAGGGGAAGTATAAAAAGACTAAAATACAGTGAAGAAACATTTGTATTGAAACATTTGTATTGAAACATTTGTATTCCTTTTTTCTTTCTTTTATGAACTCGTTCAAAACATTAATTCAAATAATTCATAATACAGTATTAATTAAATTATATTTTTACACAACCGATGAAGTAACCAATTCACAACGTAATAGCACTTCGCTGATACACCTGAACGACTGAGCTTCTTCACTATACTGATACACCTGAACGACTGAGCTTCTTCACTTCACTGATACACCTGAACGACTGAGTTTCTTCACTATACAGATACACCTGAACGACTGAGCTTCTTCACTATACTGATACACCAGAACGACTGATGACTGATATTCTTCACTATACTGATACACCAGAACGACTGAGCTTCTTCACAATACTGATACACCTGAACGACTGAGTTTTACTATCTTCTTCCCTTTCACCAACACGGTTTGTAACAATCATGTAGCCTTATAAATTATGTACTAATCTAGATCGGAGAGTTCTGTTGTCAACTGATCGATAAGCTAGAGTAAGAAATAGTTTTTAAAGACGTACTCCATGTATGACAGATTCACGGATAATTTTTTGCAATGCATCAAAAGAGCCGCTGCCCGTGGAACGAAGCAGCGTCTGATCATAGAAACAGAATTTCAGATTCCTGTCCCAATTCTGACCGCCGCCGTGTAACTCCATTGGCATACTGCCGGTCATTTAGAAATCACACTGGACTTTATGCAAATTAATGGGAGGGGGGGACATTAGCAGACAGACGGCCAGCTGGAAGGCTAGCTTGTAGTGCCGCATGTGTCCAGCCCCGGTGTCCAGTTGATTTAATTTCTCCTCTCTGTCCGACAATTTTTGTTGACAGAGCCGTTGTGCTGTTGTTTCTATTCTCTTTATTTCTTTTCTCTGTCATTTTCTTTCCCCCAGACCCGAGTCCATTGTTCACCTCAGCTGTTTGCTTGTTTGTGTCGTTTCTAGGGGATTAATGGCGAAATAACAATTGCTTTATCGCTTAGCAACCAATCAAGTTCAAGGGACACAATGCAGAAAATCGTTAAATTTTTGTTTCGCTTTTATTTTTTTTACTTTCGCTTTTATACTTTAAAAAATATCTTTCTTACTTTTCGCTCAAATGAAACATTTATTTTAAAAGTGTAGGACCTAGCCCAAATAATATCCAATGCACAAATGAAGTAAATACTGCTTATTGTATATAGAGATTTTGTTATTACAAAATAATGACATAAAATACAATCACAATGTTTTGTTCAGTTTCAATTTACATAAAACCTTTGTATTTTGTTTATATATGTATTTCAATTTTTTGAATGGAACAAAAATAATACTATGAAATAGAATTCAATGTGGGTTTTTTTGTGTGTGTTTCTTTAATGCATAAAACCTGTTTTGTTTTATGTATATTTATGTATTTATTAATCCAATGCCACGATCATAAATTAAAGACAGACAACTACAGTTTTATTTCAATAAGATTGTTCAACGAAAGCTATAAAGGTCAATATTGTATGTCTGATAAGCTGTGATTCTGTTCCTTTTTGTCAATAAAGAGGCAAAACCTCCACACATGCACAAAACACCCACACAAATACAGAGAGAACATGTGCGTGTTTGTGAGAAGGACAGAATAAGAAAGAGAGAGAGAGAGACAGACAGAATGTGTTATAGAAAGGAGAGAGAAAAAAAAGGGGGAAAAAAAAAGCAATAGCATTCAAAGTCTGGTCGATTCTCTAATGGAGGTGCAGTTGTCCCCACAGCTGGCCACATGTGTTTGTTGACACTATTTGAAGGTCAGCGATGGGCAAACGAAGATTGGACGTGCGCATGACAATTGTATGTCAGAAAGACATGGCACGTGGCGCCATCTTGCGGCCTGGGTTGAGCCGTTACGTCCGCGGTAATTAAACCACTGGCCGTATCGCCCATCACCTCCCACGCAGTAGTCGTACAGGTCAACACGTTCTGGAATTAATGTTCACACCGTCCTGGATGAATTCATCAGTCTCTCTTTGGTCTCTCTCTCTCTTTCTTTCACTATCTATCTATCTATCTATCTATCTATCTATCTATCTATCTATCTATCTATCTATCTATCTATCTATCTATCTATCTATCTATCTATCAATCATTGGAAATCACTCTTTAGTTCTTCTCCCAATCTTTTTTACCTTTACTTTTGACCTCCTTCTCTCTCTCTAACTCTCTAGCTCTCTAACTCTTGCTTACGTTCGTCTTTCATCACTCTAAGTTTCTGTTATTAACGTTCTCTATCGCAGTGTTTCCCAAACTGTGTTCTCAGAACCCTTTTGTGTTCCCGGGGCCTGAATAAGGTGTACCACGAACTACTAAAATAATTATCTTTGAGGCCTGCACGTGAATTAACCTTTTTAAAAAAAATATAAGCAAAGTGTTCCCCTAAATACTCAGAATAAGCGAAGTGTTCCGTTAAGAAACAGTTTGGGAAACACTGATCTATCGGACAGTCCTTTTGTTTCTATTTCTTTATTATATGCACAAGTTCCCGAACTTATGGGTCTGTGCAGTCTAAAGGTTTAAGCAATGCTAATATTATTAAATTCAATGTAAACTAAACATCTACATTCGACTGCGTGGAACGGTTAGAAAATATCTTAATCACATGAACTTTTCATATCAATAACTTTAAAGTACCGGTACTTTTCATTATAACATTACATAACAACATTTTTAAATTCTGTTTTTTTTTCATTGTCCTACTGAACAGTGTTATATTCCAGTGACCAGTCCAGTAAAAGTTCGGAATCTTCCTTTCTTCTGTTACCACTTTCTCTCCTCTGACCCGTTGGTCTGTATCCAGCCCTGATCTAGATGCTAATTACCCAGAATCTATTCACAGCTGACCACTGGCCTAACGAGCTTTCAGTCATTCACTGACCTATCCTAACAAACTGTGACTGATCTTAACGTTAAGGCGTTAGGGGCAGACTGATGTCCGCGTCTCTGGTTAGACCAACTGTGTGAAATGGCTCTGAGAAAGGGAAAGTACTCTTTTAGACTTCTTCTTATTCTATCCTTGTTCTATAAGTTTGTATCATCCAACTGTCTGACACAAGTATAATTGTACATATTAAAGGTTGTTTGTTTTTGTTTTACAATATGACCGTATCGTAAATTTGTAAATTTAACAACGCATTTGACCCATGACCTTTGACCTTTACTTGGGGGACGAAGGGGCTTAAATCTATGGACTAGAAGACATGTTTTACTAAGACAACAAGAAAAAGTGATGTTGCACACGTATTATTGGCAGATACAAATATCTCAATGTCTCATTGTAAGTTTAAACAAAAACAAAACAAATATTTTTACTTCAATGTTTTGTACTCATGAATGTTATGCAATAAAAAAAATATTAATATATTAACCACAATTATCTTAAAGCATTGACAAATTCTCTATAGTAAAGAAAGCAAAGTTCCCCTTTCAGACCTTATGGTCTATATGGCAAATGATTTAAAGATCATCTTTTTCTGTGGCCTACTGTTAACGCGGGTGTCATGTGGCCTGCACAACGACCAACCGCCTTTACTTTTCCCCAACTAATGTCAGGTACCTATTACCGCTGGATGGACTCAGAGGCACCCAAAGATTACAAAATTTAAAAAAATCCCAGTCTTCACCAAGATTCGAACCCGGGACCCGGTTCGGAAGCCAAGCTCTCTATAGACTAGAGCTATACACTCCCTGTAACTCATTTGAATTTTTATCATTCTAAAGCCAATTAAAAACGTTAAGTAATCAACCCACTCGCTCATTACATGCACACACACACACCGTTGAATGTCAATCTAGAAAAGACAGGACATCGGGAAATCTACTCCCTTCTGGCGCCTTCAGAGCAGATAAGAAAAAATCTACCTCCTCATCCCAGGTCTTGGAAGGCGCCCTAGTCACCCTTTCCCCCCCCCTATTTTTTTTTTGGTCCCCGGTCACACTTGCACGCGCATGCGCGCGCTAGCACACGAGTGGACGAAGGACAGCGTCCACTTCTTGAGCAGACGTGTTGAAGATTCGCTATTTGCTGCCCCTGTCAACTCTGCCTGCAGTTTTCCCAAGCAGTCGCATTGTGTTAAGTCCCCTTATTCTCTCCCCCTGCCCTCGCTAATAGAAACACTATAGCCGCCAAGGGGACACAATGCATAAGTGTTGACAGCGCTTCCTGTTCTCATATTGAAACAAACAAAAAATATTCATTGAAAAAAAAATCAATTCCCCTTTCATGTATAAAGTATAAATCTATGTGCATTTAAAAAAAATACTTTTCAACTACCGAAATTACGTCGTATTTTCTTAATGGGACAAATGTTAAATTGGCGTAAAAATGTACACTTTTATATCATATTTAAATTATTTTTTTGTTTTGTTTTTGACAAATATATTTTGAAACAAATTTCAATATCCCTCCCCCTCCGGATTCCCTTGAGAGGGTGTCTATTTTGTCTTGTCAATGTCGACGCGTTATCAGATTCTTTTTATAGAAATGATATCAGAAAGTATTTTTAGATTTTGATTAAAAATCCTAGAATCCAACCGGCTTCTGCCGCAATGACAAATTAGAAGAAAAAAAAAAGTTTTCTCTTGTTTCACAGCACCTCAAGACCTCTACACTTCTCTAATGTGTTGCAATGAGTCAAAGGAAATAAATATACTAGAGTTTAACATTTTCTTTACGCCTGTGAGTCTTGCTTGAATTCAGTGTGACACTAAAACTTAAAGTTCTTTCTTGTATCCGCTTCTTGACTTCATATACTTGATTTAATCCTTTTAGGGATCTAGGGATATAAACCCAACCATCACGATCAGGCTTTTTAACAACGTTGCTGAGTCAATATCTCTTTATGGAGCAGAGACCTGGGGAAACAGCATCACCACCATAAAAAAAAAAATCCAGGTATTCATCAATACCTGCTTGAGAAAGATTCATGATCCGCTGGCCAGACAGGATCTTGAATGAGGGACTGTGGCAAAGAACAGATAGATTTTGTCCTGAATGTAAACTCAGCTTAGAGCGTCTGTATGTGTGTTGTAAAGGCGTTGTGTTTAGTGTATGTGTGTTGTATAGGCCTTGTCTTAGTGTACGTGTTGATCTATATTCTGCACAAGGTTATTCAAATGTATAAAGTATAATCAAAATGTTAGTAAATCAAATATGTCAAAGTGATAACATTAATAGAAGACAGGGACTCGGCTAAGTTGTTATAATTTCTATCTTTTATTAACATATTCAATCGATGACACTATACCCAGATTGTAAGACATGCTTAAACCTTGTATGGTTAGAACTGCTTAAATCTGGTTTGGTAAGAATGGCTTGAATCTGGTTTGTTAAAATTGCTTAAACCTGCTTTGGTAAGAACTGCTTAAACCTGCTTTGGTAAGAACTGCTTAAACCTGGTTTGTAAGAATTGCTTAACCTTGGTTTGTAAGAATTGCTTAAACCTGGTCTGTAAGAATTGCTTAAACCAGGTCTGTAAGGATTGCTTAAGCCTGGTTTGGTAATAACTGTTTAAGCATAGTTTGTAAGAACTGATAATACACGGGTGTAAAAGATAAAAAACCTACATTGTGAATATAATTTAAACCTAGGTTTTAAGTTTATTTTAATTTTTGTTCTTTGAACAAAGGTTTGTAACTCACTCCTCATTGATTTCAGACAGACAACATACCACACTACATTCAAGAAGAACATTAAGACCTACATGTTTAAAACCTTTCTTGATTAGTTTGTCATTTTAGCTCTCGTGTTTATAGTTGTAATATTATCATAGCGCATTGAGCCGACATTTTGTTTATTAACAGCGCTCTATAAATTACATTATTATTACGTTTGAAGAAAAAGAACAAATGTTCGATATAATACATTGTAACCTTCAATGTGCTATGAGGAAGTATAATACATTGTAACCTTCAATGTGCTATGAGGAAGTTTAATACACTGTAACCTTCAATGTGCTTTGAGGAAGTATAATACATTGTAACCTTCAAAGTGCTATGAGGAAGTATAATGCATTGTAACCTTCAATGTGCTATGAGGAAGTATAATACATTGTAACCTTCAATTTGCTATGAGGAAGTATAATACATTGTAACCTTCAATGTGCTATGAGGAAGTATAATACATTGTAACCTTCAATGTACTATGAGGAAGTATAATACATTGTAACCTTCAATGTGCTATGAGGAAGTATAATACATTGTAACCTTCAATGTGCTATGAGGAAGTATAATGCATTGTAACCTTCAATGTGCTATGAGGAAGTATAACACATTGTAACCTTCAATTTGCTATGAGGAAGTATAATACATTGTAACCTTCAATGTGCTATGAGGAAGTATGATACATTGTAACCTTCAATGTGCTATGAGGAAGTATAATACATTGTAACCTTCAATGTGCTATGAGGAAGTATAATACATTGTA
This sequence comes from Biomphalaria pfeifferi, assembly GCA_030265305.1. Lineage (NCBI taxonomy): Eukaryota > Metazoa > Mollusca > Gastropoda > Planorbidae > Biomphalaria > Biomphalaria pfeifferi. Next base: position 2,775,517 of record JASAOG010000081.1, on the reverse strand, counting down.
ACCTTCAATGTGCTATGAGAAAGTAAACTGGAAGCAGGCCATTCCTTTGTTTCTCTAATTTAATTGATTGCTGGAGTGAAATAGCGGTATAAAGAAAGAGTTTTCTTTTTTAAGACAATTTGTGTTTCAAAAAATGATGTCTGGCCACTGCATTGTGCTTTGGTCCAGATGGGCGCAAAACTAACGTACAATAATACTAGCCACAGTCGTCTAAGTTAGGAATCGAACCCAAACCTATAAAACAGCAGCAGCAGCTCTTCTGATCGGGAAAAAATGCATGTTATATGTAAATACGAGGTCCAGGGCAATATTGTTCTGCAGCTTCATTCCTTTAAATAGTATAGTGTACTTTAATTACGTGATCAATGACCAGTACTCTCCACAGTGCTCAAAACATTGCACAACCAGGTCAGCTGTCACCCAATAGTCTTCATAACAAAAACAACTCCAGAGTAAACGCCGAGCGAACAGCAAGAGGACCAACTTACCCACTGCTTGAATGTGATCGACTTTTCCAAGCGAAGAGCTTGCGGTTCAAAGGAAATAAGATTGTGCTCAACGTCGACCACGAAGGGGAAACTTATTACTAGTAGAAAGTACTTTTAAGTTATAGGATACTATCCCTTAGACTGATGATCCGTTGGGGCACCACACATGATCTGTCGGCCGTGTTTCTCCATTTCTCTTTCTTATGCCTTGAATAGAATCTTTTTAAATGACAGGCCCGTCCATTCCTTAATGTCTTCCGGTTGCTTTCTCTGTCTGTCTCTTTATCAGTTACCTAAAGGCAAGTTGTTGCGAGCCCTGAGGACTTCATGTTTTTGTCTGCATTTTTTTACAGTGGTCAGCGGGTCATCCTTTTTCTAATTTTCTCATTTTTGATTCAGCCTTTGTAAGTAATATATAGAATCCTACTATAGCATCACAATAAAATGTTGAGTTAAAATTCAGTTTTGATCCAAATTTTATTTGCAACATATATATCATATATATCAATGTTATTTGCCTATTGAAAAAAAAATTAATGTTTATATTTTGTAAAGTTCTCTATCCTGTGAGAAATACAGACACATTAGTGATAAATAATTGAATGTAATACTCTGTAGGTGGTCTAGCATCAGGGCATTAGGCGTTAGGCGTAGGCAAACTAGGCAGCGGCCTAAGGTCTCCGATGGATAAGTGCCTCGCACAGGACGGAAAACAATTTTTTGTGTGTCCAATGTTGTTGATGGAGTACACAAGGTCTTTAAAAAAATTGCGTAATTCGAGATTTATCTTTTATTTCTCTATTTGGGGCCACCAAATTCACTTCACCTAGGGCTTCCAATTATCTAAGCCCGGCCCTGATCAGGGTAAAGATTGGCCATACATCAAGGAGAAAAATGACCATGCATCAGGGTACAGAGTGGCCGTGGACCAAGGAAAAGATTCACCGTGCATTTAGGGAAAAGATTTACCGTGCATCAAGATAAAGATTCACCGTTGCATTAAGGTAAATATTAACCGTGTATCAATGTAAAGATTCACCGTGCATTTAGGTAAAGATTCACCGTGCGTTAAGGTAAAGATTAACAGTGCATCAGAGTACAGAGTTTGAGTAGACTGAGTAGAAACTATAGGCTAGGCACACTTATATATTCTTATTGAAGTTTATGTCTAAGCCTCTCGCCGCTGAGTTATTGCTTGAAGCTGACTGCTGCCTGAAACACCTTATCCTAGAACGTCTGAATACGTTATTCAAGTCACTTCCAACGTTCGTAAAGTCGTAATTCTAAGTTTCAGATAACGCTGGTCCTCAAGGAGGTGGCCTCCCTTCGTTGCCATAATTCTGGGCTCAAACGTGTGAAATGTCATAGACCACTTAGGTCGGAAACTGGTAACAACATTGGGCCTGGGTCGATACGTTATTGCTGGACTAAGCCAGTGTCTCCAATGAAATATTTAAAAGCAATAGACGGAGACTGGTCAGACAAATAATGATGTGTTATGATGTCATTAGGACCAAGAGTTTTTTTTCCTCTGTTCGAAGCACTGAAAAATGTAAACACGCTGCCTTTACGTGACCTTTTTGTTCAACAGCCAACGGTCTCTCTTTACGACTTAGGTCATTGAAGAAAAATGTTTACGTCTGTCTAATTTTTGGCTCTCAACAGTTTTGATATTTACATCTACCGCGACGTATTGAAGTCTTGAAAACCTTGTCGATTGATAAAATCACAAACTTTCTTAAACTCTGTTGCACAAGTGATCAGATGAGCTGCACTACATAGTATTGATGTGACTATGTGTTACACAGGTTTAGTCTTTCCAGAATCAATAGATTGCTATTTTTTTAGAGATATTCAGATGATACTTATAGTGCCCGATTTAAGTTAATGGATGCCCTGGGCACGAGTTTTGTGGCGGCCCCTCTTCAGTATAAATGCACTAAATAATCAAAGCACGTCATATAGGGACGAAGAAATAGAGTACTGACACATTTCATCCCTAGTTTCTTATATTTAGTAGATACATTGTGGAGGTCTCCCTGTAAGGTGGAAGTCATGTGCAGCTGCTGTAGATCTGGTCCTAAAAAATAAAGAAACTTAGTTGTCCCTCCAGAACTTACAAAATGTTCTTCAGTTAAATTTTTCATTCCCTTTTAAAATGGCTCATAGATATACACTTGATCTAAAAGTAGGCTTAGCGGCGAATTCTGAAAACAAATGTGTAAAAGTTTGTAGGCTAGGTTTTTAAAAAAATATTTATTTTTTTGACTATTTTTCTTGAAAGTGAAACTCATTGGGCAGGATTATCGCATAAGTGCATAATTGAATAATCACATATTGTTTTTAAAATGTAATCCAAATGTACAAATGTACATAGATTCCATGCTATTAAGAGAGGTGCTCCACTTATTCACAAAGCTGGTTATTCACATGAAGAGAACTTGCTCAACTATAATGTCATTAAACGTTTCCACAGAATTTATTTAAAACAAGATACGTGTAAGACATATTTTACGTAGTTAGGCGTAGAAATCATCGAATTGAGTCTCAGAATTTAGGCTCTTTGTTCTATCGCATAACAACATAGATAACACTGTTTTAACAAATACAACAGAGGCATCACACAGAAAGCATTAAATAATTTTACTTTTGTTTTGTCTTTTCTATTTAGAAATAAAAAAAAACGGGGGAATGGCGTTGTGTTAAACTATATTCAGAAAGAACAGTTAACAACCTAACTATGTTAGTAATATGATGCAGAGGAAGATTTAGACAAGAAACAATTCGACAACACTAAATGCGAATACAAACAAAGCCATTCCTCATAGTTTTAATGGTTCTCCAAAAAAGTAATTCTCAGACACCTATTTAACGACAATTTGTTCGCGACAATTTGTTTACCAGACAATTGTTAAAAACTTGTACATCGACAACTTATTCACCGACACCGACACTGCCTGTTGGATGAGCCGTTTGTCGTAAACAATAAGAGTAGACTTTGATGTCTGTGAACCAAGAGGGTTGTGATTTCATGTCATTTTGTTCACCTTTTTAAAAACGTTCTCGTAGATATTCCCTGATCCAGCTCGCCCTAAGGAAAACGTGAAGCTATTAGTGAAAAATTATTCTCAGGCCACTCTCCCCCCCCCCACTGACGCCCACCCTCTTAAATAATCCCGCATAATAATCCACCTCTGAGCAGAACATATTGGTATTTACATTAAAACCAGCGACACCTTAATGGAATATCAAGAGAGAAGGATGACTACGCCATTAAAATTTGCATATTTATCAAAAGACCCAGTCGAGTCAATGTCCCTGCCCTCAAAGATAGACCACTGTGCAGCTCATCTCTCATTATTTGCTTGCAGCCCTCCTCTCCCCCCCCCCCCCCCCCCCCCCCAAGCAATGCGATTTAGAATGAAGAGGAACAAACACTAAATCAGGCAAGACAACCCGCAGAAGCCAACCAACTTTCCTGGGACTTGAAACAAAACCTATTGTGCATCTAAAACGGCTGCAGTTGCTCATGATATAACACGTCATGGCATATCATATCGTATGACATACGATGTGTCATACTGTATGTCACACGCGGATTTTTTAAATGGTATACCACATGGTATGTCTCATGATTTGTCGTGTGGTATTCCATAGGGTATTTCATTTCGCTAATTGGAGTAAACTATTTTTCTGAAACGAATTATAAATTGTGCCGGGTCCGAACCCTGCATGCTGCCATATCTCGTCGTCCTGCGGAAGATATGGGTTAGGATGAAATTATCTTCAAAATCTGAAGAAACACCCGAAACATGTAAAACAAACAACTTTTATGATGTCACGGTCAAATAAGTCCTTATATCTCAAATGCATGTTTAATGAATGTTTGAAGTGAAGCTCCATGAGCCAACAAATGTTAACATATAACATATTTTATCTTTTGTACGTTCTTAGTTGCAGTATTTATTTAATCCACTAACATGGACGCTCTGGGACTGGAGCTAACAGGCAGTGAGAGATAGCATTTATCGGCTTGAAAATAGCCCAACACAACTGGCATAACACCAGGGATTATAAACGTTAATCTGTACTAGGACGGCCTCTTTGTTGAGATTTAACTTAATTGTTCTAAACTGTAAGCCAGTGCTCAATCACACTGGTAATGATGCCACGCTCTAGCCTCCCATAGTAGGCGCTCTATTGGTAACGTCTAACCATTGATGGAAAAAATAATAATTGCTTTATCTGCGTTCTAGCAGGTTGTCGCATTTAAAAGAGTTTTGAGATTTTATTAAAGATTTATTATAAAGCAATCGTTGTGCGGCTTTTGTAAAAAAAATAAAAAATAACTACATCCCATTTATGAATATACTAATAGTACACCACCGACTAGGTAATTTCTCCGAAATTGACATTTGACTTAATTCAGAAAGATCCGCTTTATAATGCCCCTTATGACACAGACATATTGTTTTAACCCGTAAATTCTAGTAGAGCCTATCAATTTTACTTATTTGATCCCCCCCCCCCTTTTTAAACCACCTCCCGCCCACAACACAAATGTTAGTCCTACATACAATCTCTGACTTTTCTACAGCTTTCTCTCTTTTTTTTTTTTAAAATGTACTCTATATTGCTTTTTCGGTTTTTCGCAAATAACTGTCGTCAGGTTGCGAATCTGTCAAAACCAGTTTTTAGTGAGCACCTAGGAAGTAGGAACATGTCAACCAAGTTTCATGCGAATCCGTACGACTTTTTAAGAGATCTCGTGATCAATGAGTGGTATTTTCGCGTATATATATATATATATATACATGGACATGTTCGCCGGATGGAGGACAAGGCATCCCCAAAGTCATCCTCTATGGTCAACTCGCGACTGGCACAAGAAAAACTGTTCGCCCCCACCTCCGTTACATAGATGTAATAAAACGTGATCTCAAATCAGTGAACATCAATACTGACAATTGGGAAGACATAGCTCTGGACCGCAACAGGTGGAGAGAGACAGTGACCAAGAAAGCTATAGACAGTGAAAGTACATGGGTCTCAGCCCAGGAAGAAAAACGCACAATCCGAAAAACGGCCAGCTCCTCTACCACCGAAGCAAAAGCCACCTTAACCTGCGCTATCTGTGGACGGGAGTGTCTCTCCAAAATAGGGCTCCACAGCCACACGAGGAAGTGTGCTCTGAGATGAACCATAGTCGTCTTACGACTGAAGGAGGCCAATGATATATATATATATAGTAGATTTAATCATACCCAAAAGCTGGGGTGCGGTAACGATGTCGAAAGTTTTTGAGGGGAAGGGACAGAATCATTCTTCTCCACAAATCTTGCTTTCTTATCTGTGTTGACCTACTCGTGTATTCGGCATCTACTGCTAACTATATGTGGTTTCGTAGATCCCAGAGGTCCTGAGAACGATAGAACTGGCTCCAATTGGGGTCTCTCTGTAGGAAGAAAAAAAAGCTGCCAGATACCTTGACCTTGCTGCAAGAGATTAAGTCTCAGTACGGAGCTAATTTGCATGGACGCTTACAAATAGTGCTCATTAAATATGTATTTGAAGTGTTCATGATAATTATAAGGGGAAAAAATGTGTTTACCAGTTTATTTCATGGATCAATAAACTCTAATACACATGACATTTTTAACTCAGCCTCTTTCCACAGGCTTGCGACTATCACTGCACTACCAATCACTAGTCAGCAAGCTCATCGATTAGTGCAGTAAATGAGACGCTTTTTAAACGCGGGATTTGAAATCTGAACAAAGATTTGGATTGAGCACTGTTATCAGATGGCGATGATATGCTCTGTTGAATAGAATTTTCCCCACATCAAATAAAACACACACACACACACACACACCACATAATAAGGGTAATAATCCATCAAGTCAATTAGCTAAAGAAGACATTTGTAGACTGTCAACAGCAAAAGTATTATAAAATATTAATATTAATTTCAATAGTGTTTCAAATTTAGCCGTTTCGTTACAATTGGTTAACTATTGGAAAGGTTACGTAAAGAAGCCAGGAAATCTTATTTGTAAAAAAAAAAAAATTTAGAAAAAAAATTAAAGAAAACCTTAGGCGCTGGACATTTCAAAGAACTGCTTCGATCCGTATGAGAATCTGTCAACTGGGTTTTAAAAAAAAGAATCTAGTTGTAATAAAAAAAAAAACACCTTCGCCTTGGTTCCTAGGTTTTCCTTGTGATTTTCTTCTTTTATTGTGGCAAAGAGAGTATAACTCTTGTCAGCTGAAAGCATATAGAAAGCAATAGGGATGGCATTTGTTGGTGATGTCCCCTGCGGTGACATGTGCTGTTGTCTCCGTGATTAGCTCAATTTGACCAGGTATGGCCGTGTTTCGGCTATTGATCCGGATATACCTCGCCCGGGCTTAAAGCCACCGGTATAACGCCACGGGTCGACGCTGTAAGTCAAACATAACCTTAATTAACGAGCTCCCTCCCTCCCCCCCCCCCCCACACACACTGACATCTTCACCTTCAGCTAGACTCTCATAAATCAACACTGCCCAAATAACACAGCTGAACGAATAATAACAAAAAAAAAAAAAATCGCTGCTTTAAAAAAATAAGGCTGTAAATAAGACCAAAAGAATGAAAATGGCGAACAGAAGAAAATACGTCTGCTGACATGTTTGGTGCCTGTAATCATAGAGGCGTTGGCCTCATTAAACCGAGTGAGAAAATTCGTGTTTAGAAAGCTAATTGTAGTGGCTAATTAATTACTTTAAGGCTTTTAGTTTTATCTTAAATGGAGGGCCGGAACAAATACCAGGTGGTCCAAAATGTCAATACACCGTCTGTTCTTTGATTAATATCATTAGATTCAGATTAATAAAGGAGTTGCAACGATTTTTTTCCCCGATTGTTTTTCGAGTAAATTTTTGTTTGGTTTAGTTCTTGAGAATTTTTTCTTCACTTTCATATTTAATTGAATTAAACACACGCCAAGAAAGAGATTGCACTTTTAACTATGTAACTCAATTTGGAATTGGTAGATAATTTGTTAAGTTTTTTATTAATCTGTCTAAAAATCTATTTTTGAAAGCATTTATGACGATTTTTAAACACTGTAAATAAAGAAATAGTATAAAGTTGTTTTTTTTTTAAACACGATATTCATGTCATATTTGGATCTTGCCTATTTATTAAAAAAACATTATTTTGCAAAGTTAGAATACATTAGATAGAATACATAAATCAATGGATAGATCAATAGGTAGTTGGATAGATAGAAAGATAGGCAGGCAGGCAGCTATAGATAGATAGATAGATAGATAGATAGATAGATTAGATAGATTAGATTAGATAGATTAGATAGATTAGATAGATTAGATTAGATAGATTAGATTAGATAGATTAGATTAGATAGATTAGATAGATAGATAGATAGAAAGAAAGTATTCTTACTTTAAAAGTCCTATATCTACTCATAAACAAAAGATGAGGTTCTCTTTGACTCTCTGCTGAATACTTTCTTCCCCTCCCTAGCCATCCAATATCCAACACTCAGACATGGCGAAGTTCATTCTTGGATACACTGTAATCAGACTAACCATATATACAGCGTTGAATTTATTAACTATATATCTTATTGTCCATTCTATGGTTACCTCTACGTGGTTCAAGAAATCAAACACCAGATTTTTTTTCTAAAGATTCTTTTTTAAGATGTTGAAAAGGAGAAGGGGCATACGATAACAATCAGGAAGTCAAAGACAAGAATCTTGATTTTTAGGGGAGTGCTGGACAGCGTTCATTGTCAGACAGATGAGCAGCTAGGGTGAGATTTCTGTGACGTAATTAAACGCTGGAGATTTAGAGTTCGACAGAATCCAATTGTCTCCCTTCTTACCAAAGGCTTTTAAAGGGACCGCATGATCTACAACATCGGTCTATTCAACACCCTCTGTTTGGGGCAACATCTGATAAGCGGACTTTTAATCTGTAGGTCTAGTGAGCCTCCGCTACATCTTTTAATGACGGTATAGATTGAGATCTGTTCAGGAAGATTGTGGTGATCCATCGACTTCGTTTATAAATCAACATTTTAAGTTATTTGAATCTCAGTCAACTGATCAATCACTTCAGTGACATTGTCTGATAGTGCCTATACCACCTTTGTAAATACCAAAAAAAAAACCTCAAAAGATGTGAAAATGGAAGGGCGTGAACAGGAAGAAGTTACCCAACAGTTTATATTCACTCGTCATCAAGGGCGTACCGGGTGTAAAATCGGACCGTCGCGTAAATTGTAATATAAATATAATAGAAATATAGTATAATAGGCCTCCAATTTTAGTTCTACCTGTCCTCACAATCATTATGTTAAGTTTGATAACGTATCGATAACTTTACGCATGCATACAACAAAGTTAATATCATTATAAGAAATTAGGCCTTATTAGCACTGTCTACGGGTGCAGGCTATAACGTTATTTCTGAAAATGTGTTAGATTAAATTAGAATTTTTATTAAACACGAAGCTCAGATGCCCGTTTTATAAGAGAATATTATAAAACCTTTAACAGTTTTATACGTGCCATAGTGGCATTTATTTAGGTGGCCTTACCGGCCCATTTGGGCACCGGCCTACTGGGCATATGCCCGAATGCCCCTATAGCAAGTCCGCCCCTGCTTGTCATGTTCCTCAGTGAGTTCACTCTCTTTTACTTGAAGCGAAACTTAAATCGTTATATTAAGACGAAAGTGAAATATCATATCACTCATTATTTCAATTATTTCTCTACGTTTCACACAACAATGTTTCTAGTGAAGAGTTTTTTATTAAGCTTTTCCAATGTACACGACATACTTAAGTATCGTATTTTAAATGTTGGTCCGACTTCTAGTTCCATCTCTGTAGTTCAATGCCTGTCTGAATCTATTTATAGCACCTTTTACGTTTTGTTCACTGGTTTATATTAACATCCGTTGGAGTAACTTTGCTTATTTATTTTCTTTAAAACAATTTATTTGGGATAATATTGTAACAGTTTAAATGTAAGTATACTTATATTCAGATAATAAGTCTACTAAGTTGGTCTGTTTGAATAGTCCAGTGCATCTCTATTCGCATTCACACTATCAAGTTCTCCACGAATCAATTTAGGAAAAAGCATTTTTTTCTTTTTGCATTTGGCCAATATTACGCCTTGAAAATGAATTTTGGCCACATCTGTAACTTTTTTTTTTACCCCTCCCTCTTTCGCTCTCGCTTCTCTGTTTCTTCTTTCTCCTACCAACTTGACCAGCATACCCTACCCCACCCTATCTCTCACACTATCTTCTCCATCAAACCAAGTGAACACCCAGTTACGAACTTCTGGATAGAAATGTCTCCGCTTAGAAAGAAGTTCCCAATGAAATTGCCACCTCTCATGTCCGATGATAATTGGAATTTCTGCGGACGGACTGCGATCCTGTGAAACAACGGAGACACCAACAAAAAAAAGGCGTTAGAGAGTAAGAAAAAGAGTAAGGGGAGGAAAGAAAGAGTGAAGAAAAAATACAGGAAGAGGCGGAAGAGTTTAACAATTTAGTTTCTAACAATTTAATCCTCCCTGTTCCCTAGTTCTCCATTTTTTCTCTTCATTTCCCACTAAATAGCAACTCCTCTTGTAGATACATAGAAGAAAAATGCGCAATTTTACTTATTTCTTAGCTCGGTTAAAGATTCCCGTGTGGATGACGGGCGAGGAATTAGTAATCGATGTAAATACATCTAGGTGGATTCCTCGAGATTGGAGCAGCATTGATGTTTTTGTGGCCCCTTTTAGAATTATCCTCAAAATGGTTTTAAGCAGCTGATTCTGTTGATCTGTTCTGTAGTTCAGGAACCAAATATCTGTAGCAAGCCGAAAGACATAGATGGGAATGAAGACAGTGTGAAATGTATCCTACACTTTAACAATTTTGCAGGACAATATACTATACTATATTAATATGTTTATATATATATGTATATGAGTGTGTGTGTATAAAACGCATCTTTCCTGTTTCAATCATTCTACGTTCCATCTCTTAAGTGGACATGTGAGGAGGGTACATGGGAGAGGGTTTCGTGCTGCCTTTAGGCATTCAGTAAACATACCTCAGCTCAAGTCGAGTTTCGAACTGGAGCCCCTTTGATAGCCACTCAACCACACATGACAAGAATTCACTTAACCATTGGCACCAAGACTCATGCCCATTTACATCTTTCGTTTCTGCTCCATCGTGCAAAACACGACTTAAGCTAAACCAGATGCAAAGGCATACCCGGGGAGGGGATGGGCGGGAAGAGGAAGGCTAAATCGCCCCTCCATTTAAAAGCTCTTCATCTGCTCTTGACCAAGTGTACAAATAATATTGGTGTAATACTAGTTTTTTCTTTAATGAATGAAGTTACTGTTATTTTGATTTTGTATGTTTTGTTTTCCTAAACTATTTTGAAACTTTGGTTTTATCTTATACGACATTGGAGGCGCGGTGGCTGAGTGGTAAAGAGCTTGGCTTCCGAACCGGGGATCCTGGGTTCGAATCCTGATAAGGACTGGGTAGGGAAACAGATTACCTTTACATCACCTGCACTATAGATCGCAAGGTCTAAAAGGGGGACTATACTTTTACTTGTACAACATCGAGTCCTATAGCAAACCTTCAATGTGCTGACAACAAAAACTTGTCTACCTTCTATATTGCATCCATATCAATATCTGCATCTGATCAAATATTTATTTGTTCTTTTTGCTTCTCTTAAATTTATCAAGTTTCAAATTTGTTTTCAAACTTTTTTTTCGTCCGGCTTTTAATTCCGTTCTTAAAGAGAGAAAGAATTCAGAAGTAAAGTTTTAAAGTAAAGAACTGAAGTTATTGAATTGTAAGTAGAATGTTTTGAAAGGACATGGCAAATTGAATTTAATATTTAAACACGCCTTGCGAACTTCAGTCAATATTGAAACATATTCATACACGCAAACACTCTACAGCACACGCAAACACACTTACATATATGTACTTTACAATATATATATATATAAAGAGAGAGAGAGAGAGAGATTTTATAGGACGAACAATCTTACGTAAGGGAGTGTTACATTTATTATAAGTAGAATTCATATGTAGTTATTATTATGAGTTTTTTATGATGAGGGCATGTTAACATGTTGAGTTTAGAGTAGAGTACAGAAAGACAGATATTTACTTTGACTAGTGTAGTTTTAAGTATTTCTCGACAGTTGGAAAATAGATAAGAAATCTGCAACTTACTTAAAAATTTGGTGTGAGAAATAGAACCATATATATATAATATTACTGTTTGTTATGAAACGCATTTTCGTACTGTATTTGGTATTTTCAGATTTTTGACAATATTCTTCACAATTGTTTATTGAATTATGGCTATATTGAATTAAAGAATGCCCCATGTATTTCCAAAGTTAGATTCACTTTACTAGCACATATTGTAATTTATTCATGCTTAGGCATAAATATTTTTAACCAATGTTGTCTGACCTTGAAACGCTCTTCTATTTACAAGATAAGACTTCCATAGTTTACTAGCAAGATCAAAATATATTTAGTTCTAAGAGGTCTCAAAAATTGTATTCCATACCACAAAGGCAATTAATATTAAATAGAAATAAAGTTGAACTTTTCTCTAAACTTTGCCATTTTCTAATGTTTATTTCACTCTGTCTTTGTAAATCTTTCGCATCAAATCCAGAACCTATCTCTCTTCTCTATCAGACGATTGATCACGTGACTGGAAGACTTCTGCTTAAATGTCACGCCCTGAGTGAAAGGCGTCATGTTTTTTTTTTCTAATTCTGGTACTAAGTTGTACATTCCCTTCCGTTTTTTACTTTTAAATAGAATATTTAAACAAGAAATATATTTTGAAAAATGCGTCAAAAACCACCAACAATAAAGTTTTATATTAAGTGTATTTGTATCATTAGTTTGGATTAATCGTGATTAACTTTGTAATAGATCTAACTGTAATAAATCTGTGCGATTGGAAATATTTTAACCATTTGTTTTTGTTTAGCGCTATTTCATCTTTTTAGCTTTCTCGATATGCCATGATCCTATTATTTATCTGGACCAGTTGGGAAAAGGGTGGGGGGAGGAGAAAAAGGGAATACCTGGTTGAAGGTAACCGTGATCGATTTTTAACTGCATTTATATAAAAAAAAATGTTGGAACGACCTGAATCTAGAGGGCTCCAGTCTCATCTAAGCCTCCTTCAACGTACAGCACCACATACAGTTAAATACAATTTCTTTCCCTTGCTCGATACTAAACAAAATAATTAATTGCCAATAGCTTATATTTTTTTATTGATCCTTGTGTTGTCAGGCAAAGGAAATACGTGAGCAAAATTTAAGCTTGATTTAAGATTGAGTGTGGGAGAAATAACGTGTACAAACTTTTTAACAGACAGACAAACAGACATAGTGAGTTGATATACGATTTGTAAAAAGACTTTCATGTTCAACTCTTTCTAAATAATTATGTCTTCGTATTTTCTAACGGACTGTTTTTTTTATGTTTGCTCGCTGCTTGCTCTTACTGTTATCCAAATCCAATGGTTAGGTCAAACACATGTCTCTGCTTTTCATCCATGAAGCAAGGAAGGTTATGAACAGTGACTCATTTATAGATATTTTAATTAGCTTAATATGATGCAGTTTTTCTAGAGTTTTATATATGGTATGCAATCTTGCGACCATCTTATATTATTTAACCCTTTCACAAGAGTCTAGCATAAATGTGTGTGTGAATATGTGTGTGTTTTGTATAATGCAGTTTCTTTTACATCAACACAGAAAAAAGAACTACGACTACAATATGTCGAAACTCACACTAAACACGAACTCCTCGGAACTAAAGGACACTCTACTGTTGCTGTGCAATTAAAATTTATAAAATAAGTGAATGTGTAGGGTAAGATTTAGTTTACGTGAATGCATTTGAAACTTTTATGTATCAATTTTTTGTAAATTGGCGGAGCATGGAGTGATCGAGAGATATTCATACGAATCAAAGGTCTTAAATTCGAATCATTGGTGAGGGTTTTGATTTTAGTCATTTTAATATTAGGATGTCCTTGAGGATTACCAGCTTGAATAGGGTGTCTGTCTGTCTGGTCGTGCTTGACTGTAGATTACTTTCATCTCTGAGGGAACATCAAAAACATTAAAACAAACAAAGGCATCAGACATCGGTTTGTGAAAGAGAATACAGTGGTCGTTGTATCCTTAACCTTCGATTGCAGAATATATATATATATATATAATTTTTTAAATATATTTATTTATATAATTTAGTTCTAATTAATGTTGCAAAATAAATTGTTCGATAAGCTCTATTCTAAAGGGATATCACCGGGATTCTTTATAATTTTTCTCTTTCAGTTGATAACTGTTGTCTGCCCTTGAAAGCTAAATGAAACACAAAACTTCGTAATATAGGTCAAAATTAAACCTAAAGATCTGGACTATAAAAGTGATTCAGAAATAGTAACACTTGCACTCTTTGACTACTTGTGAGAGAATCCTTTCACTTGCAAGTACTTCTCACTAGATCGACACAGGAAATGCTTATTAAGTAATTATCTTCTTTTTTTTAAAGTAACGTCAGTTATATATATGATAAGAAGATAAGAATATTCAGATTCATAAGTTGCTAATACCTCAAGATCACTTACTCTTTTCTTGACATGAGTAATAGGCTTACACTTTATTACAATAGACGATGCATCTCCCTTGACCCAATAAGAAATCCCCATTGCATATCTAATTATTTGAAATAAAAATACATCTAGCTATTCAAATGTGTATACAATTCGTTGGGTTTGTATACTTATAAAAAATATATTAGATGTTCTATTTATAAAATAATATACAAAGAAAAACGTTGTTAATGTTGATTGATGGTTTCAAACTGTCAAGATTTCTATGTCCAACTAAACCACAACCTTCCGTTATATATTGATAGACCGACTGAGAATAGACTAAAACATAAAGCCCAGAATATCTTCCTTATTTATATATAATGGACTTTTTGTGTGTTTGTTCGGAGACCCCCCCCCCCCTTTCCCCCCTTTTTACTCATGTACAGTAAAGAGAGTAGAGAAATAGGAAAAAATGTAGAAATGACGGCAGAAATGGTGGTTATTCTGTACTAAATATTATCATTTAAAATTGACTAAGCTGGTCTTTAAAGCGTTTTCGTGGGGCACCTCTATTACGTCGACCCCCTTTAAGCTCACTAAAAAAGACTTCCTTTGGCATACGTTCGTCCCCCATACGGGATTCGTGCAGTGCCCAGCGTAACTGTTGGACCATAAGAAGTCTCTCTATACTGTCCATACCCGCGTTCGCAAGGACATCGCTGTTTGTAGTGCGGTCTTGCCACCGTATGTCCATGATGGAGTGCAAGCATCTTTGGTGAAATCGTTTAAGTAGTCTTAGTTGCTTTGATCAGACTACAGTACTATAAACACATCAGTCTTTATTATTATTATAGACTTCAACGGACCTGGAATGGAGTCACACAATGTATTCCCCTTCCTAAAACCATGTATACCTTTGTGTTCAGGAATCTGTGTGTATATTTCTATCTAAAAGATATCTTCAATTACACTCTTCAAAGCTGTCTGTTAAAAGGTGACGCCTGCAATCTTTCAAATATTTACTTTCATTTAAAAACTAGCTCCTCCGCTCAACTCACTCAGGTCAAAGTGTGCACATTGATCAATTTGAAATGATGAATTTATCAAACAGATTACGCGTGAACTCGATTACGCTTATATATGTCATTTTTTAGAGAACATATTCATTTTTTGTGTCGATATATATTTGTGTGAAATCGATCCATGCATCATTCGATATCTTAGTAAGATGATAAACCCTGAACCAATGGGAAAGATCACGGCATTAATCAACCCGATGTACAGGGGCAAGTCCAAATTGAACTGCCAAAATGATGTCGGCTATTCATCCAGTTTTGTCTTTTCGGAATCGAACGTTACACGCAGCATCGAGCTCAGCCTTTCTGCCTCTGTGTTTAAAAACTCAATATTTGGTTCTTGTGACCCGTGTATGAACTTGCACGTTAGAATCACGCGATTAGCCCATTCAAGTGAAATTTCATACCCTCTTTCTGATCTTGGATTTATTTATTTATTATTTGCTCAATGTTTTATTTATTTTTTTAATTTCGTTTTTTTTTGTTGTTGTTGTTTTTTTGTCATAAATCCAACAAAAATGTAAACATCAAGATCAAACCAGTGCGTCATTTGCTTTGCAGCTTGAGCAGGTTGCCTTCTCCTGACTGCCATGGTTTTAACAAGAGTTACCCTTTGTTGATTTAGTTCTATCAGAAGGACAACGACAAACACAAAAATGGATTACTCATAAACTTACTTCTTATTGTGTTTGTTGGTTTGTTGTTTTTGCCCCCCACAAAAAACAAACAAACTTGTCTTTGTAGTACGAGGGATCATCCCCAATTCATACCAGTCCGATTCCTGTTTAGTCCATTCATCTTTAGAATAAAACAAAATAGAAAGAAAAGTTAGACAAGCTTACAGACTTTACGCAATTTAAACTATTTTTAAATTGAAGTCTAAGTACACTACAACTGAACTTTTCAATACACATTAACTTTAATCTAGTCGAATTACAAAGCATATATTAGCAACTGCATATTGTATGAAGTTTCTGTTACTGGGATCTTAGTTTTATAGATTTTAGATAAGAAGTATTATGGATTTTAGATAAGAAGTATTATGGATTTTAGATAAGAAGTATTATGGATTTTAGATAAGAAGTATTATGGATTTTAGATAAGAAGTATTATGGATTTTAGATAAGAAGTATTATGGATTTTAGATAAGAAGTATTATGGATTTTAGATAAGAAGTATTATGGATTTTAGATAAGAAGTATTATGGATTTTAGATAAGAAGTATTATGGATTTTAGATAAGAAGTATTATGGATTTTAGATAAGATTGTGATAAAAGAGAAAGAACTGAATTGCGTTCATAATTATACAGGCTGCTAAACGTTGGATAGAGGAGTGTGGGATTAGAAAGGAGCTAAAGGGCTAAGCTGTAAAAATATTAGGGGCAAAAAGAAGTAATTAGTAATTAGAATGAGGCATTCAGGGACATTAAAGGGTCTAACTTGAATCCAATCTCCGCACCTACAATAGGCCAACCTATTTTACTTTTTCTGCACTTTAAAAAACCAATGCACCACCATTGATGACAACAACAGAACCATAGCTGAAGAAATGACATTTTGATATATGAGAACTGTCTAAATTGTATTGCTTTAAAACTTCATATCTTTTGTATGGATTCTTTTCAAACGGCACCATTGGTTAGATAGTTTACAGCATTGTGTCTCTCCATACCGGCCTGCCAATGAAGATGGACACCACCGCTGGACGTGGCTAAATGATATTTCCACTTTTGTTATGAATAGCTTTTGAGACCAGAATATAACTCATTTTAATTTTAGTAGGAGACAGAGTATATAATATTTCTCTGAATAGATGTCAACTAGTAATCTCCCTTGGCCAGTACTCCATGTACTCCTGCAGGCATTGAGTGTACACAAGATACTGTATTCTACTTTTTCGTAAATCACCTATTTTCGAATACTTTGAAGGCAAAATGTGTACTTTAGTTGTGTTTTTTTCTTTCTTATAATTAACGTAGGCTTATGACTCAATTTCTTTCCTACTGGCATAGATGAAATATATTGTATTACACACAATGTTAGCGAGATCACGCCTATGGGCTAACTTTGGTCTGTGATGATACGACAGTATCAGGTTCCTATCAATTTTAGAAAACAATGAAAATACTATCACGTTTCCTAGTTGGCAAGTGTCAATTATTTCTAGGACAATTATTTTTACTTTTTGCATTTTTTTTCTTTACTTTAAAATGTCTAAGTTTCATTTTTATTTATTAGATGACATGATTGTAAACACTAAATCACTTATAGAGTAGGAATAAAACCAAGATAAAAATAAATGAATAAACCTTGTTCTTTGTCAGGGTGGTGAGTCCGATCGAGACCAATCATTATAGGAGGCCTGAACACTGACCTTCAACGTCACAACCTATGGGCAGCTTAGACCAATAGCTCGTCGCAGGTCTGTACAGGTCAGTGTTCAGGCCTTCTAGAACGAATGGTCACGGCCCGATACACAGCCCCCCTGTGCCTCACAATTTAGTTTTTCAATGATTCCCTCCGCCCACTTTGTTGCCCCATACTCCCACAAACGCCCATCTCTAGTCCGGCTCTTCGTTTGTGCTAGAAATGACATTTAAAATGGCGTCACTTGAAAACCCGAGCGTAGAATCTGTCGTTCATTTATTTCATGTCGTAGGATGGATGACTGATTGTTAAAGACCGCTTGGCCACCTTTCAAAGGGGCTCAAGTTCAAATCCCTCTAGAGCTGAGTTGTGTTTTCTGAGCGCCTAAAGGCAGCTGATAGCCCCTTCCCCAAAAGGTTCACAAAATAGATTGGATCATAGCTCAATGAGTATCCAGCAAAAAATAAATGAGCTATACCAAAAAACTTTTTTTTAAAACTTTGATGATGAATGCTAATAGTATTTTAGACATTTAATTAAATATTTGACAAACTACAGAGCCTGAGGCTGTAATAAAGCCAGTGTACTTAATAATTCGAAAATCTACACTTTGCAAGATGTTTGAGGCAGCTGAACATTGCATTTATCTAAGAGCAACTTCTATAAAGATGAAGAGATCTTGAATTTTATTCAAGCTTAACTATTCTTCATTGTTTTCTTTATAATTTCTAAAAGACTGAAAAATGATGTGATCGAATATGTCTTGATAGAGAAAAAAAAACAACCCAGAAACATCCAGAACACAAAAAACAAATGAGAACATGTCATAAAATGTTTGCAAAATCATCCTAAAAACCCAGAAAGAAATGTTTTTGACCAGTCTGGGTACACTACTTGTGGTTAATTTGAATCTCTTAGCCCCCGCCATAACTGACGTGATAAATCGACTTGTCCCACGGGACAGAGCGTGAACAGCGGTCCCCCCGTTTACTTTCTTTGAAGTGGCTCTGTCAACTTGGGAGTTACCCATTATTGTCTCTTTGGTGCTGGGGAAGACACTTGTCAGTGTGGATAGCGTGTGAGTGGGGGAAGTAATAGCAGAACAACGTAACCATAGACATTTCTGAAAACTCTTTTTACAATACCTCTATTCAATTCAGAACTTCATGGAACCTGGATCCAGGAGCCTGGACGCTGATCTCAAAAACGACTCTAGCAAGTATCCAAGAAATTTAACAGTTGATGTATAGCGCTAAGAAAAGAATTGCTAGCTCGTTGTCCACACGGGGAGAACTCTAGTTTGACTATTATAATTTTTCAAAGTAAATTATAAATAAATGTAAATTTGGCTGGAGACTATATCTAGTTCTAGAGCAAACATGGCGTAGTAAGCCGTATTACCGTGAAGCTGAGTAAATTTAAGGTTGCTTCAATTTTATTAAAGTTTATAAGGTTAGGGTTAGTTAACATGGCGTATTCAGCCGTATTACCGTAAAACTAAGTAAATTTAAGGTTGCTTCAATTTTATTGAAGTTTATAAGCGTTGCTTATATTTTTACGCAAATCTAATGTAGATGACATCTAGATTCTTGATTTAGAAGTAGATCTAGACTAGATCTTAAGAGTTGTAACTCAGAACTCTATGTCTAGTGTTAGATCTAGATGTTCGTATAATGAACCAATGATACCAATAAATAATCGCACGAATGTTCTCTCCTCGCTGGCCGAATCAGATAATGCCTATTTTCTAGCAGCTGACGGTGTCACGGGTTCCAAACCCGCATTGAACCACAAAAGTTTTCTAATATTGTTTTTTTATTATTTTATTTTGATATTATTTAGTTTGATAATGGAGTTCCTATTTTTTTTTAAAGATTTTTTAATAATTTAATAAATTTTTTAATTTTTTCTATCACAAATCTAGCCATAGATCTATATTCTTAGTGAGTCAATGAGACAAAGTTTTATATATTTTAACAACAAAGACTAACCAATACATAAAAGTGCGTTTGAAGTTGTTGAAAACAAACACACTTACAAACCATAGATTGTTATCAATAATGTAGCATTCTTTCAAAGACATGATAAAATAAACATATACAGTATACACGAAACATTTAGTGCCAAAATATCAAACGCGTTAATGCAGCGGCGCCAATACGACTGCTTCGAGAAATCTCACACCTTGGTGTCTGTTTTCGAACGATTTTGAATTTTTTTTAAAATCTCATTTGTCGTGTCACCTATGACTATTTATACCTAGTAATAAACATCAATACATATTTTGAAAAAATATACCTTTTTGTTGGTGTTGGTTTATGAAATGAAATAAATTTTTTCCATCGTTGCCTATTGTTTGTTCTGATATCCGACTTTGAAGTCCATAGGACATTAAATCTTTCCAGGAAATCTTACGAAAAGAGACTCCGTTAAAGCCACCTATTTGTCATGATAGATTTGACAAAATAGTTTTTTCTTGTTTGGTTTCTTGTAAAATCGTTATTGTTTAGGTCAGTGTCTTAAAAAAAAAGATCTGTTAAAAATAGGGCAAGAAGAATGGATTAAACACAGGGGCTCCGAAACTAAGGTATTAATAAAAAATTAGATCTCGCGCGTAATGTTGACATTGTTCTGTGAAAAAGTGTTACTGAGGATGTAACGTGGTCAGAGCACGAGCCTGTCTTTACTTTTCTAGACAAATATTAGTAGTGGTCGGAAATTAAAATCTGAAATCCTAAGGAAAATACCTGGTTGACGCTAGGATTCGATTCAATACCTTCGGGTCAAAAGTCAATGCTCTCACTTTACTGCTAATATGTCCACTTACCTACTGACACACTCCAAGTTTATTTTGTCCATTGCCATGAGCACACTGTGTATTGAATTGCTCTCTAACACTCCCTGTGTTTTTTAAATGTGTATTCACGTTAATAAACTGTATTTCAAAGAAAACTAAAAGATCACATCAAAATTTTTTTCATAGCGACTGACAAACACTTTAAGACAGATACGTTACATAGTTTACTGTATTTTTACAGATAACAGTACATTCAGAGATACTGGCTAGGAAACGTCTGGCTTCTGTTTGAACACTAATCATGTCTCTGAAGTTTTCTGTGTTCTTGAGGCAGACCAGAGCTCCTGTCCCTGAGGTCTGTCAGTCCTCCCTTGGGAGCTTCCGAGACTAGAATCAGGCACCCCCGTTAATCCCAAATGATGAAAAGAACAATGCAATAGTGATCTTTATCTGGTGATCTATTTACATAGGTCTGGTTAGTCCATTTGTTAAGTCACATTTGTTTTCTGAGACGCAATGGTTCTGAAGTGCATCCCTATCCCACTAGTAGACAAGAGACAGTGCGTACACAAAAACATACATGGCCCTGTGATAGATGACACTAAAGAGATAGTGTTTGTGTGTGTGTAATAATGTATAGTATATTGTTCTATTTAGACAATTACCAGTTCTGTTTAGTCTCTGTTACTATAACAGGAATATCTTGTCAATGTTACGATTTGGTTTCATGATTTTTTTTCTTGGCTTACCAAATTAGTGTCTTTGAAACCATGCACCAACATCTTTTGAAAAGTAAATTCCCCGTATTTTAAATGTCTGCCCCTTATCTACGATGAAGGATTATAAATTAAACTTCTTTTTGAAAAGTGTTCATGCTTTTTCTACTTTTCTTCTTATTATTTTATTTACAGACGTCCCTTATAAGATAATTACGTCTTTCGTGTATCTCGTGCAATTAGAGACTTAAAAAACTCTGCTAAGTCATTAGTTTTCCTGGCTGATTCAGGCAACTCGTTGCATGCTCTATGGCACTATAGAAGAAGAAGCACATGTATATCTTTGATCTAGCATACTCAATGAAACATTAAACAAGCGTAAGAAGTTGGTACCACTAAAAATGTACCAACTTGTCATCATTTAGGTGTGTGAAACGAAATAGTTCTGCAATCTTAAGATTTTCTACCAAAAAATAATCTAACATTTAGACACATTTAGACACAATTGTCTCAAGCATATACCTACTTCAGGACCTATACTTGGTAAAAGAGATACTGTAAATAGCATCTGTATGTTATGAACTAACGCTACAGCAGTCGCTCTTGCGACTCTTACTAGCTAGAAAGACTAGAGTACCGAGGAGATGCTTTATCAATCTCTAGCCTTCGTTATATGGACTTTGATCGGTTCTTGGATCAAACTTGGATGTCAGTTATGTATATAGATATATTTTGTCTCGTGTTTGTTTTTGCTCTGAGTTCTCTGTGTGTGTTTGTCTTAATGTTTGTGTTGCAATAATATTGTTTTGTCTTGTGTTTGTCTAATATTTACCCTGTGTTTGTCTAAAGTTTGTTTTGTGTGAGCTAATGTTTGTGTAGAGTTTGTCACCTATGTGTTTTTTTTTGTTGTTGTACAATGGCGCTAGTGTAGTAAAGCTTTTCTCGTGATTTTTAGTCGTGTTTCTAACTCAGTTCAAGTAGTTTTATTGCCCTTCTTCATTAATTGTTTACATGATAGTGTATAGGATTGTAAAAAAGTAAAGCCTACAATAGGTTCAATGATATTCTTTAGTCTAATACTTTTTTTTACTGCTAGGTTAACATCTCCAGTTGTAATTGCGATAGTTTGAATTGAATCAAATCATATTTATATGTCTACTATTGGATAATGCCGAGCTGATTAATCAACTTTAAAGCATTAACAAACAAGTTCGTTTTAAAATATAATATAATGAGATATTTTGTATTCTAGATTTTTAAAACGTTAACAATGTATGTTCTTACAATCCGGTTCTTTTCTTGGTCCTTCGTCACAACGCCATTTTTTTACTTCACTTTCATTCGGTTGTGCAAGACTAGACTTCTATTTTTAAATTCAAGACTTATGTGTGTTAGACTGACAAAGTGTACAACTTAATATACAGGTAAAAAAGAAAGAGTCGTTGCATTTGTCATAGTTTTACAAAGAGATTTTTTGGTGTTAGCATAAAAATCATAACATAATTAAACAAAAAAGAATAAATATGACATTACTGTCTATGTATATCAGCCTGGCAGTATCCGGCAGGCAATATATTGCAATATTTCTAATGCCTATACTTATTCATTAGCATTCTCTACAGGTTCTAGCCAGAGTTCAATCATGTCATGACAAGAGTGTTTGGTTCGTCTAGGCCTAGGGCCCACATATAATACCGATCCACACGTTTTGTTTTTTTAGGAAACTTCATTCAAAGCGAATTTCAAATCATATATCAAAATATGAGCTAAATGGTCACCTTGTCCTATGTCAGCGTTATTTCAGCACCCTTGTGCACCCTTGTGCACCCTTGCAATATTTTGGGATTTGAAAAAAAAAGTAAAACACAGAAATCTGCGATAGGACTATATATTAACTCAAGACATTGTTCCAATACATTTGAAGTTAGAGTAACATCTCAGAAGTCTACAGACAGTACCAAGCATATTAGAACTTTACTAGATCTGCTGACAAAGATCTTTGTACTCAATGCTTAAACTGAAGTGATCAAGCGCACTCTTGAAGTCCATGACCAGACTGTCCAGCGTTTGGCTTCTACGTTGTGTGGATATAAATACTCTGGCAGGGCGGGACAGTGGCTAGAAGCTTTTAAGGGAGGGGAAAGAACAAGTGGGCGAGCTGGGCTAAGGTACGGTCGTTTAATTTCAGTTTAGTCGCTCCACTAATAAATCAGTAGGATTGGACTGTCAGCGATACTGGGCTACTTCAGAACAAATCTTCGCTCGGTACAGGAACCCAGTCGTAATTATATATCATATCTTTCAAATTGATTGGGTCTTCTTTATTGATCTGATGTTCCAACGCTGCTCAAGTTCCGCTGAGACAATTTTGCTTTTTCAGTGTGTGTGTGTGTGTGTGTCGATATTATGGAGTAAAAGCTGAGAAAGGTTGGTGGTGGGGGGAGGGGTATTTAGATACAAGAGCGGGGTTGACGGGAAGGTGTGGGATAAAACATTTTTAAAAATTGGGGATGGGGGTGGCTACAGGAGGTACTAAGATTAGCTGGTAATTCCTCTAGGAGCTTGCGTAGAGTGCCCTTGGTTTCTTTGCCTCAAAGTCCAGGGGAAAGGTTTCTGCTCACAAATGATTCTACCGGCACGCAACAGTTGCCTGGAGGCCACAACGTAAGCAGACGATATGTTGCCCTGGGATGGGATCAGTTGAAGGAGGTCTCAAAATTAAAGAGAAAGATTAGCGTAATCCATGAAAGTTACTGCCGGATAAGGTTACTGTAGGATACATTAAACTTTTATAATTTAGTTTGACTAAGAAGACGATATGATTTAACGAGGAACAATAAACATTTGAGATGTACTGACAGAACACTTCTTATTTCACGAAAACTTCAATTAAATTCGAGATTATGCGCCTCGGGGAAAGTGGCGTTGAAATAAAAGCCATTATTGGTTGCTTAGAAGAAGCGTTTCCTTTCTCTCATATAAACAGATGATAAAATACTGGCCGATTTGAGAGATGCCATTGGAGGTTTTTGCATAAAAAGTTAATCACTCTAATCTGATCTTGTTTGAAATTTTGATTTCTAAGATACACTTTGACATTATTCAAGCACTATAACACGGTGAGTGAGGAAAAAAGAAGACAAAGTAATATGAAGAAACGTGGGCCCAATGAATTGGAACCTAAAAGAAAAACGTCAACAAAATGAAAAGACGCCATACTAAAACATCACTGTTGTCACCTAAATAGAAACACAATTCTTTGTCTTACACGCTTAGAAATTCGATTCCACGATACTGAAAAGGGGACAAAAATTATATAGTTTATTAAAATATTTCGCTTATTAATACTTTCGTGTTTTTTTTTTTACACCGGATACACCAAAAAGCTTGCTATTTATATATTTGCCTCCATTTAAGAAAATCTTATGTAGTTTCGAGCGATTGGGGAAAAGGTTCCAGATATCTACAAAAACTATTCGCCATCTACATTTGTGTATATATATACCCTTCAATGATATAGGTAAAACGCCAATGTTTTAAAGCACTTTTATCGATGAAAGACTTAGGATACAAAATAAAATAACACCGGTTTAGCACCACTGGTATATTATCTAGCACACATCTCCTAGTTTCATTGTGTTAACAAAGCCATCACACTTTCAACAACAAAGGGAGTAGGGAGATAACTGTGAATATTCTACACTCCCAACAAACAGGACGCTAAAAGGAAAACAAATCTACAGGAATGACGAGCCATAGCTTTTAAGAGATGATTCATAAGTGAAAAATAGGGCGCCAGGGGGCCCATTATTATTCAACACCACTCCCCGTGAGATATGTCAGAGGTAGGGAGAAGAAACCCATGATGCCCAGCACGGTCAAACAGTCTTCAGTTCATTGCTCTTTTGGGAATTTTTTTCTTGGCTATTCCTGCTTTCTCTTTTTCTTTTATATTTCGGGTTAAAAGTTATTCTTCTACATTTCTATGGTAAAAAAAAAGTGCAGTGAATAACTAAATTCGTCTAAATCTAAAGTACTTTTTGACAGTCCTCGTAAGGAAAAGCCGATTTTGTGTTTGTGCTGCTCGTCTGTATTGTGTCCGTCAGTACATATATAGCTTTGGAGCCACTGGCGGATCCAGGCAGGGGGGGGGGAATTTTGTTATAGAATTCACACAATTTATTACTTATGTTAAAAATATATACTAATTATTAATATTTTAACCTATTTTTAGATTATTTTGCTCCCCCCTCTAGTATGTTGGCCGATTTGGTGGGGTCGGGAGGGGGCGATGGTATCAGTCCCGCCCCCCCCCCCCATACACTTTCGAGTGGGGGGGGGCGGTCCAATTTATTTGTAGAAATCACAGCTTGCTAACAGAATCAATTAAATAATATCTATATGATTAAAATTGTTATTGATATTTAACCGATCTTTATATTATGTCTTTCCCTGTTTGCCGATTGATGGGGGGTGGGGGACGAATACCTCTACTGCCCTTCCCACCTAAACCCTATTTTTGTGGAGAATCATAGTTTGTGAACAAAACTACTTAAATATCTATATAATATAAACTACGTATTGATATGTGACCCATTGTATATTATGTCGTACCACACTCTAATCTCAAATGGTATCATTAGTAAATTTAAATAAAAAAGGGTTGTACCAGGTGGGAGGGGCGATACATGCAATCGCATTTCCCCCATCGGACAAATCAATACTTTTTCTTTTTGTATTATAGTTAAGAAATTAGAAAATTTAAAAAATCTGTCACTATAAATTAAATTCTTATATCGAGTCGCCCCACCCATATTCTTTAATGCTAAATGCAATCTTTAGCAGAAATTATTAAAGGAGCGAGGATTAATCGTTTTCACTCTACCGCCCCTCCCATTTCCAGACGCATTCTCCTGACCTGGAGCTCAAGGACTTCAAAAAGCTATTTGTAAAATTCGAATTCACCATCGTCTTACATCATGGTAGTAGCCAGGATTTCTTTTTCTGGGCGGGGTGGGGGAGTCTTTTTTTCTTTGCCCACTCACACACACGAATTTATTTATTATCTAAATTCTTTGGAGATCTTTTATGACGAAATGATTAGGGAAGATATCCTGTGGGACGACCCAAACAACTTTTGACTTGTCACAAATATCATGTTGAAATAAATATTACACTTGATAACTCTTTGTTCAGAAAGTCTTGAATGTAAACATATCAGCCTTTAAGTGGACTCAAACTCGCGATTCTAGAGTGTTAAAGCTAAGTAAGTTTTTAATGAATATTTTTTCCAAGCAAATGTAATACTTCGTCTTAGAATCTTTTATTTTCAAAGAACTTTTCAGTACTAAATGGAGACTTAAAATGCGATGTGGGATAATGTTTCCCTAGGACCTTTCTTCAGTAGACCTGCTTTCCGAGTCTTACTTCAGTAGACCTGCTTTCCGAGTCTTACTTCAGTAGACCTGCTTTCCGAGTCTTACTTCAGTAGACCTGCTTTCCGAGTCTTACTTCAGTAGACCTGCTTTCCGAGTCTTACTTCAGTAGACCTGCTTTCCGAGTCTTACTTCAGTAGACCTGCTTTCCGAGTCTTACTTCAGTAGACCTGCTTTCCGAGTCTTACTTCAGTAGACCTGCTTTCCGAGTCTTACTTCACGAGTTGGTTGTGCCTTTTATTCAGTTTTTATCAGTACAAATATCCAAATTACTCACTGAATGAACTAATAAACAGACTATTCTCATAGGAACGTTTGACTTACTGGCTTAAACTGTCCACTTCGTTAGTCCATCTTTCCATTACGGCCGCCGATGTTAGCTTGTCTGGACAATGTCTTCGTCTGCCGCACCCCTTCCCCCGTTCCCCTCTCCTTCCTCCTTACCCGTGCAACTCTTGGACCCGCTGAGTGTCTCAAGCTGACCATGGTGTCTTAGCAGGAGAGAGGGTCGCGGCCCACGGTAGGAACTCAGAGACCTCGGACGTGCCAGCCAAGGAAAGCAGTGTATCGAGTTGCTGCCCTCTGCGACATGGATTGTGAGGAAAAACCCTTTGTGATATTCACCAAATATTATCTGAAAAATATGGTAGTCCAAGCTGGTCAATGAAAAATGGAACATTTACTCTCTCCCCCCCCCCCCCCCCCCCAGATATCTGAATATTAGAATGTAAAGTAATAAAACGGGGAGAGAAATCGGGTTGATATGAGATAATGTCACTTAAAACGCTTAAAGTGAAAGGCAAGATTACTTGGTGGAAAACCATTATGGAAGTCACATAGATAGAGCCTACATTGTCTATGGGCATACAAGTGAAACCTGAGCGGAGGAGGGGGGAAATAACTGGTGAATGTTGGTCTACATTTGTTCAATGTCCTAGACTGTTTTAGATGTAGAGTAAAAAAAAACACCTAAAAACAACGCTTTCTGTCTAGAGACGTCCTAGATAACGCCATTATACAAATACAAAGTTTAAAACTAACTATCGGTTTGAAACTCATCATAAATATATAACAGTGATCAAACTTAAATCCTTAAACAGATTATATTTATTCTAGGATTGTTTTTGTAATAGAGAATATAATAATGTTTGCCATCTTGACGTATCTAAGGGCAGCAGTCAATCATATGTAATGGTGGTCGCCAACTTGCCATGATGTATAAATGTGCTAAAATTCAAACCGTGACTATTTCGATATCGAAAGTACCATGAGTACAATTAGATTACATTAGCCTACAAAAAATTAACGGTGCCAGGATCTTATCTTCTTATCTTATATAATACAGACGTTACTTCAAAAAGAAGATAATTACGTCCTACACGTCATGCAATTAGTCATGCATATTAACCAATGACTTTAATTCTGCCAAGTCACTGGTTTTCCTGGCTGGCTCAGGCAACTCATTCCATGCTCTAATAGCACTAGGGAAGAAGGAGTATTTGTACTCATTTGTCCTAGCATATGGGACGAGGAATATACTTTTATCTTTGTGTCTTTCTGAGTATTTTATTTTTGTTTTTTGTATTTGAAGATTATGGTTCAGTGTTTTATGTATAATTGCTACTTTGCTTTTAAGTCTTCTATCCTGAAGGCTTTTTAAATTTAGTGATTTTACTAAAGGTGCTACTCTAGTCAAATGTGAATACCGTATTCGTTTGTTATGAATCTCACTGCTCTATTTTGTGTCTGTTCCAGTTTCTTAATATTTTCTTAATATGAGAGATCCCAAACAGTGGATGCACATTCTATTATTGGTAAACGTTCGACAAACGTTAGGCTTTGACCAGTCATGACGAAAATAGGTGTTTGTTAAAATGTTTTGTAAAATGTTTTACATGTTTCGGATGTTCCTTCAGAGTTGAAGATAGTTTACTTCCTAGTCCAAACCTCCCGCAGGACGACGGGGGATGGGAGCGGGCAAGGTTTGAACCCTCGACCGTCGATAAATCCGAACGACAGTCCAGCGCGCAAACCAGGCGGGGGTTTAAGTAGCACATGCCCAGCTACTAGCGCCTTGGGTCGCTTTCTGGCTGTATTTGGGGAGAGAGAGAGAGAGAGAAAGAATGAGAGAAAGGGAGAGAGAGAGAGAGAGATACAAAGAAAGAGAAAACATAGTATTAAAGAAAAAGAAACACATTTAACTTCATGTACGGTAAGACGAATACAGACTTTGGTGTCAGCGGTGAATTGTTGGTTTGTCTAAGCCAAAATAAAAGCAGATTTTAAGGTCTATTAGACTAAACTTGTTGTCAATGTCCTGCCAGCGAACCGTGCCGTTCACCCGAAAACTTTTATTCGGACCCCGTCGGCATAAATCGCTTTTTATCGGGTAACAGCACAAGGGATAACTCTTTCTCTCGTGGTCGAACAGCTTCGAGTAACTGCTCCTGATTAGGTGGAGGGACTAGTCAAGCGATGATGGAATAGGAGAATCAAACTAATTCTCTCCCTTTGCCCAGGCAGTAACAATAAGAGGAAGGGGGAACAACTCTGTTTATGAGATGGCCATCGATTCTGCTTAACTGTGTTCTATATTCCATCTAGTAACTCTCTCTTGGACTGTTGACTATAGGTCTGCCACAAAAGCAGGGGATGGGCGGGGGAAGAATGATATTAAAAGTATTAATTGCTTATGGGTAGAAGCGCAAATATCGGGATGGTGGTGGACTGAGAGTAATATCAATTTTAGTGGCTATCCAGAGCTCCTTGACTCGCGGTCAAGATATAAATAGTAATTGAATTGGCTTCATATGGAGTCAGCATGTAATGAGGCATTATCTTTAGTTCTTTCTCAGTCTGTCTTGTGTGTCATCTAACATGTGAGTAATATTAATGCTCTACTTAATAAGCCTTACACGCACACAGAAACCAATGTATCCAGTTGCTTGCATTTTAGTATTCACACATTCTGAACTTTAATAGAATAATATTCAGCATTGTTAATTGTTACCAGCGGGAAAACAGTTGGACAATCGAAGTATCTGACAATCTGAGTGTCAAACAATCTAAGTCAAACCATCTAATAGTTAAACAGTTTAACTTGTGAAGTTTCAGACGTTCATTCAGAATTGACGACTATACAATGTTAGCCGAAACTAGGGGGAGGCAGTGGGGCAGGCTTCGAACCCGAGACCATCATGACGACAGTCCCGAGCGCGCACCAGACTACCAATAAGCCATTCGGTCAAACAATTATTTCAATTCTCTCATGAAAGACTAAGACTCTTTAGTACATGTATTACGTGTACTCTGTCCATATAAAAAATGGATGCATCAACTTTTGTCGTGACTTAGCCACTAAATTACATCTGCATCTTTTTGTTGTGTCTGCCCACCTCTAGAGTTTGAAATGTTTCTCGTACATCAGTGTATCATTTGGTCTGTTTAATCTCTATTTGTTTCTGAAGTTGACAACTTGTGTCTTACTTATGAGCTATAAAAGTAGATCTATTGTGTGTAGGGTGCACAATGTTGTTCTTGACTTATAAACTCTTTGTTTTCTAAATACATTAAGTCAAATCAATGCTAAGTGATGTCAAGTCATAAAGAATTTCATCAAGATAAAAAAAACACTCTCTTTGAGCCTGCGACATTTTAAGCTCTCAACTAGCCCCCTTTGTGCATTGAGCATCAAATTCTTCAACTGAGCGTCCCACAAGTGAACATAAATTCCATGGGCAGCACCAGAATAGAAAATAAAAAGGTCAGTATATAATCAGTCAGCGCCATGTTAATATTGCCCTACTGAACTAAATATCTCGGGATCCCAGTTGCAAGAATGTGGGAGCAGAATTTACAATACAATGTGAGGTAAATTGCAAGGAAGAAGCACTTGTCCCAAACTCTAGCCCTGCTTTTTTAAACAAAAGCTCCTTCTTCCCAACCAGAATAAGCTCATTGCCTTCTGATTAAATTAAGACCTTTGGCTTACTTATACAACACACTAGCACAGTGTTTCGCACATTGTGGAGCGCGCCCCCTAGAGGAGCGATGTCCTCACGATGGGGGGGGGGGGGGGCGACCTGACAAAAATGGGTGGGGGGGGGCGGTGTGGCGGTCAATTTATTTGTCAAGAAAAAAATAATGATGTCTCCTTCCTTATTGGACTTATTTGACATGCGTATTGCCCTGTTCCAACCCTTCTTGATCTAACTTTTTTGACATGCGCATTTTTTACTTGGAGAACAAAAATATAATACGTTTGGCTGGAGAATGAATTTCTGAAGTTCGGAACTCTGAAAAAAAATACAATTTAAAACAGACATAAAATATAGTGCGTATATTTACATTTAATTAACACGCATTCTCTAAGGTAGTGTCTGACTATATATGGATAAGTTTAGGTTGACTTGTGCAAGAATGATAGCTCAACTGTTCAAATATCTAAAAATCACTAATTTCTTGTGAACTTATATCGGCTGTGAGCACCTAGCAATCTTCTGAAAACATGGAAATGTCAACTCGATAAATTGTTTGTCATTAACCACATACATGTATTTCAAAACTCTCATTACTAATCTAGATATTTTACTATGTTGAAGGGTTTGCTGAACAATTAGGATATATATATGTAAATATATATAAATAAATAAATATGTATTTATATATATAACCATATGTTATCTTAAATGTTGCATATATATTTTATTATATTTAATGTACATTTTAGAAAATTAGTAGAATGTACATTTTAGAAAATTAGTAGAATAAGGATTAGTAAAAAAAAATGATTACAAAAAACAGTTTGTATAGTAATAAATAATTCTTTTGAAATAAAAAGTTTCTATTGAAATACAAACTATATCTATTTCTTCGTTTCATACATAAAGATATGCATGCAGACAAGTTATCTCCCTTTTATGTCAACATTTACACTATATCTTTTTCCTGAGAGTGCAGAGAATACTTTCACTAATTCACAATTTTTTTGTAGAACAACTTAATATTTATAAGAAAAGCCTCAAAGCCAAACTCTGAAACAGGTTCAAGCTCAAATCCATGTGTGGATGGAAATTTTATAATACAGGAGTTTGATTGATTTCAAGGCAATGAAAAAATCTTAAAAAAAAAAAAAAAAAAAAAAAAGTCATTAAAGGTTGTTCAAAATAAATAAAAACATAAAATTGGTCGTTGCGCTGGACCCTGGAGACCTAGCTAACTGTTCCTGATCATTTCAATGTCATATCATTTGTCTCATAGTTCACTAGATTTTTAAACGAAAAAAAAGTGTGTCAAATTTAAATAAAATTATTGTATACAGCTCATCTCCAGTGCTCTGTGTGGGAGGGAATGGGATGTCTGGGAGGCTTCCTTGTTACTATTTGACTCTCAAAAAAACACGAGACTGTTTTGCATCTATTGCAATTAATTTGTAACCAATCCAAACTTGTGTTTCTAAAGTTTAGCACTAAACATTATTGGCAAACATTAACGTCCTTAGTACCTTCTCTATTCACTTCGCCTCAAGATAAGGGCAGCGGCATCGTCAGGGTGGGTGTCATTAGATAAAATCTATCGTTTAGTTGTTGTTGTTTTTTAATTATACAATTAGTTAATCTTTGGGCGCCTCCCAGCTCTAATGGGTACCTGACACTAGTTGAGGAAAAGTAAAGGTGGTTGACATGACACCCTTGTTAACCGTGGGCCACATATGAAAAGAAAACTTTACTTACTTTAGTTAATTAACTACTGTCATTGGTTGGTACATAGCTGCAAAATATGCCTTTATTGAGAAATAAATTGCAAGCAATGATAAGTTTTAACTTAACTTACAAAACAAAATCTCTTTGAGTCAAACCTTGGGGGAACTCCGTAAGCGCCATACGTGTACTGCATTGTAAGATATTAAAAATTTCTTTCATGTTCACAACCCTCGAAAAAAAGCCCCTGTTTTTAGTCTTTGGTCAAATATTCTATAGCCTTGCGTTCATCTTGCAGATTAATATCTGGCAAAACTTTCTCTAAAAGTCAATAACAAGAGTCACAAGACCAAGGCTAGAGCGAATACAAATAAGTGAAAGAAATTTTTGGATGTTCAGCTCAATGTTTTTATCCCTTGTTGTATTGCAGCCCTGTGTCAGCACGCCTTGAAGCCTACAACCATTCTCCATCAGCCACACATCAACGTGGTTAACAAAAATGTCACCGTGGTGGCCGGAGAGACGGCCATACTGCCCTGTTCAGTGGACTATCTAGGAACGTATAAGGTCAGTGCTAAAATTAGTTTGCTGTTCCTAATCTTGTCTTTTTTTTTAAGCGAGCTCATTTCAATTTACTTACCTTGACAAAATCTGCACTATAGATCGCAATGTCTGAAAGGGGACCTTTCATTTCAAATTTTTAAAAAATTAATCTAATGATGCCCATTCAATTAATCCCTTAAATTTTCTGTTTTGTTTGGACTGTGTCCTGTAAATCAGTTAAAGATTTATCCATTTGAATTGTTCTTTGTATGTTTATTGACACTGGGGGAAGATTACAAGAAACACAATAAATCACAAATCACAACAAATCATATAGATCTATATCTACTATTAGGTAAGCATTTCTCAACTTTCACTTGAAGTGTGTCTTAAGGAATGGTAGTGAGACAGTAAAGCAGAAGTTTGTTTCCATGTTGGAGAGCTGAATCGCAAGCTCTGGTTCTGAGCTTTGGATGACCGCAAGCTCAAATGGATTTAAAAGAAAACATTTATCGTGTTGCTGGCCTCCCCTGTTAAATTCTTGTTCCCCCTGTATTTTGTAGATGTTCTTATATCTAGTTGAACTCGAACTAAAAATACAAATCGATATAAATGGAAACAAAATTGTGTTATTATCAACTTTTAAAAAAATTGTGTCCAACTACTTGACCTCACAGCACAAAATGGGAACATATTTCAGAAGAAAAGTGGAAGTGTTAGCGTAATTGCCGCCCTTGGAAAGTTGAAAATGAAAAACAAAGGTTGACAATTACAGACCTAGGAAACATATTAATAAGTCATTATTACAGAATCTGAAATGTCGAGAACATATTAAAGATGTTCTTTACTTGCAAATGGTTTTAAATTATTATAATGAACAATTTCCTTTTAGAGCAGGGGTCTCAAACACGTGACCCAGTGGCCCGCGAAACAATTTTGAGTGGCCCGCGGCCCCCTCCGCGAATTCAAAAAAATTAGATAAAATTTACAATGACCACATATAAGCCGTGAAATGATTTACAACTGCACAAATCAGTAAATGATGTGTCCGCCCACTGCAAGCGAAGATTTTGTGAAGGCAAGCTTTGTTGTTAGCGAGATGATAGCAAAGGCATATCACGACCATTCACTGAAGGCCAGTTTGTAAAAGAGTGTATGCTACATTCGTGTGAAATTATCTGCCCCGAGAAAAAGAAACTCTTCGAAGGCATAAGTTAGTCTGCGAACACAGTTGCAAGCAGGATCACCGAGTCAGCGACAAATGTTCAACAGCAACTGATTGCCGCTGCAAAAAACTTTGTAGCAAATTTCATTGCACTGGACAAGACTACTGGTGTAACAGACACCTCATACTGTGCCGTATTTATTCGCGGGGTCGACGAAAACTTGAACATTGTTGAAGAGTTATTGGATTAACTCCTTATGAAAGGAACGACGAATGGACTCGACGTGTTTCAAGAACTGGAAGCTTGTATTGGCAGGTGTGTGGGCTACCGTGGGAAAAAACTTGTTTCAGTGGTTACGGACGGTGCACCAGCAATATGTTCAGAGAAGGTTGGATTGTTGTTGGATTAATGGTAGTGAAACGGAATCAGCTCAGCTTGGCGGGACCTTTTGCAGCCATACACTCTGTGGCGAAAGTCTACAAATAAAGAACGTGATGGATGTTGTCGTGAAAACGGTGAACTTCATACGTGCACGGGGTCTCAACCACAGACAGTTTGTGTCATTTCTAGCTTATTTAGAAACGGAATACGGAGAATTGCTTTATCATACGGAAGTCAGATGGTTGAGTCGTGGAAAAGTGCTGCAGAGATTCTTTGAACTGAGACGGGAAATAGCATTGTTCATGGCAATGAAAGACGGAGACATACCTCAGCTCAGTGACCCAATTGTTTTGTCGGATCTTGCTTTTCTTACTGACATCACGCAACATCTCAATGCACTCAATTCACAACTACAGGGCACAAAGCAGCTGATTACCGTGATGTTTGACCGCATCTAATCATTCAGATGCAAGCTAATTTTGTTGGCCACTCAGCTGGCAGATGGAAACCTGGCTCATTTGTCTTTTCTACAGAGCATTACAGTTAAACCACAGCGCCTGAAATACTACGTAGACATTCTCTTCGGACTACCGCTTTCAGCAATTCACTGCTCTCGAATCACAGTTTTTCCTATTTGCCACTCCGTTCGCAGTTGACGTGAAAAACGTTCCAGAGGAAGTCCAGATGGAACTACTGGACCTGCAGTGTGACACTGTTCTGAAGCAAAAATACGCTGATGTTGGCGTTCCAGATTTCTACCAGTTTCTTCCCAGAGAGAAGTTTCCAAACTTATTCTGCGCAGCTGCTAGAATTCTAGCGATGTTTGGGGGTACGTACGTTTGCGAACAGTTGTTTTTTTACAGAATGATCAACAAAACAGCATTACGATCAAGACTGACTGATAAGCATCTGAGAGCAACAATGCGGCTTGCCACTACACGCGACTTCAGGCCTAACGTCGATGGTCTGGTCTCTGCCAAACGCTCTCAGCTGAGTGGACAGAAACATGAGTGACGAGCCATCTGCAGTAGGCCTAGAAATTATAGTTGTAGTTTTTTGGGTAACTACAGTTTCTGCTTTTTAATAAGTGACAGAGACAACGTCAACTTATTTTAGTAAACTATACTGCCTGTGCATGTAATAAACTACACCAAATGTAATTAATAATTATAAAAACTTTATTTTAGCATTTAACTGCAGTGACAGTAGTGTTCGTAAAATTTAATGAAAAAACATTCTCTTTTTGTGTTGCGGCCCGCTGAATGGTTGTTACTTTCCACTGTGGCCCACATGCTGAAATGAGTTTGAGACCCCTGTTTTAGAATAACTTCCACATCACTATGACATCTTCCAGGATTTGCTGATCACTTACATATGTAGAAAACTCTGATCATCAATTTGGACGTAGTCTTCTTTTTTTGAAGTAACGTCTGTAGTGTAGAAGAGAAGACTTCCTCCCATATCCCGCCGTAGGATAGAACTTTCAGAGAAGCTTGGCTTTATTTCAGGATATTCACACGAGAATGTCTTTCAAATCAAACTTTTTTTTAAAATGCCCGCATTCATTGTATCGTTGGAAGTCTTGGACAAGAGACTTTGTTATTTATAAATCCATAGAAGTCCATTAAAGTACATTTATTGATACTCACATAGCACGATTGAGCAAACCTCAGACAAGACCAACCTGACGAAATATATAGGTGACACATGGGTCTCCACTTTCTCGGAACACATGATGTGTGATTTATTTCTAAAGAATATACAGCACCTTAGACATACTTATGACGACTAAGTTTGATCCTCAAAACGATTCAAGTGGACTATTGGTAGATCTATATTAGTAAAAGAGAAACACTACTAATACATTTTTTTAAAGCTACAAAAACTAAAACCTTGACCATGGTAAAGATGAGGGAAAACAATATTTAGAAAATATTTGTGTGTGTGCGTGCGTGTCCTGAACAAGTATTACTGGACACAGTGGTCTAAGTCCACTTTATAGCTCATTGTGTTCGGCTAATCATTTTATGATCTCTGACAGGGCCCTGAACGAGCATTAGTGATTTTTTAAGTCCACTTTAGAGCTCCCTGTGTTCTGCTGATAATGTCAACGTGACCTCGGATTTCTTTGTGCAACATTTTATTCTGTGAACCACCAACTGGTGAGAGAGTGACACAATTTGACCAACACATTTATACAAAATGTTTCTTCCCAAACAAAACGAAATCCATGTCGAGAAAACAAAGAAGTAAGCATAGATCTTCTTAATGCATTTCTTTTCTGCCTTTATAAAAACAAAGAATTGAAATAAACAAGTGAAAATGATGGAGATCTTAATAAACATGTTTTCTTTTCCGTATTTTAAAATTAAAACATTAAAAATTCATACCTACATGTCAAAGTAAATAAGTTCTATTACGTATCATGATATATAAAATTTTGCTGTTGTAAAGTTTTCATGACTCATGTGTTCGATGTATGTGTGTGTGTGTGTGTGTTCTCATTAATATTAGTTTCCTGAGTTTGTATTTTATTGTATATTATTTTATTAGTATTGTGTGCTATGGCACCTCCTCTGCTGACATCTGGGGGAGGGGGTATCTCGGACAAGATTTTTGTGACGCTTTAATGCGCTCAGTTGATACAACTCATCTCAAGTCGGCACTCGAACCCTTGCTAGGTAGACTCCGGTATAGAGTTATGCAACCAAGCCACACAGCCTAAACTAATCCTAAGAAAAAAAACAATTTATATAGGTTGAGTCTACTCCAAATTGTTACGAGAGATGCCACCAAAGTCATTGTTCGTAGCACAACACAATACGTAATGATTCAGTAATGAATAAAGCACAATTCTTCGGGTAGAATTACACATATATATGCCAGAAGGATAATTCTATTTTTAATAACAATGTTGAATTCATATGAAATAAATTGGTTAAGCTTAACAAGTTGTATTAATTATATAAACAGAATCAATGAAACAAAAAGAATCAAACAAACAAACAAAATCAATCAAACAAACAAACAAACAAAATCAAACAAACAAACAAAATCAAACAAACAAACAAAATCAAACAAACAAACAAAATCAAACAAACAAACAAAATCAATCAAACAAACAAACAAACAAAATCAAACAAACAAACAAAATCAAACAAACAAACAAAATCAATCAAACAAACAAACAAACAAAATCAAACAAACAAACAAAATCAAACAAACAAACAAAATCAAACAAACAAACAAAATCAATCAAACAAACAAACAAACAAAATCAAACAAACAAACAAAATCAAACAAACAAACAAAATCAATCAAACAAACAAACAAACAAAATCAAACAAACAAACAAAATCAAACAAACAAACAAAATCAAACAAACAAACAAAATCAATCAAACAAACAAAATCAATCAAACAAACAAACAAACAAAATCAAACAAACAAACAAAATCAAACAAACAAACAAAATCAATCAAACAAACAGAATCAATCAAACCGACAGAATCAATCAAGCAAACCCATTGAACTTTGACAGTATACTCACTGCTCCTTATA
The DNA here is from genome assembly GCA_030265305.1 of Biomphalaria pfeifferi. NCBI lineage: Eukaryota > Metazoa > Mollusca > Gastropoda > Planorbidae > Biomphalaria > Biomphalaria pfeifferi. Next base: position 2,737,588 of record JASAOG010000081.1, on the reverse strand, counting down.
AAATCTTTCACAGTACTTACATCACGTGACAAGCTCATTTTTGTCACTTCCTAGAACTGCAAGAATTTACTAGTGCATGACGTCATTATTAATTTTTTTTTACTTTTTTTTTTTGTACTAAACAAGGTTCAAAGCTAGGTCACACGCTCAGTGCCTTATCGGCTTTAAAACGTTTAGAGGGGCTCGTGTTTGAGTATTAAACGAAATAAATTGTTTTTCCGAAGCTCTTTTGTAGTACCACGCACAAATAATTCGTGTTTAGTAGATTGAACAAGTTCTCGTTAAAATCTTGTTGTCAACTGCTAATACTAATAGAGATTTTATCATTTGAATATAGCAGCAAGTAATTAGTATCGGCTATAGGGGTCCACCAAACAAAGAAATATGAGGTCGGAATAACCTAATAGAGGCATGAAGGCCAAAAAAATGACACGTAAGACGCCCCTCCCCGCAACACAAACACACATAAAGCAAGTTAAGCGAATGACACTCGTCAAATTAGTAGGGAGTATCAAACACTAACACACACACAAATAGATTATACCAGTGGCAAGAAGGACACTTAAATAGGAAAACAATTTTTAAATTGACTGTCACAACTGCTTTGTGCCAGAGGGCAGCGATTTATTTCATTATCTAGGTAACCAATGCTGAGTTAATATATTTTTTAAAAGTCATAATATTTAATCTTGGATTTGTGGCGGCCACATCAGTTGAAGACGTTTTCGATGTGATGATAAGTGAGCGTGATAGTTAAGTGAAGGATATCTTCGACTTTTGATTAAGATTGTTCATTAGTTCAGAGTGTTTTTCTGTTTTCAAGGCAATTCTGTAAATTCAAAGACTGCATAGAATTCGTTACGTACAAATGGAAAGATGCCATTTAGAACGCTAACTCTCTCTCTCTCTTTCTCTCTCTCTCTCTCTCTCTCTCAGACACACACACACACACACACGGAGAAGTGCAAACAAACAATATTACGGTGAGCAGATTATTATAACTTCTAGTGGTTGCCCACATTTGGAAAGGAAATCTTGTTCAAACAGTCTTGAACGGAGAGCCATGGCAAATAACCCTGTGTCGTGATGGAGTCTCTCAGAATCTGGCCAGACCAAAAACACAATAATAACAAAAGGGGTATTTTCATCCCGTATATGTGTCCAAGACTTAAAGCGTGTGTTATGTGGTGTATTTGTGCGTATATGTGTATGTGTATGTCAGTTCCGAAAGTAGAGAGATATGTATATGAAAGCATACACCCAAACACGCACAAACAACTGAAGACAGGAAAGGGTTTCTGAAAGATATGACGCCTTGTTTAGACTGTGACGTTATATTTATTTTGCTGATTTTTCTCACATCATTCTGATATGACCTCATGCCTTTCCTATGGCCCCTAGATGTCTACGCAGAGGTCTTTATGTCTAAGCTGCGACATGCATGTGACCAGGCCCAGCCATAAGCTTATTTGATCTTCTGGCATATATACGCCATGTTCTTTTTGATTTTAGTGCCTTGGGCTTTTTCCTCTTCAAGATTTTTAAAGAGAGCTTTAAGGTGCGGGCTTTCTTTTGTGTATAATTTTTGGTTTCTCTTTTATCTCGGGGCAGCTTCCAACCTTTTTCAGCGATTTCCCTTACAGGCCAGGTCCTGTAATTTAGTTTGTGTTTAAACCCAGGCTCTCTTGGAGATCAATGTTTGAACTATCGACGTCTGTTCAACCACTGCTTTAAACAAATTTTCCTAGCACCGAAAAAAAAAATTCTCACTCATTTCTTCCGCCCCTTCCCTATGTCCCCTCCACCCACACCAATACCAGCCCTACTAAATGGATGTTATCACACTCCCCCTGGTCTCACTGCACCCCTCCCCACTTTCCCAGCACCAACATGTTGATAGTACTTGTTTGCAACTAGAGGAAATAGAACGGGAGAGAGAAGAGGAGTGAAAAAAAAAAGGCAAGGAGGGCGCCTCTGTGTACTTTGGAGGTGGGGGGCTGTGATGGCAGGGACAAGGGGCAGCAAAGATGGCAGTGGCGTCGGGTGTCGAAGATTCTATAATTGAATCAGAAATTTGAACTTGTCTTGAGGAAAACAAATATTAAATCAAAAGTATAAGAGAAAAAACAAACAAACATTGATACATAACAAACTACGTAGAGAATGAAAGTATTTATGGAGCTCCTTCACCCTAACTTTAACTTGAACCAACGTTAAAGTTCACATTCTAATCTTACAATCAGAAATCAATCGGGAGAAAGAAAAATGTTAAAAATGTTTACGTTTAGCTTTTACCCTGTTAATGTTTACCATGATCGCTTTTAAAATTCTTTTAAAAAAAGTTGTACAACTTGAAATTAAAATCAAGGTCTCAAGCCTCCTCAAGTGGACTAATTAAACTTATAACACAACATCTGTCAAGTACAATTTCTTTCCTTTGTTCGATTCCAAACAGAATAATTAATTTCCAATAGTTAATTAACTAATAGGTTGGTTAGTATTTTTCGCGGCCCCCGAAAGGGGAAAAGACGCTATTAGTTTTGTGTAGCATGTCTGTCTGTCCGTCCGTCCGTCCGTCCCGTTTAGATCTCGTAAACTAGAAGAGAAAATGAAAATTGAACAACATGATATTTTAGATCATTCAAAGTTCTGATGCAACGGCTACTTTTTCTTTTCTGAAAGCGAAAAATCTAATTTTTTAAATCACTTATGCAAGCAGTTTTTTTTCATAAAAATACTACACTTTACAACTAATAACTATTAAACACTCAAACATTTAGGGCTCATTATCAGGGAAGACGACCTATACCATATTTGTAACACATTTACGCAAACGTTTGTAGATTTTTTGTCAAATGTATTTGTTTTTATCTTTGTAATGTTAAGTTATGTAAGTTCTGTTATACTAAGTACTACATTTACACACGGACAAATGTTTACTATTTTTTTTAAGAGAAAAAAAACTATTTAGTGTGCATTATAAGTTAGACATAATTTAAAACAATTATTAATCTTATAAACTGCATTTTCTTACGTTTACTCGAAGAATGGAGTAAAGGTACGAAATTTTTTTTTCTTGAGGATTCGAATAAGAGATTTAGCAAAACTATTAGATCAATTATAAGACATCAGTTAGGCCAGGTTCACATCTAACTTTACATTCACTTTCACCTATCATTTTATCTGCTGACCACTGGGGCACTAAACCAGATCTGTCCACCTTCTTTCTCCATTTTTATCTGTCATTTGTCTTTGATATAATTTCATTCGGAAGTTCTTTCTGAAAATATTGAAGCCTGCCTGGGTGGACCACTTCGGGGGCCGATTTTGAGTTTCTATTTCCACACAAACTGTCTTAGAAACCTTGTTTTTATTATTGCTTCTTGCTTTGTCAGGTACAAGAAATAATTGGGGCAAATGTTAACTTGATTGGATGTGGGAGAAATAACGTGTACAAAGTTGTTAAGACAGAGTGAGTTGATAGAAGCTTTGTAATTTAAAATTATATAAAAGTATGTAAGTTTATTTCTATTTTTAAGTTCATAGTATAGAGAAATAGTAGATGACCATTGCCCCGAGTCCATCTCAATCTCATATTGATTGAAAATTCTCCACCCCCTTGCCTCCCACCACATTCAGATGTAAATAGTCTGTCGATTGGTAGACTTTTGTTTGATTGAGACACGTGACCTGAGAAGATTGTTTGAGGGCGTCATGACTAATCGGCGTCAGTAAACATGGCGTACTTCCGCTTTGTCACATGATCACAGTCAGACGAGCTCACAGGAAAACTTCTCACAGGCTGTACTTTGGAGTATCCGGTCACCCATAAGACTTGCACGTATTCGGCCTGTTTAGCTGTGGTCATCCCAGCATTTAAGTCATTACTTCATTAAATAATAACATTCAATTTATAACCTAATTAGACACCTCAGAATTTAATACATTACATATTGATTAATAATCCCCAATATTGTTTAATAACTACAGAAACCAAAGGAGGCAGGGTGTCAGAATCAGTCTTGGCATTACATTCAATCAGGGCCAAAAATGTAGAGCCATATCATGTTTGAACACTTGCATCAAGGACTAAAAGGTGTATATTTTATTGTACAATGTAATTCATGAATGAAACTAAGCTCTGCACCTTGTAGTACCATGCACTGTACTGTGTAATATTTTATATATTTACGTGTAGGTAGGTTGATAGGCTATTACGGAAAATGTGTTTGAGTAGTATTAGAGTGAAAAGATTTTTTTTTAAATATATTAAATATATAACAGACGATTATGACTAATCACGACAATCAATTGTCCTCTTATTAGAGAATTCTTTAAATATTTTACGGGGTGACCCCACCAGGACATTTGGGTAACAATCCACCGTGCATTTGCGCGAATGCCCATATAGCCAGTCTGCCCTTGACAATGACTAGAAATTGAAATTTAATATTTTAATATATTTACTGACTTAAAATCCTGTCTGTCTTTGAAATATTAATTAAATAGCAATGTCAATAAGAAAATTCCTGCATATTCAGTTTAGTAGGCCTGTATGTAGGCTTTACTGTGAGTGCATCATTAATACTCTAAATTTCAAACAAATAGGGTAACAGACTCGATCCCTATGGCATTAAGAGAGATAGAGAGAGAGACAGACAGACAGACAGAAATCAAAATCTTAGTATAAATGACTAGGCAACGACTTGAAAATCAAAGATAGGGATCCACCTTTCCCTTAACTATGTCCTATTTAATGTGTTTAATCATAATAGAGTGTGTTTCACCTAATGTGCGGCTCTGGTTACAAATCTTAATGGCTACGTAGCACACACACACACTCTCACTGACATCTGAAAATCGAATGTTCCTTTTTTTGACGGACGTCACAAAGGCCAGTAATAAACAGAATTCCAATGATATTAGCGAGCCAGGGGTGGACACTGGCCAGAATCAAAGCTTGTCGCAATTATTATTTCTAGATAAAGGGCGATACAACTGTTGCAAATAATAAATACTGATTTGGAGCAGTGGATACAGAAAAAATGAAATGTAGAATAAAATAAAGATTGATTTGAGTCGTAAAGAAAACGTAGTACAAGATAAAAAATTGTAGTCAGTTGGTTCATCAATTGGACTTCACTTTAGTTCTCGACATTTTTAACATTCGAGACCGTCACAGACAAATCGCAGATACATTAGGACGTCACGTCTGCAACTGGTCACTTCCGGAGTAAATTGAAGAGAATGCAAATCCTGAAGTCTTGAAAACATAAACTGGTAGAGACAAAAGTTTCATTTAGCATAATGACGAAACAATAAACGATTGGAGGATTGAAACAAAACATATGTACAGTACACTCAAATGCCAACACCCCCCCTCTCTCTCTCTCTCTCTCTCTCTCTCTCTCTCTCTCTTTCCCTTCACACAGAACACAAAAGACACACGCATCTTCTAAAACAAAAAGAAGTGCATTTGTCAAATCACTTGCACTAAAACATTCACATATATAAATAATCCATCCATAGATATATGGATGGATGAGATATGTTCTTTCTTTTGATAGATGACGGATGTATTATCATTTCATTGATACTTTTATTCTCCTTAGATAGAAGACATCTGCTCTTACCTTGGATAGATGACATGTATTATTCTTCGATAGATCTATGTATTATCCTTGGATGGATGATATACATTCTTTCCTTATATAGATATGTATTATTCTTATTTTGACTTAATGAAGTCATTATTATCAATGGAGTTAGTTGTCAACTGAAAAGTATCCGTGTCCACACAGTCTGTTAAAACTCGAGATACGTGCTGGCGAAACTATTCTTTTGTGGGATGTGTGGATTAGAACCCGAAACCGCTTGGCTACAGATATGCCACCTAACAAGGGGGCTGGAGTTTGAATCCTGACTCGAGCAGACTTGTGTTTGCTGAGCGTCTAAAAGGCAGAACGTAAACCTTCTTCCAGGGGTCAACTTTTCCCACTGGTCTACAAAAGGGATAGATCAAAGCGCATTGAGTATTCTATAAGCATGAAAAATGCACTATACAAAAGCTATTATACAAATAAAACCGTGGTCACATAATGAGAGTACTATATCTACCAAATTTTAAACTATTCGAAAGTATTCAGGAGTACTCGCAACTGTATCTCTTAAATACAAGACAAAGGTGTATCATGCCAAATACAAAGGTAGTTAAAAATTTGATTCTTATGTTCATCCCGGGGCTTCGAAAAATAAACGCCCCTGTACACCAACTAAAAACGTATTTTGCGAGCAAATTTAAACCTTTATTGATTTGATAGCTCCCCGGTGGCTACCTTATCGACCTCATTAGGGTACAGAAAAAAAAATATTGATGAGAATTGTGTTTGTCTTCGTCTTTTGTCCGGCATGTGGGCCTCCTCTCGTCCAGGTCACTTCTAACTGCTGCCTTGTGCAGGTCGCTAATGGACTACACACCCCTGGGTACACCGCTAAGTTGATTATAAACACATCAGTGTCGGAGTAGAATGCTGTGGAGCCTCTTTGACAAGTTGAAGTGAGTTATGGGTGATTCGAATTGATGTGTACAGCTGATGGAAACAGAACGCCGTTACTAAAAGCTGTGTTTTCAGCCGTACATTATAACTTGTCTTCTACGCTGTTACATGTTGTTTTAACTATGAATGTCTTCAACAGAATGACATGTCTCGTAAACGATGAAATGTCTTGTAAACTTTGACAGTTCTTGTACACTATGATATGTCTTGTAAACTTTGACAGTTCTTGTGAATTATGACGTGTGATGTGATAGAATGGAGGCCATTTTTGAAATACATATTATATAGATGAAAATAAAATCTTTACAAAAACAACAAAGTAATAATCAGAACTCTTCATATGGAAAAGTAAATAGAATATCATACAACCATAGACATATATATATAGACTGGACGATAAAATAAAAATTATTATGGGAAACATTTGGGAAAAGATAAGTTTGTATGAGCTATACAGCAGTTATGAGCAGTGTAAAATTAAAAGTATATATAGTTTGTTTTGTTTTTTCAGCCATAACCTATATAATTGATAGAACCCCTTGTGTATTATTATATCTCTAATCGTGCCTACCATATAGATTAGATTCTAGTCTAGTCTAGATTTCTAGATCTAGTATACCCCTAGAATTCTAGATTTTATATGTGCCATGTTTTTTACTATTAAATTTACATAATTAAAATAATTATAAATAGTTTCAAATACTAGATTAGATTTAGATCTAGTCTATATAAATACTATAGCAAAAAAAATACTACTTACTACAAGTACTATACTACTATACTATACTATAAACTATAATTGGTATATATGGTTGGTCTATGGTCTATATGTCTAACTATAATTACTTACTACAAGTACTATACTACTATACTATACTATAAACTATAATTGTAATCTGTATAGTCTAGTCTATAGTTAGATCTAGTATATAACTAGTCTAGGACTAGATTGTCACTAGTGACTAGATCTATAATCAATAATAGATCTAGTCTATAGTCTGCTCTGCATGCATAGATGATAGACTGACTAGTTTAATAGTTAGTAGTGAAAAGTATTAGATCTAGTTATTACAAATATTAGTCATATTTATTAGATTTAGATCAATCAATATTAAATTTAAAATTAGTGACAGTCACAGTGATACTGAATTATTCTGACTTACTGAAACTGAAAGTTACTGTGTATAATATTCATTTTTTTTCAACCTTTAGAATTTATCCCTTGGCCTATCGTACTGCGAACATTAGAGCACGTTCTGCTCATTTTCTTTGACTTTTTTGATTAAAAACTAATTCTAACAATTTGAATCGATAAGACGACCATACATTAATAAAGAAGCCATGTCAACAAGCATAGATCCACATCACAAACCTATATATATTTGCCTATGTCTATGATTATGAAACAAAGGCAAAATATTGGGGTTATGGCAGTTTTGTACTTTTTAAAACTAAAGATCATAATTATATATTGGCTGAAATGTTAGTCCTAGAATTTATAGCTCAATTGCCGCCATTTTTTTTTCATATAGATATAGTACATAAAACATATTTGACTCCCCCCAAATAAAAATAATATATTTATTTATGTTTATGCATACAACACGATAAACTAAACAATGTCAAGGACGTTTAATTGAGGTTCTCATTGGCCTATAATATGTATAATTTCAATATAATTCCGATAATATTTTAAATGCTTGGCAATTAATCTTAATTATAAAATCTCCTTTGATACTTTGTTGACCTTTTGTTTTTAAATAAGTCAAAGAATGAAAGATCATTGGCTCGAATTGAACTTATTGTGTTCTACAAATTGAAGAGCTTAGAACATTTGATTGTACAGGGCTAAAATGTGCACACAAATCTCTCATGTACTTTTTAAAAAAAAAAAAGCATAGTTCATCAACACATCTTTTATTTTATTCACCGGATGCACCAAAAAGCTGGCTATTTATAGTCCTTTTTTTCCCCGCTATGTATGCACATTTCGTTGTATAAAGATTATTTAGATACACCATTATGTCATTGTTTGGTTTTATGTTTTACGTATTTCGGGTGTTCCTTCAGACTTAAAGATTATTAAATCCTAGTCCAAGCATGTGGAGGGAGAGGAAAGGGGGGGGGGTAAAGGTGAACGGCCGTCCATATGCAGCATGCTAACGATTGAGAAGCGTAGCAAATATTACTGGACACTTACTGGACAGTCCTACAAACTGAAGAGTATGTCTACCGAATTGGTGCACACTAATATAGTGTTTAATTATGTACATATGAATCATTGAATAGTTGTAGACCTTTGAGTTCCAACATCTTTCATTGGTGTAGCTTGAGGTGTGTAACTATTATTTCATCTTACATGTTTCTTTTGTGTCAAGATGTTGATTGTCGGTAAACGTTCATTACAATATGTGATCTGATCACACTTACTTAGAATGACATTGTTTCCAAGGCTTTCTATTACAATTTAAAAATCTATCATCTTTTTACAATATTAAATCTTATTCTTTTTATAAGATCTATTTCTCAGTCTGAAAGTGTTTCTATAGTCAGTCAAACAGCAGGGAGAAAAAAAGAACTCGTTAACTTGTCTCCCCTTACATAAACAGCATACAGTCTCTTCTCGCATTATTGTTGTTTGAGTATCGGCGCGAGGTCTAGGGTTGAGGGCAGCGCAAACTTCCAGACCGTGAGATGTGTATTAATGACAAACGAAGGTAATTAGCAAAACATCGGGAAATAGCCGAGAGCGGGACAGATCACCGAGCATCACGCGCCAAGGTGCGTGAGAGGAATAGGAGGAGTGTCGGCTTATGAGGGGGGAGAGTGGGTGCCAATCTTTGAATAAGTTGACCTTTGAGCAGATGACTAGCGAGCAGTGGGAGTAGTGACCAATTACTATAAGAATAGTTCCGGAACAAAGATGGTGTGTGTGTGTGTTTGTTCTTCAAATGCTAAGTGACACTCAGTGCCCAGTTTTTCCATATTTAGACACATTTTTCCCGCTTTTTTTCTATCGTCTGGTTAATATGAATCTTACTTTTCTATAAAATTCTTCTTTAAGCTTTGATGAACGAGGGAGGGATAGGAATCTAAGCCTAGAGGGAGGAACGTAGAAGGTATTGCGTCGACCTTTCATTGATGTGTAATCTGGAGACAACCCCGTTACAAACCAGGGGAAGGAGAGCGGGGTATTGGCCCTTGAAATTTATGAGCGACTTGCCCCGAAGGTCCTGGACCCTGTCTTGTTCGCGAGTCGGGCCAAGCTTATTAACCTAGTGACAAACTCGTGAATCACTTTTAATTTGGCCACGTCTGGTGGCCCAGGATCACCACAAGAGTTCAGCCAACTGGACACAAGTCTCAAAGATGAGCGTAGAAATAGAACGAGAACCGTCCAGTTCTAGACTAATATGGAGTTCTCTTACGATAAGGATTTTATCTAAAATTTGTCCAAATAAATAGTTAAAAAAAAAAAGCTTGTGTAATTGTATCGATTAGTTCAGATCGGTTATGTAATTATGTAAAGTATTAGCCTAAACATAATAAATCTGTGTGATTAAAAATATTTCTACCAATTGTAGCTTTTAGCTTTCTCAATGAGCTATGATCCTATCTCTTGTCTGGACCAGTTGTGAAAAGGGAGGCGGGGGGGACGGTGATATCTTGGTGCATGTTTACGTGATCGTTTTGTTTTAATGCATTAAAAAAATGCTCACTCTGGGCTCAAGAGTCCTCAAGAGAAATAATTAAACTTATACCACCACATCTATCAAGTACGATATATTTCCATTTTTCAAACTACCAAACAAAATAATTAACTACCAATAGTTAATTAACTAATTGGTTATTTTTTTCTATTAATTCTTGTGTTGTAAGAGAAATAACGTGTACAAACGTTTTACCAGACTGACAGACAGACAGACAGAGTTGATATAACCTTTGTAAAAAAAAATAATTTCTGTACACTGTAGTTCATTAGAAAATTTTAGTCTAAATAGTAATCACATTAACCTGCTCTTTGTTTAGATTTAGATGAGTTATATTATCGGTTGACTTTTTTTTTTAAAGTAATGAAATACAATTAGTAAGAAAATGAAAAGATATGAAGAAACGTGGTGGTGATATAATGGGACAAACCGAAAAATGGAAGAAAATAAAAACAGGAAGTTTGGCTAAGATTTTGAAACAAAAAGGCTAAACAATGTCAAGGACATATTATCTTATATAATACAGACGTTACTTCAAACAAGAAGATTACGTCCTACTCGTCATGCAACTAGTCAATGACTTAAATTCTGCCAAGTCACTGGTTTTCCTGCCAAGCTCAGGCAACCCATTCCATGCTCTATATATGGCCTCCTTCAGTCGCGAAGCGACTATGGATCATCTCGTGGAAATGAGATGAATGCCTGGGCATAAGTTGTGGTCGGAACGATGTCGCCCACACAACTATTAAAAGATACTTATTGCCAACTAAATAATAAAAACGTCATATTTTTTAAAAAATAGTAGAAAACAAAAGCTTATTTTAAATGTAGCTGTATGAATTAGTTTGGATCAGTCATGTAATTAAGATTGCAATAGATCCACTATATCTAGACTAAAAATTAAAAATCTGTGTGATTAGCAATGTTTTAACCAATTGTTTTTGTTTAGCCCAATCTATGTGGTCAATGTTACTTGTTGAAACTAGAAATAACGCAATGAATGAATAGATAATGTGTGCAATGTCTTAAACTATACTGATTTAATGTAGTTCTCTGTGGTCAATGTTGCTTGTCCAGGACTCTCTATGACTGTCCAGTAATTTCTGCCGCGCTAATCAATCGTTAGCCTTGAGAAATTGCATGCTGCATTTAAAGGATAATTCACCCACCCACCCCCCTTTTTCTTGACAGCAAAACAAGTTTAGAAAAAAAAGGGGGAGGGGGGGGTCACTGCGGCTTGAACGAGCTCTCGGGACGTATTTAGACAACAATCGAGGCCAGTCGACACATAATAAGGAGTAATTGGATTTGGTCGTCTATGTCGAGTGGGGGTATAGAGTAAAGAGATAGGAGAAAGAGGGAGGGAACTGCCCCGTGTGTATAGGCCTTGTGGAAACTGGAAAGATGGACGCTCTCGCTGCTCTTCTGGGCACTCAAGAGGACCAAAAAATTGGCGTGAAATTCCTTTGCAATATTTTTTCCCTTATAATTAAAATGTGATCATTAATATGCAGTTATATACATAATTGGTTATCATGAAAACTAATTTATAACAAAGTATAATAATAAAACAATTACAAATTAATTTAAAATATATAAAAGTACTATGCTTATCTTATCTTACATGATACAGACGTTACTTCAAAAAAGAAGATGATTACGTCCTACGCATCATGCATTTAGTCATGCATTTAGTCTTGCTCACGCAACCCATTCCATGCTCTGCTCTAATAGCGCTAGGGAAGAAGGAGCTTTTGTACAAATTTGTCCTAGCATATGGAACGAGAAATGCGCCTTTATCTTTGTGTCTTTCTGAGTATTTTATTAAATTTTGTTTTTGTATTTGAAGATTATGATTCAGTGTTTTATGTATAATTGATACTTTACTTTTAAGTCTTCCATCCTGAAGGCTTTCTAAATTTAGTGATTTTACTAAAGGTGTTACACTAGTCAAATGTGAATATTCGTTTGTTATCAATCTCAATGATGTATTTTGTGTCTGCTCCAGTTTTCTTGAGCCGAGGGGTCCCAAACAGAGGATGCATATTCTATTATTGGCCTAACCAAGGTTAAATAACATTTTAGTTTTAAGTTCTTTTTTGATTTATAGAAATGTCTTCTAATAAACCCTAAAGCTGTGTTTGATTTTTGATAGTTTCATCAATATGGGGCTTCTATGACAGTTTTTCATTTATTATAACACCTACTTTACCAATCTAATGTATAAAGTAGGCCTATAACTCAATACAGCATAACTTTAAGTACTCATGATTAAACATTACATATACATTTTATATTTACAAATGTTATATATAATTAGGAAAAGAATGATTTTCGAGATGCGATTGTCCTCCATATATAACAATAATAATAAGGCTAGTCTTCGAGTCCGAAGACTATATACAACATAATCCTCTACTAGTTTTAAAAGTAATTGTAAGATGTTAAGAAAAATGATAAGACAATAAAAGTCAATCTAGTTATAATTCAGTTCTCTTCCTGCAAGTACATACAAAACATTTCTTTGATGTAGCTAACAAAACATAAACTACAATTGAAATATAGGAACATAAAATTAAGAGAAGACTATGTAGACTGTAATAGTAGTTTTATTGGAAGAAATGTCAGTACATTTATAACTATAAAGTAGATACAAGTGTTTGTCATGTGTATCTATTGACTTGAACTGCTGTGTAGTTTATTAAATTTAAAAGTCGTCTTTTTCAGAACCGAACATTTTGACTTTGTATTCCTAAACTTTCAGTCCAAGAATTTAAAGGTGGCCCATGACACTACACAGTTTTGATAGAATATATTCATTCATACTTCTAGAACTAGAGCTACATTCGATTGTAGACTATAGATTCAAAAAAAAGATAATTAATACTTGTTCTGGCCACATAACATCAACAAGGAGAATGCTCATTTGATTTATTGACCGCTAGTTTTGGAAGAGGAACTTGACTTTTGTACTTTGACAGACTTTTTCAGTGCTGTAATACAGTTCTGTAATCCAGTTCTGTAATTCAGTTCTGTAATCCATTTTGTAATTCAGTTCTGTAATTCAGCTCTGTAAATCCGGTTTATGCTGCGGTGCTATTCATATCCTTCGAAGCTGTTGCTTACAGCGTATAACGAAGCGGCAGAGGTTCGGTTCCATCGCACTCGAAGATGTTTTTTCCTTAAAACTGACGTGACCAATGTAGCGGGAAAGTAAAATTGACCCCTTGGGTGCAACAACAAATAGTAGGTACCGTTAGACCTGAACGTCCTTTACCTTCTGAAAAACTTCATAGTTCCAAATGTTGCTTTCTCATTTTTTGTCTTTTTAATGTCCATAATTTCACAGTGCACACATTGTCCGGCAATGATACCTTAATGAGAAATCAAACGTCAGCACCCATCTAAGTCATCCTCATTATCACCATCACGATTGGCCAGCTTCTGGGGTTGGTCAGTGCCGCTCCTGTCACGCGCATAAACATCTTCAATAATTGCAAATTGCCCATGACAGGTCAACACTGAAGATCGTCTGTTCCCGGCGGAGAGCATTCAACGGAATTCAATCCACCAGGACACATGAGCGAACCTGGATTACGCCTGGGACAAGAAGAAGAAGAAGAAAAAAAGCGAGAGGGAATGTAAAACAAACTGGGGTGAAAAATAAATAAAGGACCGTTCAAAGGTTTGTTCTTCTAGTTGGCTATAGTGGGACGGTCAATGGTCTGTTTAGCTCTTTGATCTGTCATAGATTTTTTTTCTTCTTTTGTTTAAGAACCAGAGTTCATTAGAGCATTTGAAAAAGAGTTTATCAATCGGGGTGATCACAAACTTCTGCGACGATATTGTTTGGCAAATAGAGCGGCCTACAACCTCTCCAGTACCAACTAACAATCTCTCCAGTACAAACCAACAATCTCTCCAGTACCAACCAACAGATGTCATTTGCCTTACGTTGCTTATCTCAATAACATGCATCAATTAATTACTACTTCTATAAGGACATTACCACAATTCTTTTCAATGTCGAGTGTGTGTGTGCGTGAAAAAGGTTATGGTAACTTAGAGTATGTGTGGTCGTAAGAAGGGTCACTGTGGCATAAAAACTGCTAAAGCTATAGTTTTAACAAGGTGTACTCATTTTTGATAACTCAGTGACCATAGAGCAGCTAATGAGTCCGAGAAGCAGCCTGACCAGTGAACATACAAATATTCAAGACGTTACTTATCAAGTTTTTTTTTTTATCACCGGGGGGGGGGGGGGGGGGAATGTCTAATTTTTAGTTTCACATATTAAATCTTTTTTTCACACAAGAACATTCAATTGTTTACCAACAACTCTCTACCCCAAAACTGTCGCGTCATCAGTTTCTGTCTTTAGTTTCTTACTACTTTGGGTCTAATTGACTGTCTCGCTATATATTCTAAACTACTAATAGCGTTCCCTTACGAATGTCCATTAGGAATATCTCATATGACTTCAGCTTTATCATTATTGACTTCATTATTGTCATAGAAACGCACTGCACGTGATGAATAGAATATGCCATCCGGTTGTGAAATATTGAAAACAAAATGCTTTTAATTTAAAAAAATACTTTGTACAGTTTTAATAAAATAGAAAATTGAAAATGATTGGACTGTTTTCTTACTCGTTAAGCCCGTACACAAATGTTTATATAGTCTAGTGACATAGTATACTGTTGATCTATCTAGGCGTGTGTGAAAAGATGATTCTAGCCAAACGGCTACATTGTCTCCCTTTATGTCACAAGCAGTGCTCTTCCATATGAGGAGAATTCCGGCATTTTTTTTATATATATTTTTTTTGTCAAAACAAATGATTTTTTTTCCAAAGAAAAAATGGCGCAACATTTCCGTTGGAGTGAATCACGCAAATACACATCGCGTGTAAGACAACTATCTCATTCAAATGGTTTCCCACTCGTCCAACTCCTTTGCAACCCCTCTCCGCCACCATTCTCCTCCAAACAGGGACGTTAACCAAAACGAATGGACTGGAGCTCATACCACGGAGGACTAAATCATTTCTGGGTCCTAGTTTTTTAAAAGGTGTCCCGGGTACAGAGAATTCAATTTCACCATTGACGATAGAGAAATATAGGCTCATCTTAACTTGAAAACAATGGAGATAACTGAGAGAAATGTGGGCCCATCTTAACTTGAAAACAATGGAGATAAGTGAGAGAAATGTGGGCCCATCTTAACTTGAAAACAATGGAGATAAGTGAGAGAAATGTGGGCCCATCTTAACTTGAAAACAATGGAGAGAAGTGAGAGAAATGTGGGCCCATCTTAACTTGAAAACAATGGAGATAAGTGAGAGAAATGTGGGCCCATCTTAACTTGAAAAAATGGAGATAAGTGAGAGAAATGTGGGCCCATCTTAACTTGAAAACAACAATGGAGATACGTGAGAGAAATGTGGGCCCATCTTAACTTGAAAACAATGGAGATAAGTGAGAGAAATGTAAGCCCATCTTAACTTGAAAACAATGGAGAGAAGTGAGAGAAATATGGGCCCATCTTAACTTGAAAACAATGGAGATAAGTGAGAGAAATGTGGGCCCATCTTAACTTGAAAACAATGGAGATAAGTGAGAGAAATGTGGGCCCATTTTAACTTGAAAACAATGGAGAGAAGTGAGAGAAATGTGGGCCCATCTTAACTTGAAAATAATGGAGATAAGTGAGAGAAATGTGGGCCCATCTTAACTTGAAAACAAGGGAGATAAGTGAGAGAAATGTGGGCCCATCTTAACTTGAAAACAATGGAGATAAGTGAGAGAAATGTGGGCCCATTTTAACTTGAAAACAATGGAGATAAGTGAGAGAAATGTGGGCCTATCTTAACTTGAAAACAATGGAGATAAGTGAGAGAAATGGCTGTTCGACTACGTGGCATGCTATTGCTGTACAATATGTATGCTCTTTATCTTTAATCACCTCGAGTGGATAACATATCGAATGTTCGTTGGAAGAATTAAATTTTTAATTTATCGAGTGGTTCACAACTATCATATCATTTTTCATAATGCCATAATTCATCAGTAGAGAAGAGGATACTTTGACTATGCATAAGGCTGGGGAGAAAACAAATTGGGTTCAACTCCTAATTTCATCTTAGTCTTAAAGCTCTGTCAGTGGTTTTGGTATTGGCTTCTAAGATAGTAGACAAACTATTTCAGTTAACCCACTGTTACGGCATGCCATGAAGTAGCTAATAAGCAGTGCAAAATATATATTTAGAAAAGAGAAAAAATGGAAAGAAAAATAAAAACTGCTGAAATAAGTAAATCCACAATGGAACAAAACATTACAATCCGATCTAACGAATGTACAGTATCTCATGTAAACATCTCGACTTTTCAAACTGTTTTTGTTGTCTCATGTTAAGATTTTTCTTATTTTTGTGTTGATCCACATAAGGGTTAAAGGTCACACTCGCCACGGATCATTCATTTTTGTCCTGCTTCGTACCCCCTCCCCCACCAAATCTCTTCAGAGTTTTCCTATTTCTAAAGTTCACTGAAATGAACAATTGTGTTGCTTCCTTTAAAAACTTTGCGGAAGTAAATGTCAGAGAGTTGTGCAGTAGAATATGAAGACCAATGACAAGCTCTAGTAAAGATGGTATTCTAAAGTAAAGTAGAGCTATAACACATCAAACACTGAACTCTAATTTACAAATAGAAAAAAAAACCTAATGAAATACTCAGAAAGACACAAAGATAGAGGCACATTTCTTATTCCATACGCTAGAAAAAATTCGTGCAAGTACTCATTCTTCCCTAGTTCCATTAGAGAATGGAATGGGTTGTCTGAATCAGCCAGGAAAACCAAAGAATTAGAGTTACGTCATTGATTAACATGCATGACTAGATTGACACATGAAATGCTTAGAATGTAATTATCTTCTTTTTTTGAAGTAACGTCTCTAATATATAAGATAATATCAGAAAATGATATCTCAAGATGTACGGTCAAGGCCTCCATACAAAGATGTCTGATACAAGACACAATTGGGTTGATTCGTTTAATTTTTTTTTTAATTTATTAATTTAAAAGAAAAAACTCGGCGAGATTCTCATCCCACAATAGTGAAGGAGAGGCCAGTAAATACATTATTTAACAAAGTAGAAAACCAATCGACCCGTTACTTTCCTACAGACAGCTTCAGAGATATACTCCTTCATTACACCATTTGTAAGACATAACAATTGAATAAGTGTCGTCTTGTATTCTACTTTCCCAGAAGAGGCAGAAACTTTTACTATTGGTAAAGAAGAAGGAAGAAAAAAAAAGGGGGGGGGTGGGGAAGACACTTGTATTTAATCAACAGAGACCAAGAGAGACGATGAAGGGACGCAATCAAGGCGTTATTGATGAGAATAAGGAAGGGACGTCATAGAAAACAGACTGACTATATTGCCAATAGTTGCTTTTATATCACGTAATTTTACATACATTCACTTCCCTCCCCTTGATACTTCTGCGTCATTCTGTCTCCTTGGGGAGAAACCAAGTCCACTCGGATCATTATTTTTTCATACGGACACGCTAGTTTGGCTTGGGCGATGGTTCTCAAATGATGAGACATTTTTCTTCCTTAGGTGCATTATGATACGAGAGATTTGAACACTTGTCTGAAGTCTAGACACAAAATCTTAATTTGGTTTTATTGCTTTTCTTTAATTTTGATTTTGTCTAGATTTTGTCTAGATTTTGTCTAGATCTGCGTTGAACAAAAAATGAAAAAGAAACGTGTAGAAGACGAAAATTAGGGCCTAAAAGTTCTAGCGAACAAGAAGCTATTAACAAGTAAGTGCAAACTTTTGCTATGTGAGCTTCAGAAAACATATTGGGTCGAAATTGCGAATAAAAAATTATTTTTTTTATTTAATCCCTAATGTTTTGATCGTGAAAATGGCTTAGTTGTTCTGTTTGCTTGGTAAGTAATAACATTTTTTTTTCGTCCACCGGAAGAAGCAAAATTAGTGATAGGTGAATTAATCAGTCAGGGCCCTTGCGATTATATTATAGATTGTAATTTGATGCATGCCTCTGGCATCTAGAGAATTCTCTTCTGATTCTTAATTATTAACTTGCCGTTACACTAAAACTTTGCAAGATTAAAAATATTGTATCGAACATCTTTACTAATTTTTTGCGATCTAAACGGGACGGACGTAGAGACTAACTGACATACAGGGGCGGCCTTAGCAGTGCGCGGCGCCCTGGGCGAGTGTCATCTGCGGGGCCCTATATTTATCGTACCGAATCACGCTTAAGGGTTCCGAAACGCCGTTGGTGGAAACGTTCATTCTCAACACTCTCTTAAACACATTGTTTTTATTTCTTTCGTCTGACTCTTTGTCTCATTTTGTGTCTGACTCTCTGTTCCTTGAATTTCAAACCTTCGTTTATTTCAGAAGCAAATTTTCTTTGTTGTGCACCAGAGAAGTCTTGGTCCCGGTACTTTCTAAAACGTGCAAGAAGGCCTTGGCCTGTCAGCAGATACGTTTTGCTGACGGTATTCAAAAGTAATAAACTATCATACGAGATGATTCAACGGATAAAAAACTCAACGCTTCGCTGTTCAAAGTTCGCTAGACATCCCCTAGGCTAGGACAAATGTGTACAAATGCTCCTTCTTCCCTAGTGCTACTAGAGCATGGAATGGGTTGCCTGAGCCAGCCAGGAAAACCAGTGACTTGGCAGAATTTAAGTCATTGGTTAACATGCCTGACTAGATGCATGACGCGTAGGAAGTAATCACCTTCTTTTTTGAAGTAACGTCTGTATTTCATAAGATAAGGTTAGATACTTTTCACCAGTGGATCATTTACTGTGTCAGCGACAGTCAAAAGCGCCTCTCTGAATTATTTCGTTTGATAGCGTAACACTTTATAACTTTCACTGTGTTTATGACAGTGATTTTGTTGTTATGACTGGCTCGACTTCTTCCAAAATGTTTCACATTTCAGACGACGCAGCAAAACCTTTATGGATTCTCTGTAAGATATCAAAAAACGTCACAGCTTGAGAGTCGCATTTAGCCATGTCTCCTAAAACAAATTTCAGATTAAGTCGGCCGTACGGAGAGTAAAATGCTTGACTGTTAATGCGAATAATGTGCGTCTTTAACGCCTTGGTGCTTTCCCTTCATTGTCATATCTCTGGCTACAACAATGAGCGATGTCTAGACCAAGGTTCTCCAGCACGGCGAGAAGAGCCTCTGACAAACACTTTCCTGTTGAGTTGTCAACATCTAGAAATTTGATGAACTATTTTCCACCGTAACGTCTGTATCTGATACGGTTACAAAACGCAATAGCTGAGACCACTGCTCCTTGATTGATTTCATTAATAACTTTCTCTATTACTTCTAATGCCATCAGGTCCATGAGCGCATTTTGAATCCCATGCCCGAAGTAATGGTCGTGAGACTTGGAGTTCTTAATTAGTCGAAGATGGATGATTCGAATTTGGCCAGCATCTCAACCAAGGCAAAAATTTACCGTTGTTTGGCGAATAAAGTTTATCTGTTTTCCCACGAAATGCTTGTTGTTAAGATTTCGCGCAAATGCATTTTTTCTTATGTAATTTGTTCTAGCATCCTGTTACCCATTGTGCGATCAGATGACAGAGCTAAATCCAACCACGCTGACACACACTGAACGTGATTCACAAGAACATCGTACTACCCAAGATGCTTCCAGTCACAGTAGCCTTTGTTTGCTAATTAGCCTCCAGTACCTATCGTGCCAAACATATTACAATGAAAACACAATACTCTGTCTTTGGTCTTTAGTATAAGAACAAAGTGTGAGATAGGAGCTACAGTAGTTCATTGACTTTCACGGAAGGGTTTTAAAAAAATATAAATGACTAAAAATGCTCCCGCGTTTTTATTTGTATAGCGTCTTAGAATCAACAGGTCATAAGATGTTGTGTTTAATGAAACTGAACCAAAAATATCAAGCTAAGTGCTTACATAGTAATTGGTATCATATCAAATCATGTCGTATCAAATATCCTAGTTTATGAGAACTGTATTTCGAAGCTGACGATGACAATGGAATCTTTGATGGCGTTTTATCACTTCTTAGGATCAATGATTCTATCGTTTGATTTAAACTCAACTCCCCTCTTATAATTACCAAGCAATTGCGGTGGTCCGTATTAAATAAGAAATGAGAAACACTGCTATCTGGGAAGGCATTTTAAGTAAAGCCATGGAAAGATAACCCTGTGTTAAGAAAGCTTGGAAATGAAAAAAGATTTACTCGCCCATTCCACGGCCAAATAAATTAAAAGGCGGATTAAAATAAAAAAGAAAGAAAGCATGGAACTAGTTATGAATCTTTAATAAGACATGCGATGTTTAATCCAATCATCAATGTAACGTACATAGATGTGTGTATGTTTTAGTTGAGTTGTATTTTATTTCTACTAAACATATCGAGCATGCAAGAATCGACCTATTAGAAGAATATTAACACAGACAAAACACGTTATATCAGACTTCCAAGTCTCGGTCACATTAAGCGTACACTCAAGAAAAATCATTTTCAGAATATTTTGCAATTTTTTTCCTGGGCCAGGCAGGGAAGGTATGCCATATTATTACATTATAGAATTAGTTTAATGGTGCTTTTGTTATTATTTTTTTTTTAATTTTGTATGTTAAATGTCATAAAACTTTCTGCTTTAGTTCGTGCATTAACATCTGTATGAGCGTGTCTTATGTGTCCATCAATGCATTTGACTGTTGAGGTATAATGGCCTAGTGTCCGGTGTATGCTTTTTATTTTGATTCGGGATTTCAGGTTTTAATGTCTCCCCCCCCCCCCCCCCGGGCCAAGGCTCTAAAGCAGCGGTTCTCAATCTTTTAAGCTCGGCGACCCCTTTTTTACAATCATCCACTCTGCTGCGACCCCCACCCACATAGCAACAGAAGAATAGACAAAAACAATCCATATTTCCGATGGTCTTAGGCGACCCGTGGCAAATCGTCAATCGACCCCCAAGGGGGTCGTGACCCACAGGTTGAGAACCCCTGCTCTAAAGCAACTAACATTTTGTTGGCTTGATGTAGAATCTCTTGAAGTGCTGGACACATGACAACCTTGTATTGCTGGACACATGAGAACCCTCGTAGTTCTTGACACATGACAGCTTCACATAAAAACCTTTTAGTGCTGGACATATGACGTTTTGTAGTGCTGGACACAAGAAACCTTGTAGTGCTGGACATATGAAACCTTGTAGTGCTGGTTAGATGCAAACCTTGTAGTGCTGGACACATGACAACCACGTTGAGCTGGATATGCTAAATTCTCGTTGGTTGTCTACAAGAATTGGCCAACTTGAATTTCCATTCATCGCCACGTTTAGATACTTATAGAGAATCTGTAACTGTTTACAAAATCTAAGGACAATTGAAAGAAACAAAACTTCAGAACCGAACTTCCAAGATAGAAAGAAAAGACGAGCTTACAGTGCGGAATACTGGAACTGCTCAATGTGAGCTCATTAGGTCAACGCCTTCCTATTAATAACTTCTTCGTGGGCTCAAAAACATGCTTGCTTTGAAAGGTCTTCTAGCTTACTGATGCAGCAAGTCTTTTATTTATTTTATTTTGAATGTGCGAGTTTGATTAAAATTTGGCTGTTTAATACTTTCGAGCATCTTGTCGGTGCACGTATCTAGCCATGTTCAAGCCATCACGTCAGCAGCCAACACGATGATTGAGACTTGTTTACTCTCTAAGCCAAAATGTTGTGCAGCTGTCTAAACGAGATTGCTTTAAAAAAACAACAACTCGTAAGCTATGCAATGGTTTGTAAATAAACTCTTTGTGCTAAAGGCATGCATAAACCTAATTATAAATAATGAGCTAAAAGGAGCAGGAAGTATATGTTTACACAGTGACCTCTGGGTAAAGTCTTAGCTTAATCTTCAACCAGCGTCCAATGGAGACGTCCCCCATTATCGTGACTTAACATGACTTTATTTCAATATTTATTTTGATATTTGAAGTCCACCAAGCTATTGACACAGCCAGCGTAAATGTGTTTTTGTTCAATCAAGATGGTTGTTTATACATATCAGAAAGCGGCCAGGGCCATCTTAACTCACACCCACTTCCGGTTGCGAGACGCTGAATATATTCAAAGAACAGAGAACAGTAAATGAAATCTATCGCGGTTATGTCCCCTGCGTGCGGGACTGGAATCACTTGTCCTGCGAGTTTCTTACAGTGTTACCGAAGACAGCCAGGATGCTAATTACGTCTGTCGAGTTCCACGGAAAATAGAATTGCAAGATATTTCGCCATTTTCTTCTCCCAATATTTCAATATTTCCTTTTTTTTTCTGTCTTTATTTTTTTTTTCTCAAAGGGAGCTAATCCCGTGAGAATTTGTCATAAATGCTGAGTATGTTGAGTTCAGTCACATCGGGGAGGGGAGGGACGGGATGTCAGCACCTTGGGTGTCTGAAAAAAAAGGGGGGTGACGTGGCGCTGAAGACACGACGGCCGAACTTTAATAAGGGCGAAGAAGGGGGGCGCTTAAGGGAGAGAACAAGGGCGAGACGTCCTATGGGATTCCACAGCTTCAACGTTAAACGGCGCAAAGGACGCTGGGAGTAAGCGGTTTGGAAGGGGAAGGGGAATACGCGAGTGTGATAGTTCTGACAGCAATCTCTAAGCTGCTGACCAGTGGCTATTTCCTCGTTAATATCTTATGTCCCAGCAGTGTTTCTGGACTTGCGTATTAAGGAGCTGTCCCAGGTCCCTTTGGTGCTTTAGAACGTGTCCCCCCTGTCCACTGCGGCATGACCAAACGTTCGGTATTCACAACGGTGAAACTTCGTTTTTGAAAGCAATAGTTTCGTGATAGGCTCTCTCCAAAATGAGGAATTGAGCCAATCAAGTTAGACCTATACTTCCAAAAAGCGAATTGAGCCTCGAACATTCTATTTAAATATTTATTTTAAAAAAGCAAGTATAGGCCAATCGAAGTAAATGACCGACTTTATAAATACTTAAGTTAACGAGTAGATAGTTCATTGATTGATTGTTTGATTAAAATCAGAGTATTATTTTTATTTTATGATTAAATTTTACTTTGAATTATCGTTAATATTAGTTTTACACCATTCAAAATTGTATTTCATTATTGTAGCACATTGTAACTTAAAGCAAACTGCAAAACCATCTTACTAGTCTGCTCATGGCCAAATACTGTAACACTAGCTTACATTCCTACAAATACCGTAACATTATCTTACATTCCTACAAATACCGTAACATTATCTTACATTCCTACAAATACCGTAACATTATCTTACATTCCTACAAATACCGTAACATTATCTTACATTCCTACAAATACTGTAATACTAGCTTACATTCCTACAAATACTGTAACATTATCTTACATTCCTACAAATACTGTAATACTAGCTTACATTCCTAAAAATACTTTCATACATCTTTTACACTACTTCCCTGTAGATTGCTAACTTGCTGTTATGCAGATGCTGTATCAGTAACTTACCTGTATACAACAAATTATTTGTTTTGTTACTAGTTTTGCATCTTCTGTACCCCTTAGATCTAGTGGCTGCAGACCATGCAAGACAATTAAGCTCTGCTACAGATCCTACAACTCTAACTAACCTTCCTGTAGATCATGTAACATTTACTTCCAGGTACTCATGATTCCATTTACTATCATTCAAATATTAATAACTTACAAAACCTCCAGCGTTCATTATTTCTGTAACAAATAACGATAACTCCTCTGGGACATATTTTTTTTCTTTTCAACCCAGCGATTAGTGCTCTCCCTTCCATAAGTATCCTAGCGAGAGGCGGAAAAGCACATTATCAGAAATACTTAAATGTGGGGAAATAAGAGAGAGAGAGAGAAATAGAGAAGAGAGAGGATCTAGGATATAGAGAGATAAAAATTCATCCTAATATTCGGTATGACAGACTGGTCAGAACAAAAGAACACTTGTTGTCCAGTATTTCAAGGACTTGTCCGTGAGTCCGCATGCTGAAAGTAAGCATGAAATCTTTCCATCGCTGTCAGCCTGCATGATATTCAATGATCTGACTCCAGGATGGCTTGTAGATAAAAAAAAAAAAAAAGATTATATGAGAATATTGTAGAAGGAACATTTTCTTAAAATCGTTAACTAAAAAAATTAATTTTTGGAAAGTTCATTGGTCTTTATGGATCTTTTTTCCAAATAAATTAATATTGAAAAGTTTGGATGTCTGTAAAGCTTCTATTATTCTGTAATTTATAAAATAAGATTATACTTGTAAATTAGTTAAATTATTTTAAAATATAAAAAAGTAACATCTGTAAAATATAAGATAAGATAAATATAATAATATATTATTATTTGATTTTTACACAAATGTTCTTTGTGTACGTAGGGAGCATTGTGAGAATCAAAGTTAAAAATGTGAGAATCAGAGTTAAAAATGTGAGAATCAAAGTTAAAAATGTGAGAATCAGAGTTAAAAATGTGAGAATCAAAGTTAAAAATGTGAGAATCAGAGTTAAAAATGTGAGAATCAAAGTTAAAAATGTGAGAATCAAAGTTAAAAATGTGAGAATCAGAGTTAAAAATGGGAGAATCAGAGTTAAAAATGTGAGAATCAAAGTTAAAAATGTGAGAATCAAAGTTAAAAATGTGAGAATCAGAGTTAAAAGCGTGAGAGAGTACACCCAACTAGTTTCAGGCTGATCCAGTGCTCATCCCCGGACCTCTGTGGTTAGTATCTCTTACAGTCATCACTCATCGCTTCGTGATGAACCCACTGTCACCGCACCCCCCTATATTTTTATTTGGATTCTCTGTGGGCTCATGATTCATACTTGAGAATTAACTCTAATACAAAAAAGAGATCTGTCAAAGTGTGTTTGGGTGTGCTCATATATTTATGTGTACATGAGCGTGTGTACATTAAACCGTTGCATGTGTCACTTTTTAACTTAAGAAAGCTCAGAGGTCTCCCCGTGATAGCCATAGATTACATCACATAGTTTGTGCTTGTTGAAGTACAAGATTATTTGTACATAAATTTTTCTAATTGCTACATTTTTAAACAGGTTACAAAGCTTTCATTAAAAAAAGCATTTGTAATATTAATTATATGCAGACATTGAGTAAGAATAATCATTATAGTAGCCCTAAACACGGCCTCGACATCATTGAAACCAAGGTGTACCGGCGGAAGTGGTTCTCTGGGATACAACTCATACAATAGTAGCGTGAAGAGAAGTTGGCACTCTGCTGTTTAGACAGAAATTGATTTGAAATAAATAATATTTGACATCGTAACCTATGGGCATTGGAGTCAATAGGTAGTTGCCACGTCACAGGTTTCGATGCTATCTATATTCAGCAGAGCCTACCTTGACTTATTTGTTCAATTTACTATTAAAACCTAGTCACAAAACTTGGTAAGTGACTTTTGAAATAAAAAAGCTTTTAAAGCATACTCAGAGCGCTGTGATCCAATCTCTTTTATGTACCAGTGGGGAAAGGGTGTATCCAGGAGGAGGCTTTCCGTGCTGCCTATAGGTGCTCAGTAAATACAACTCTGCTCGATTCAGGTGTCAAACTTGACCCCACATAATAGGTAGCCAAGCAGTTTAAGCCTCTCAGCCACACACCTCACTTATAAAATAGTGTTGTAAATGTAAGATAGGCAATCCAACGGAACAACAAGGTTAGATGAATAATGTTTATTTATAATTTATTTGCAGCTGGGTTTGGGTAGTTATGTGAAGCATTGTGCTTACCCTTAGTCTTGGGAATCGAAAACTTTGCCATCTTTAATATGTATACTAAATAATGCTGTGAAGATTATCACAACGAACACAAAACAGCGACTGTCAGCCTTAGGTTCGAATCCAGGTACCTCCGTCGTATAACACTAACACCACCTTCCCAGGTTTGTTGTTGGTGCACGACGACTTCCCTTAAAGTAACCAGGCAGGACGAAAGAAGCCTCTTTCCTCTTGTTGCTAAAAGCTAGACTCTAATGGACCTTATTCACCAAGCGTAAACGAACAACATTAAGCCATGTGATGTCTATCTCTTTTTTACAATATATTTCATTCCTAAAGGCTGTCACGTGATACGTTTATTTTTCATTGTTTTATCAATTTTATCACGTGGGTAAATGTTGTTTGTTTACGATTGGTTAATGAGATCCATTACTCCTTGCTGTGTCTGGACGAAAGAAAGCTTCTCTATCAACAAACATGTCTTGGCTCAGTCCTAAACAGAACGCAAGGGGACAGAGTTACACTAACGTGAAATTCATTCAAAAGTACAGTACATTTAAAGAACATTGTAGAAGAAGGTCTACTGAAAAGTCGTACCCGTGCAGTGAAAGAGGTTCCTTCTGGTGTTTTGTGGTAGCATTTCTTCCTGATATAACGTCAGCATCTTCTGAATGAGAAGACTCGAGGAGCCATGTGACTTACTCTTGATGTTTGTTGCTTTATCATCTCATCCATACTCGTAGTCAATAGACATCTTCGTATTCTCTGATCCCATTTCATTGAATAGCACGCCCTAGATTTACAACAATAGTATATAAAACAAGCAAAACAATGCTTATAGTGAGTGAAGGGAGACCACTGTTAAATAGCTGTCATATCTTTCAATATATTATCTCCACTTTTTCTATGTAAAACAAAATTAATTACCACTAATTGAATAACGAATTATTTTTAATTGAGTCATGATTTGTCATTGACAATGGATCATTGTACACAATTTCAACTTTATCTGAGAATGAGAAGTGGGAGAACAAACATGTACAAGAAAATATCCAAACCTACAGATGGAGTGGGTTAATAGAAGTATTATAAGCATTGTAATACAGATGTATAGGAGGGAGTATTGTAACATAAACTGGATGGCGCCCCTGTGGATCAGTCGTACTCATCTCATGCCATCACCGTGACCTCCATGACATATCGAAGGCGCCGGCATCACACACAAATTCACAACCGTGACCTTGAAATGACCATGAAAATATCCTTATTTCAATGCAATTAATTTGTAAGAAGAAAATGAGATCCCTTCAGTGACATGAATAAGTTGCGGGCGGCTTTTCTTTCTGAGCCCGCTGAAAATGATTTATTGCTGACATCTTCTTCGACATCATTGAAGCCAAGATGTGCCGGCGGAAGTAGTTCTCTGGGATGCAGCAGCGTAAAGAGGAGTTGCCACTCTGCTATTTGGACAGAAAAATGATTTGAAATAAATAATAATTTCTTGAGAATTCGCCTCGCAAATAATGTGTACCATTGAGTTAGTAGCAATGATCCTTTAGTATGGCGTCCCTGACGATTGTTACTTTGTCTAACAATCTCTCTACCGCTTTTCATTTTCTTTCTTTTTCTGTAGGTTCTTTTATTTCGCCACTACATGTCTTCATATCGTTTATCTTTATTTCCCTTTCTCTCTCTTGCGGCATTTCATTGTTTCGCAATCAAAGCGTAAAGAAAGAGCAGATGACTGTAATTAGCTTTAGAGTGCCACTCCCCAATAGAGGTACCTAAAGATAGATTTTGCGAAGACAATGCTTAAGTTAATAAGGTTAAAGTTGATACCACAGACTACGTTGTTGTTTTTTTCTTTTTAATGATGAGAATCCTAACTGTGCCAGAGAAGTATTCATTTTTGATGCAAACAAATATTTATTCTCTTTTATACATCAGCGCTCTGCCTCTCTCTCTCTCTCTCTCTCTCTCTCTCTCTCTCTCTCTCCCTGTCTGCCGGTCTAGGTTTTGTATAGATATGGTTCAATTGAATCTTTTCTAATATAATATTCCATATTTATTTTTCTTCATCTCCCCCCCCCCCCCCCCGAATCTTTTTTTTTCTTCCTATTTTTTTTTTTGTATATTAATACATTTCTCTATTTATCTGTTCGTCCGACTTGAAATAATAATACAAGAACATAAATAAACAAAGCCAGTTAGAAGAAGAGCATCCTGGGACGATCTGGACGAATACGTCATAAATTTGCATATCGGAAGATCGGCCAGTGGCGGGATAGAAAAATCATACGATAGGACGGGAATATCTACGGACGCTAACGGGGGGCAATCGGATTAAACCAAATTTTATTAATGTGGTTGTCTCCGCATGGGGAAAAATTAAGCTTTCGTTCCATTCGGAAGTGATCAATCAGTTGAAATAAGATGGACTCTTGATATCAAGGAAGAATGGATTATTG
Organism: Biomphalaria pfeifferi; assembly: GCA_030265305.1. Classification (NCBI taxonomy): domain Eukaryota; kingdom Metazoa; phylum Mollusca; class Gastropoda; family Planorbidae; genus Biomphalaria; species Biomphalaria pfeifferi. Next base: position 2,709,008 of record JASAOG010000081.1, on the reverse strand, counting down.
GAAACAAGTTACAGGATATTATTGATACAAGAACGTAATATCAATTTAACTGTTGTAATTATAGACATCAAAAAGAACGCCATAATAAATGTATGAATGGAGAATGAAGGAGCAAGTGACAGGCTCTATGTTCAATTTTTTTTTTCTTTTGTGATAAATCTGTTTCAATAACAGTGTTAAGCTATTGTAAACATTGAAAGTTGCCTTGTTTGTTTTTTTTTAAAGAATTTAAACAAGAATAAACAGAATTACAGAGAATTAGAAATTATTCTTTTTTTTTTAATTATTTTTTTATTTCACGCAGCTTGCTTATGAATAAAGTCACGTTTTTTTACCAATATACTCAGTGGTCTTGGTAACATACACAAGTACTACCTCAACCAGTCACGCCAAGGTTGAGACTTAGTTTTATGGTGTGCGAGTGGAGAAAGGCCAAAAAGCTTCGGAGAATGGCGGTGAGTTCTATAGGCAGTTGAGTAGACCAGACCGAAAGGATAAGTGGTGGCTACTAAATCGTGCGGAGCAGGCCGTCCTAGTCCCGTTCAAAGTCGGTCACTTGTCCAGTTGGTGTTTACTTCGGACGGTTTCGAGAACACTATGACACACGGTGTCGCCACTGCATCGAGGACGATGAGATAATAAACCATATTCTCAATGGATGTCGCGTTTTAAATTTGAGAGAGAGAGAGAGAGAGAAAACTGTTCCGTGTGCTGTCTCTCATTGAACGGGGACAAGGTGACCTTAAAACTCTGCCCGCGTTCTTTCACCTGCTCTAAGGGAGTAATTTCAGCCTGATCTTTTACTTATGGGGCTTATGATATGGAGGTGTTATATGTTTTTACGTGCTGGTAACGCGAATGTACTCTTGTGTTATATAAGGGCCTCTTCTGGCCTTGTTAGAATGTTCTTTGTGCAATTAATAAATATCCTTATCCTCGTCCACTTTGTTGTTGCGTAGTTTTACTATGGTTACTGAGTAATAATACCACATGTCTATTTAGAAACAAACTCTCTAGCAGCAGACGAAATATTTATTCTTCATAAGTTACACAATAATTGGCAAGTTCAGCCATCACAAATTAGCACAAATGATTTCACATAGAATAGACTTATAATCCTTGAAACATTATCACATACATAATTCTTTTCATTCTTTTCTCTTAAAATACAAGACACCTCCGTCTTCTTACAAATCATGGCGTGGACTCGCCTTTGCCCATGTGGTCTCTCAATCATGTGACTAGTACCCTTTGATTGCCACTGTAAAGACCCCTATTTCACGTGGGATAACTTATTCTTCGTAAACTCACATATTTCATGGTTCTCAACCAAACTATGTCATAGTCTACCAAACAAAGGTGTGACAGGAGGGCCAATGTAAAAAAAATAAGCTAGGAGATCTAGGAGCAGACCTCGATTGCTACGTTGTGACTGATAGGAATGTCGTGTAATCTTAGAGCTAATTATTCTCATTTTGTGTTTCTGTCTTAGGTGGTGTGGATGAGAGGTGCAAAGATCTTGACCTTAGAAGACAGACGTATCGTGTCAGACGAGAGAGTCAGCCTGGAGAGACCTTTCGTCAAAGAGTGGAACCTGCACATCCGGAAAATAGAAACAGTGGACTCTGGCCTGTACATGTGTCAAATCAACACCGACCCCCTCCAGGTTAGGTCAGTCACGCTGGTGGTACACGGTGAGTGAAACAGCTGTTGTCAGGCAAATCATAGGGGGTGTAGGGGAAGTAAGAAGACCTTGATGCTATCGGTTTTGTACATTACATTTATTTATTGTGAGCTGTGATTCTCTTTAGTAGTGATTCTCTTTAGTTGTGATTCTCTTTATTTGTGATTCTCTTTAGTTGTGATTCTCTTTAGTTGTGATTCTCTTTAGTTGTGATTCTCTTTATTTGTGATTCTCTTTAGTTGTGATTCTCACTTTTTTGAAGAGAGGCACATACAATGAATAAATAAAACAAGGAAAAACATAAAGAATTAGTTTGGATCAGTCGTGTAGTTAAATTTGTAATAGATCTGGACTAACAATAAAGAATCTGTGCAATTACAAATATTTCTACAAAGTTTATACCAACTCACTCTGTCTGCCTGTGTCTGTCTAGTAAAAATTTTAACATTATTTCTCCGACACCTAATTTCGGATGAAGCTGAAATTTTGCACAATTATTTCTATTACCTGACAACACAAGAATCAATATAAAAATAATCAATTAGTTAATTAACTATTGTTTATAAATTATTTTGTTTGGTATCTCGTACAAGAGAAAGAAATTGTACTTGAGGGGTGGTATTATCTGAATTACAAACTTTTTATCAGACAGACAGAGTGGGTTGTAAAAACAATTTATTACACTTGTATCCTGGAGTCGTCTGGCGTACTTAACACAGTGTCGCTTATCTTGCAGCATTCTACAAGACTTGCGTTAATATAATGCTGGCTCTCAATATAAATAATAATAAAAACTCCCTTCCTATGTAACCTAGTAAACACACACACTCTATTATACTTAGACATTAACCATTAGATTCTAGATCAAACTGTTTCTATGTTGTTTGTTTTGAGAAAAATGTGAAATTTTGATTTTAATTAAAATTTATAATTGTATTTCACATATGTGTGGGAAACTGTGCGTGTTATTGTTATAAATGTGTCTATTTTCCAAACAAACTGAAAGATTTATTTAGCATGGCTTCTTTGTACCAAAAGAAACAAAGTGTTTCTAAGCTCAATGGAATTCTGTCTGGGTCAGTGCAGCAGTGCTGGAGATCTAAGTACTCTCGTGACCAGTTGGAGGTCTGTGCTGAATACCTGTACATGTACATATTATTGAAGTCCGTCTTCGGTTTAATGTTTTGTTTATAACCTCAAGTGACTGGAAGTTTATAAAAGTATAAATACACTCATTCGTTTTCAAGAAAAGTGAGTCAAAGTTTACAGGCTTGATAGATACCAGGCTCTGCGCTCAGATAGAAAGTTACGGAAGCTGAAAAGGCCAATGGTAACAAAATAATATGCCCTTACTGTGTGACACCACACTTCGTATAAGCTTTGCTTTTTTTTACAAGTATTTTTTATGCTTTTATTTGTTTGCGATTATTATAGGCCTTATTTCTCTATAGTCTATTCCCCAACAGTTTCTCACTTCTGCTGCGGGTCTTTATTTTATTTTATTCAATTGGTACTATTAGCAACACGTCAGTCATAGCTCCATATTTCACTCAGTTATATAGGCAACTTCTCAGTATCCAGAGAGATGAAATCTCGCACATAAACTCGTGCTGCGAGACAACATATTTTATTAACATTTTAGAAAAAATACTTTATTAGTTATCGAGTTACTAAAAAATTGAAATTAAAAAAATATATACTAAGGGGGTGTAAGATAAAGGGACGAAACTATATTACAATATTTAGTCTTAAACAACATAATTATGCTCCTTACATTCTTAGACACAAATGTTATCAATCCTAGTTGAATGAGGCAAGTTTAAAAAGAAATAAGAAATCGTAGACCACCATCAACTTCATAAAGTAGATTTCTAAAAAAAAGTAGAAATCGTAATGATATATAAGAATGAGATTACAGTTGTCATGGAGAAGTCATAGGAAAAGGAAAATGGATGATGCAAGGGGACTATACACCGATCTGTTTCTCCATTGATGTGTTGTTGAATTTATCAAATATCTATCACTATAGACCAACATACACAACACTCTCTACGCCAGTGCTGAACAACTGAAAATAAAACATCACGCTATTTTTCCTTGGCACAGACTGCAAAAGAGTTTACAGTTCAGCAGCAAAAAGCTGGCTAGAAGAAGAAGAATCAAATATCCTTATTAATTAGAATAATCACAAAATTATGAAGTAAAAATATGAATGTATAATTTATAATTATATCCACGAACGTAAACTATAAAATGATATATTTTAAAAGATATATCACTTGATTATTTTTGGTTTAGGCTCATTAGATTTTTGTACAAAGCTTTCTCCCACACCCATTCTCGGATCAAGTTGCAAATTTTTTTTTCATACCAACAAGGAAAATTAATCCTTGTGACTAAACTAGCGCCCCTATTGATATCAGAAATTGCTCACCCCCCCCCCACCCCTCACTCACAACGGGGCACGGTTCTATGTACTGACCCCTCACCCAGACGACAAAGCCGTTCCCCTCCTACCCTCCCCCCCACCACACACACGGAAACTCGCCCAAACCCGAGAAAGATGCATTCATTTCACATAAGCTATCATTTTCCTTTCCACTTCCTTAAAAATTATCAGATTTGAGAAATAAAGAAAAAAAAAAGAAACATAAATGCTGTCTGGGAAGGGAGGGGTGGGGGAGGTATAAGGTGCGGATATATGTGTGGATGAGTATAGAAAGAGAGCGTCATCTATGGACTGGGGCAGGGGCGGAGTGAAAGTGTGGCTCTCCATCTTCCCCGTATTCTTCGTTGTATCATTCTTTTTCACTTGCATCGATGCGGCCCTGCGTTTATTAGCGTCAATGTGGTCCGGCGTCCGGTAATTACGAGCTATGACAGAGCTGCATCAAACTGTTCCCTAGACCCCCCTCCCCCACCTTCAGGTCTTTGCTCTCGGGTCATAGAATCAATCAATGCCTGAAGATATTTAGATACATTGCGATATAAATACCGAGATATGTATTCAATCACCATCTTCTTGTGCCTTTTTTTCTATGGATTCTATTACATCTGAATGTCTTCGGTAAAGGCTTGACTCTGACGTTAATTAATCGGCAGATTACATATCATCGCTAGGAAGAAGAGGTCATGGGAATATATTAGACGATGGCAGTGTATCTTTTTATAGAGTATTGAGGTCCTCCTCATTATATTGTTTTTAGGTTCCTTCCATTAATAGCTCACTTCGGCTTACTTGTATTGAAGTATTTTCAAGCACTTTGAAGACCAGTGATGCCCCAATATCCAAAGTCGTCTAGTGACGCGATGCAATATTAACCCCCCACCGTAATAACTCTACCCACGGTGCATAATAAAGCCATCAATGCTCAGTTCCATTTGGAATCGACCATTTTTTTGCGGTGACATTGTTTTATTGGTTTTACATGTTTCGGTTGTTCCTTCAGAATTGAAGATTCTTGCCTAAAAACCTTTGAGAATAGCGGCAGCCAGAGTTTAAACTAGAGCCATTGAGACATCAGTTCAAAGCGCATACCACACGACTAAGCAGCCTTACATACATGCGTGTCGGAAACGTCTAGGGCTCAAAGCCAAACAATTTTTTAAATCACTGTTGTAGACATTACATAATCAATGTGAAATCGTTAGGAAGCAGGTCTTATGACTGGGGTTATGGTTTGTAAATGTATTGTTTAGTAATATGTACGTGACCCAATCAAGATCACAAATAGAATTGTGATTAGGAAATTTCACAATGAAAGTAGCACCATACTAGCGAATTGTTGAGATCTCTTTGACATTCTTCAAGCAATAAAAGACATCAAGAGAGAAAAAGAAGAGAAAACGATATAAAACAATGTTGTGGCGATACAATGAAACCTAAAGAAATACATCAGAAACTGAATCAGGAGAAGCTCGGTAGAGATTTTGAAATAATTAGAAAAAAAAAATATGTGGATGCCGTCATCACTATTGTCAACTAAATAGTTCAAATTACTTTGATCTACAATCGAAAGAACTTAGACATTGGATTCTACTATGCACTACAGACATTGGATTCTACTGTGCATTACAGACATTGGATTCTACTGTGCTAGTGCACACAAATTATTATATCCTTTAAAAAAATACGTCTCTTATCAAAACTTCCTTATACTGTGCACCAAATTCTCCTAAACGTTTGCTATTTCTGGCTTGTCTTCATGTTTAAATGAGTTTGAATTTCAAACAATTTGAAGATTTCTTCCTCTCTTTTGTTATAATTCATGATTTCATAACTGCTATTAGAGCAAGGAATGGGTTGCCTGAACTAGCCAGGAAAACCAGTGACTTGACAGAATTTAAGTCATTAGTTAATATGCATGACTGAATGCATGACGCGTAGGACGTAATCATCTTCTTTTTTGAAGTAACGTCTGTATTATATATAACTTTGTTCTTGTATTCCATGACACACTTCGAAATATTTACTACAGGAGCATTACTAGACTGAAGAATGCTCCTCCTGATTGCTATATTTTATCTATATCTATTGACACTGAGATGTAAACATTTGATAATAAAAGTCAAGTTGATGTGTTAAAAAAAAGAGAATTTTTTTCAATATACATTCACGACCCCTATCACTTATGACCAACAAAACATGTCACCTCATTGTGACCTCCGCTGCCTGCTCAACATGACTCATGACATGACTCCAGACTCTAGATCAGTTTGATGAGTTTCAAAATGAGTTGGACAAAATATTCACGAGTTCGCCTGCAGCCGTGCTAGAGCTGGAGAGTTAACCAACTCAGCATAAATCACTGCTAATTATGCATTGATAGAATGGAACGCCAAGAAAGCAAGATAAAAAATGTTCTTAAAATATTAAACAAAAATAGTTGTACATCATAATTACCTGGGACAGTACGAGCATCATTCATTATTATTTTTATAACAAGTTTACACACGCGAAAAAGTTTCCCTTTTAAAACTATAGGTCTGAAAGGCAAATTATGAATAGTTCTTATGTTTCTATAGCCAAAATTTAACAAAGAGCTTGGTTGAAATCCCATGCCACATGTTGAACACGCATCCATTAATGTTTGAATTGTTTATTACGGTTTTCAAACAAAAAAAAAAAGATCCAATGACAGATACTTTTCGGAAACAAAATAGATTTTGAAATGATATCTTAAACAATTCAAAAAAACAAACAAAAAACAGCTCACTTTAAAAATACACATCTTTCTGTCCTTCATCTCTTTTTTTCTCTTCTTCTTCAACTTTTATACCTCTATTTGCTTGTGTATTTTACATGTCCAAACCTCCCGCAGGACGACGGGGGATGTATCACTGATGTGTGCGGGCATGGTTTGAACCGGGACCATCGATAAGTCCGAACGACAGTCCAGCGCGAACCTCAACTACAACAGACATCCTCGTGGTTACATCTTATTCTGTTCAGCCCACACAATCAAAATAATCCACCCACCTTTACTCAGTGTTGCACCAGAAACACACACGTACACTCCATAACTTGGAGTAAGAAATAAAAAGTTAATAAGTGAGTGTGCAGATTTCCTGCTTCCACTCTAGTGTCCTGTCCAAGACACACCAGCCCCAGCACAGCTGACTTGTCCTATACATAGAATATGATGTGACATAAAGCATTCAGTAGGCGGGGTGCAGGGGGTCAAGCCATCCTCAGGGTAACATTACCACACCGCTAGCCAACTCTTCCATGTATTATTCAATAATAGTGTCACTTCCCAGAATTCCACTTTGCACCTCTTCGATACCAAGAGACTTGCTTAATTCCTGTTTCAACAGAAATGATTAGCAATACTTTCAAATAATCATTTGATATATAACTACATTACATTACCTAGCCTTTTTTAAAATTATTGTTTAAATATAATTTTTTTTGTTGATTATTCTGTGAGAAGATCTGTCAATTTTTCGTTTTCAAGGTTAAGCTACATAATATAAAAGTCGTCCATATATATATAAAGTAAAGTTCCCCTTTCAGACCTCGTGGTCAACTTTTTCTGTGGCCTAAGATTAACGAGGGTGTCAAGTGGCCAGCACAACGACCCATTTGAGCTGGTTGGACTCAGAGGCGCCCAAAGATCCTGAAATAAAAAATCCCAGTATGCAACAGGATTCAAACCCCAGACCCCGGTTCAGAAGCCAAGCGCTTTACCGCTCAGCCAACGCGCCTCCTGTCGTCCATATATGCAGAGATCGAAATCCTCAGAACTTTTAACTCATCACCAGAAACTTTGCAATTTAATGGCAGTCCCAGTGTTTGCTTCAAGTTCTAGAGTCTCTTTCTAATACTTTATTTTACAGACATCGGAAATCGTTCGTTCCGTTTCTTTTATAAACAGTTTAAAACAAAAAACGGTTCAGACTTTTAGAGCGTACAGTGGCATGCACACACACAGTAGTAAAAAAAAATAAAGGATCACTAAATTGCTGAGCTTTTAAATATATAGAGATTTTTTTTCTCCTGTGGATGGCGTGTGAAGTGGAATTCTCATCGCTCCTGTATCTCAGTCTGTTGGATGAAAAAATAGGGCTACATTTAACTCGCCCTAAAACTAGAGCTACATCTACAGGGAAATGTTGCCTCAGACAGCGTATTGCCCAAATAACGTTGTTAGATCTACTTACGGGAGATAACCCGTGCCACTAGTTAGGAAGTAGTTATTGAACTTGTAATGATTTCTAACCACTCCGAAATTGTTTTTCCTTTTTTTTTTTTTTTTTACTTCCCCTGACATCTTCAAAAAAATAATGATCTCTTAAAACACTTTGTCTGCGTGTGTGTATTATCACCCTCCCCTCCACCATGCTATTCCTTTTACTCCCCCCCCCCCTCCTTTCGTTTCCTTGAAATTTCCCTCCGAATCTAAACATGCGACACTAGAGAGAATGATTCCATGTATTCTTAGAAGTGCCACAATGCTCTTCCGTCCCTTAGTCCTCTTTGGGCTTCCTCTCTCCCTCTCTGTCTCTTCTCCCTCCCCCCTCTTCTCTGCGGGACTTTATCGCATCCAGCAAGGGGGTCTGAGTTCGGAAATCATAAAGGAGTATTTGCTGAGAAAATGGCGTCACGAAGGGAGAGCATCGATCAAAAGCGAGTTCTCAGTGAAAACCAATTAATGTTTTGATAGTTTTATCGGGACTCGCTATGATTGCCATGTCATGCGCTGGCGCCTGCGCTTCGGTCAGGCCTGTGACCCCTTCCACCCAGAATCCACCCCTCTCCCTGGTACCTCCACCCTGGCCTTTTTCTACTTCGGATTAGGTTTTTGTAGTCGTTTGATTTTCGTCAGTGATGGGACCTACATGAGAGCACCTTTAAAGCAGGGGCGTGCCGTCGGGGGTTGGCTAAGTGGAGGAAGGGCGAGGGTGTCTATATGAGTGAAAAATCTCTATTATCACACAGTCATCTTCAACTAATGGGGGCCACGGGTGACGTCGCTAGAGTAGAACATATTTGCTAATTATGTCTGGGATTACCATAAATGGAATCATGTCATTTGGTGTATCTTATTGTGCGTGAATGGGTCGGTGGGATGCAAAACAGGATCGAATTGTAGACTATAAGCACAGATCATACAGTAACTATGTTGAAACTAGTTTGAATGAAGACATGAACCACAGAAAGAAGAGTTATCTCAACCCAAACTTGTTTTGTTTTGTTTTACATGTTTCGGATGTGCCTTCAGATTTGAAGATAGTTTCATCCTGGCCCAAACCTCACGCAGGACGACGGGCTATGGCAGTGGGCAGGGTGTGAACCCTGGAACATCGAGACCATCCAAACGAAATACCACACGATTGATATTGAAGTATAAATGCTAAATCATTAGGGATAGCGGAACTCTTGAAACAAGAATTCTTTACATTTTATTTTGAGTTGTCACAATATTGGCTCACACTTTCTTCGTGGATGGAAATGTGAACGAGAAAAGACTAACAAATACTTTAAAACAAAACAACAAAGCCTATACAAAGTGTAGTTGTATCAATTAGTTAGGATCAGCATGTAGTTTAATTTGTAATAAATCTAGAATCTAGACTAACAATAATGAATCTGTGAGATTTATAATATTTTTACCAATTTTACCAGGCTTTTGGCATTCTCACTACGCTATGATCTTATCACTTGTCTGAACCAGTTGGGAAAGAGATGAGGAAGGAAAGAAAGGTTATTTTGGTAATATTACCGTGATCGCTTTTTAAATGCATTTATTGAAAACAAAATTGAACGACATGAATTCGAACTCAAGGGTTCTAACCTCCTCAACTCTCCTCTATAGTATGTAATAATGACAGTACAAGAGAAGTGCTTATGAAAATAGAAGATCTTATAGTTATCTATTACTAGTTTCAAAGTTTAAAACAAAGCATAAAGGGGACGAATTAAACTTTTACCACCATATCATTCAAGTACAATTTCTTTCCTTATTTCGAGATACCGGTACCAGACAAAATAATTAATGACAAATAGTTAATTAACTAATTGGTTAACTTTTTTTTTTATTGATTCTTACATTTAGGTAAAAGAAATAGGTTCAAAATTTCAGCTTGATCCGAGATAGGGTGTGGGAGAAATAATGTCTACAAACTTTTACCAGACAGACAGACAAACAGAGTGAGTTGATATAAGTTTTGTAAAAAGGGGGAAGTTAAAAGTTGGTAGGAAAAAAAAAGTCATTTATTTCAAGTTGATAGAGCGCCTCGCTAATAATGCGAATATCGATGGTTCGATCTACATATTGGAAATTTTATTTGTTCCTCTTTATTTTTCCATCAGAAATTAAATAATGTTTAGTTATTAATTGAACATAAATTAGATTTTTAAAAATTTATAATTTAATTAAAATACATTTTAGAAAAAATATGTGTGAGGTTTAAAGTAAATACGCATATGATAGTGTAGCCTACAAAGTCATGCTAAAATGGAAAATGGGTGAAATTACCCAATAAAAATTTTAATCAGACCTACAGGCAAAGTGAACTGATATAAGCTTGGTAATAAAAATATTTTTAGTGGAAGTTTTCATCCATTTTTTGGGGGTGGGGGGGGGGAGCTTTCGATTATATGTATTAAATATTACGTGGTGTCTTAGTTCCTAGCCACTAACTTTGCGTCCTGATTGCTCTATCATACTTGCCTTAGCTACCCAGTTCTCATTCAATGTTTCACAAACAAAAGCTTCTATCAACTCACTTCGTCTGTCTGGTACACATTTTGTACTCGTTACTTTCTCCCACTTCCCTCTGTCGGAACAAGTTGAAACTTTGTGCAATTATTCAATGTCCCTAACAAAATATGAATCAATCGATTTTAATTCTCCTTCGTTCATTAGTGGTAATTAATTAATTTGTTTGATATAGAATAATGGAAATAAATTTTACAGTATTGAGAGAAATGGATGTGGATTTGCAGTTCTTTCCCTTACTTGATCTCTTTTTTAAAATTTATATTTATATATTTTTTACTTTTTTTTTTTTTCCCTTTCTCATAAGATATAGGCTGCATCTATTGTTGTCTCATGGCTAAATAAAATAAGAGATAGAAGCTAAGAGAAAATAGAGGAAGGGGGGAAGAGATCTTCAGAGAATATCTCCTCTTTGAAGTAGGAGAGAAGCGTTCTCTAGATGTGTGTGCGCGTGTGTTTGTGTGTGTGTGAGATAGAGACATCGATAAACAGCATTGAGTCCAGGGATCTGTTCTAGTGATACGTCACATTAGCCATTTTAAATTCAGTGTAAACCTTTAAGTGCCCCCCCCCCAGGAGACTGCATAAGTAGACGTGTTGAAAATAAAAGGGGTGTTTTGTATTTTTTAAAGTAACTGACTTCATGAAAACCAAGTGTAGTTGATCAGAATATCTTACTGCTTCCTACTCACTTAGTATAGGTACTCTCAGTATTGACATTGTTTTACTGCTACAAACGTGAGCTTTATGTTAGAGTTACCTTTCTTCAATAAAACGTTAAATATTTTTTAAAAAGCATATCATAAATCAAATGTTTCTACAATCAGCTATTTCCTTCTCTTTGCTTTGTCAGTTACAAGTAAAAAGTAAACAAGTAAAGTAAAAAGTAGTAGGATGGCTGCCTGGTCGTGTGGTGTGCGCTCTGGATTTTTGTTCCGATGCTCCAAGATTCGAACCCCACACGCCGTTCTAATCTTAAACTCTGAATGCCACCCGAAACATGTCCAAGAAAACGAAGTACTTCATTGTAAATATATAAAATACATTTAAGCAGTTCCAAAGATTTCGTTCACGACGTTGGAGTTGGACAAGCTCAAGTCTGTAGATTCTAACCCTGGTTGACATGATAAATCAGAAATAAAAAGAATAAAAAACCCAGCCATATTTATAAAAACCTCTGAATTTGATCATGTCATTAGATTTAATAGTTAATGTCTTTTTTATGCTTTTAGTATTTTGTAAGACAGAAAACAAAATATTGAAATAGAACATTTTTCTAGTAACTCTAGTACTAGTGGGGCATGTGTTGAGAACTGAGAACCTCTATAGAAGAGAGAACGGAGAGAGACTCAATGGTGTAAGAACTAACGGAACGTCACATCCAGGGAAAATTAATGGAGAGGCAAGTCGCTAATGTGAAGCAAGGGGACATTACTCTGGTGTGACGCCCAGGGGCATCACTCGAGGAAACAGAAGCAAGGCAGAGCAAGAGATGGAGAATGAGAGAAAGAGAGAGAGTTAAACTATAACTGTATACATTAAACTCAACGAATAATTCCTATACACAGATTACAAAGACAAAACAAAACATATCTAGTTGAACAAATAATGATTTGAACAAACATTAAATATGAACCTAACGCTGTTTTGTTCACGTCTCGCTGATCAGGAGACAAGTGTTTAAGTCTAGTAGATGTATAGACTGCATAGAGCTAGGTGAACCTGTCGTGAGCAGGGTGTATCATCAGGTCAGCACTAGTTTGGGATATTCCTTCAGATTTGAAAATTATTATATCCTAGCCCAAACCTCCCGCAAGCAGTCGCGGAATGGCGGAAGACATGGTTCGAACGACAGTTCACCTCGCATACCAAACGACCAAGCAGCCCATGACTCTCCTCTCTCTTTCTCTCTCTTTCTCTCTCTCCCTCTCTCGTATATAGATCTAGTTTTTTTGTTTATGCTTTGAAAACAACAATAAGGAAAGCTGGTAATTGTTTGTGGTCTAGTTCCCTGTTCCCACCCCGCTTTTTTTTTCAATTTACCCATTCTGTCTCTTCTGAAAGTTATATGTTAGTGCCAAATATGAATTTTGATTACCTGGACTCCTAGAAGGTTAAAATGATATACAATGTTAAGAAGTATATGGATAGTGAAATAATACATTTTTAGCTTACAATTACTATTGCTCGTTAAAAAAAAACTTACACAATTTTTCTGGGGCCCTGTGGTTTAGTTTGTGTAGCCTTTAAGGTAATCCTGGACTGCTATTCGCATTTTAAACTTGTATTACTCTAGATCAGGCATGTCAAACACGGCGTTCATGCGGCCCGCGACCACCTTGCATGCGGCCCGCTTGGCCACCTCAAAAATTATCAAAATAATGTTAAACTATTACGCTGGAAAATAAAAGATGACAAGCTACTTAAATTGAGAAATAGCATTTGTTAAACTGAACAACGATATTGAATCAGCAGTGAAAGCCAACTACATTTTTCAAACTTAATTGCAAACCATAGCAAATCATTTAGTGCAGTGGTTCTCAACCTTTTAAGCTCTGCGACCCCTTTTTTACAATCCTTCACTTTGCCTCGCCCCCCCCCCCACCCTCACACACACACACAGCAATAGAAGAATAGACAAAACAATCCATATTTTCGATGGTCTTAGGCGACCCCTAGCAAATCTTTAATCGACCCCCAAAGGGGTCGCGACCTACAGGCTGAGAACCCCTGATTTAGTGAAAGGGATCTTATGAAGGAGTGTATCGTTAAAGTAATTTGTCCAGAAAAGGGGAAAGTATTCAAAGAAATAGCGTTAACTAGGAACACTGTGGCAGATAGAATAAATGACATGTCAATCAGCTCGCATGAACAATTAAAGAATAAAATAGATTTTGAATTATTTTCATTGGCTCTCGATGAGTCAGTCAACTGATGTAACGGGATGTAGCACAGTTGGCTACAGTTGGCTATATTCATAAGGGCCTGTGACAGGAATTTTGAGATAAATGAGGAGCTACTTGTTATATGCATAACGCCACAACAAGCGAGGATGTTTTTGAGAAATAACAGGTGATATTGCAGTACAATTTTCCTTTGGTAAAGCTAGCTAGTCTAACAACGGATGGTGCACTAACCATTATGAAATGGTTTTGATGCAAAGCTACTTGCAAAAATAAAAGAGACTAATGCTAATTTTAAATTTGCTCGTTTTCAGTGCATCATTCACCAAGAAACAACGCACAAAGCCATTACAGTTCCAACATGTTATAAGAATGGTTTCAGTCACTATCAATTTTATTCCTGCCCATGGCTTTAATCATCGCCAATTTTCAATGTTTCTGAATAACATTGGACACGAATTTGCTGGCTCTCCTGTCATAAAGAATTGAAGAGATTTGTTGTACTGCGTGAAGCAATTGTATTGTTTCTGAACATGAAAGGTGAACCTGTTGAACATTTCCATACTGACGAATGGCTTCAGGATTTGGCATTTGCAACTGATCTCACTGGTCACCTGCAAGACTTGAATTTAAAACTTCAAAGTAAAGACAAAATTGTCACCACTGCGTGTGATCATGTGAAGTGCTTTCAAGCGAAATTACGACTGTGGATAAACCAAATATGAAGAGAAAATCTTGTTCACTTCTCAAAGTGTCAGGAACTAATAAGATTAAATACGGCTACAACATTTGGTAAATATGTCTTACACCTGGAATCGTTAGTAGATGCTTTCAATTACCGTTTTCATGACTTCGTTTTATACGCGCAAGAATTTTTCGTTGTTTTTATAAGCATCTGAAAATGTTTGTAAAATGTTTTATATGTTTCGGATGTTCCTTCAGAGTTGAAGATAATTACTTCCTAGACCAAACCTCCCGCAGGACGACGGGGGATGGGAGCGGGCAGGGTTTGAACCCGGGACTATCGATGAATCTGAACGACAGTCCAGAGTGCAAACCGCACGACCAGGCAGCCATCAAAATGCTGCTGGCAACTAGAGCTGATGGAATTGTAGTCAAATTCTTTGTTGAAAGCGAAGTATAAAGAAGTGGGTGCGTCAAATTTTAGTTATTTACCTAAACGGTACGTTCAATTGCAGAAATTTGCAGCCAGAATTCTAGCTATTTTTGCAAGCACTGATCTCTGTGAACAGTTCTTTTCTATAATGAAATCTACAAATCACCTTACCGTTCGTGATTTTCTGATCAAAATTTGTCGTCAGTGATGTTAGTGTCAGTGGATAACAAACTTCCACCCAATATTAATAAACTTGTATCCCAGGAAGATGTCAAGCATCAGGACAAGGAAAAAAAGTGCGCAATCATAATAATTTTTCATTTATGAAATTGTACAACAAATTTAGCTAACTAAGGGACAGATATGCCATTAATTATTGTATTCTATTGTATTGTTTCTAATTTTCATAAAACTAGTAGGCTGTTTTGCAACGGAGGTTTGACCGCGGCTCCTCAGGCCATAGTAAGTGTTTTATGCGGCCCATACACCTTAACGAGTTTGACATGCCTGCTCTAGATCAAACGCGCTCTTTCATTCAATCTGAAGCTATTTGTATATTTCAGTTCCACCTCTTTCTTTCCTCTCGGTTATAGGCCTCTTTCTCCATCCTCTACGGTACTTGTTCTCTGTCCCTCTCTCTCTCTCTTTCTGTTTAACTTTCTCTTTCATTCTCTCTCTCTCTCTTACTCTCACGCTCACATTTACCAACCCTCGATTCCTCATTGTGATCCGAAATAAAAAAAAGAAAAATATTTCCGTTGCCCGGTAGGAAAAGGGACATCACCCTTTAACCGCGGAAGACGCTTGTAACGAGCGTGTAGTTTGCCTCCCTTGGAACAAGCAACTTATCGAGGCTAGAGATCTACTCGAAAGCCATTTTGTGACAAGAATACAAGTTGATCTGAGGCCGGGGAAGATGAAAAGCGCTTTTAGATGGAAATCTCTTTCGCAAGTTAGAGTGAATGTTCATGTCGTTGTCAATATAAACAAAAAAAATGTAATGATATCTATACTTTAAAATCACATCAATAGTGGTTCATTCAAAAACATTAACTTGGCATTTAGAAATATATCTCATGAATGAAAATATGCATAAATAATGAACCCCTTTATTATAGCAGTAAAAAATATTATTCTACAGCTGTTGACATACTGTGCACAGTAGTCACATAATCAAAACGTACAAGAGCATAAGATCTTATAGTTTCTTATCACTTCAATTTACTTACTAAGATGTTCGTATTCAGTAGTGTAGCAAGGGGAAGGAGGGTGGGGCAGGGGCCCCGAGCACTGGGGGACACCAAAATGGCTATATAAAGACTTCATAATAAAATATCCTAGTTCGTTTACATCGTTAACTTTCTATGTACGTTTTGTATTGCTGTAGGAATTACGTACACAATTGTGAGACTAATGTGGGCAGAACCAGATTTAGATCTTATCTTATCTTATCTTATATAATACAGACGTTACTTCAAAAAAGAAGATGATTACGTCCTACGCGTCATGCATTTAGTCATGCATATTAACCAATGACTTAAATTCTGCCAAGTCACTGGTTTTTCTGGCTAGCTCAGGCAACCCATTCCATGCTCTAATAGCACTAGGGAAGAAGGAGTATTTGTACAAATTTGTCCTAGCATATGGGACAAGGAATGTGCCTTTATTTTTGTGTCTTTCAGAGTATTTTATTAAATTTTGTTTTTGTATTTGAAGATTATGGTTCAGTGTTTTATGTATAATTGCTACTTTACTTTTGAGTCTTCTGTCCTGAAGGCTTTCTAAATTTAGTGATTTTACTAATGGTGTTACCCTAGTCAAATGTGAATATTCGTTTGTTATGAATCTCACTGCTCTATTTTGTGTTTGTTCCAGTTTCTTAATGTTTTCTTGAGTTGAGGGGTCCCACACGGTGGATGCATATTCTATTATTGGCCTAACCAAGGTTAAATAACATTTTAGTTTTATGTTCTTATTTGATTTATAGAAATTTCTTTTAATAAACCCTAATGCTTTGTTGGATTTTTTAATAGTTTCATCAATATGTGGATTCCATGACAGTTTTTCATTTATTATAACACCTAGGTATTTTGAGTTTTTAGTCTGTGTTACTGGTTTGCCATGAATAAGATAAGTGGAATTAATTTGTTTTAGTTTTTTTGTTACTCTTAACAACTGACATTTTTCTGGGTGGAAAGACATGCTCCAATTTGATTCCCATTTCTGTAATTCATCTAATTCTCTTTGTAAAATATCTGTGTCTTGTTTTGTTTTTATTGTTCTATATATTATGCAATCGTCTGCAAATAATCTGACTTTTGTTCCTGAACTAATGCAATTTGGTAAATCATTTATGTAAATTAAAAATAGTAGTGGACCCAAAACTGTTCCTTGAGGTACACCTGAGTTTACTGTTATTGGTGTTGATTTAGAGCCATTTATTATTACAGTTTGTTCTCTCCCTATCAGAAAATCTTTAATCCACTGATGCAGTGGACCGTTAATGCCGAAATATTTTAATTTTTTAAGCAAACTATGGTGGTGAACTTTGTCAAAAGCCTTGGAAAAATCTAGTAAGATAGCATCTATTTGTTCACTATTATCTAAACCTTTTGAAAAATCATCAATTAGTCCTATTAGTTGTGTTTCACATGATCTATATTTCCTAAAGCCATGTTGGTATGGGGTGAGGACATTATGTTTGTCTAAGTGGTTTATGATATTGCTACATATTATGTGTTCTAGTATTTTACATGTGATGCTGGTAAGTGATACTGGTCTGTAGTTTCCTGGATCAGATTTTTCTCCTTTTTTAAATAGGGGGGTGACATTAGCTTCTTTCCAGTCCTTTGGTACTCTGCCCTGGTTAAGCGATGCTTGAAAGAGTATTTTGAACACTGGGGCTAGCTCATTGCTTAGTTCTTTGAGTAATCTAGCTGGAATACCATCAGGTCCAGACGCTTTATTTGGTTTGGTGTTGGCTAATAGTTTTTTAATTCCATTTTCTTGTACTACTAAATCTTCTATGTTGTCTACTTGGTTCAAATTAAGAAATATGTCTTTGTCTCCTGGGGCTGAGAATGCTGATGCAAAGTATTTGTTTAGGATGTTTGCTTTAGTTTCATTATCATTATGTATTATGTTATGTTCATCTTTTAATGGCGCTATGCCTGTTGTTTCCATTTTCTTAGACTTAATGTATGACCATAGGTTTTTGTTGTTATCTTTAGATATTACATTGTTGATGTATTCACTCTGCAGCTGTCTGCTTACTTTTTGGGTTAGGTGTTTAATTTTTATATACTTTTTGTAAACTCTTTCTGCCTTGGTTGCTTTAAATTTTCTATATAGGTTTTCCTTCTGTTTACAAAGCTTCTTTAGTCTATTATTAAACCAGCATTTATTTATTTTGTTTGATGTGTATTTAGTTGGTATATGATTTTCTATAATCCTTTTAAGATGGTTTTTAATGAAATTCCAGAGGTCATCGACTGGTTGGTTAATGTCTTTTTCTAATAAGAATGTTTGTTGAAAGTTTAATGCAGCTTGGTGTAGTTGTGTTAGGTTACATTTATTCCAGAGTAAGATTTTTCTTTTGGTTTTTGTATTGGCTACTGCTTTTATCTGACTGTGTATTTTTATGATCTCATGGTCTGATAGACCAGGGATAATATCATAATCAACTACTAATCCAGGTCTGTTGGTTAAGAAGAGATCTAATGTGTTGTTTAATCTAGTTGGCTTTTTAATGATTTGATCTAAACTTAGGTTGTGTAAAGTTTCTATGAAAAGCTCATTTATGTCCTTAAGGTTTTGGTGTTTATCTATGGTTAGTGTTTTCCAATTTATATCAGGTAGGTTGAAGTCACCCATAATCCAAAAAACTGCATTTTTATTTGTCTCTTTAAGTGTAGTAATCTGATTACATAGTTCCTGCATGTATTCTAAACTAGAATTTGGTGGTCTGTAAATGCTGCCTATTATAAGGGATGTTGAGGTGGTATTAATTTTACAAAATGTAGATTCTATGTTTTTTGAGCTAGGTAAGGTAATTTCTTCTGCTATAAGAGTGTTTTTTATTGCTAAAAGAACTCCTCCATGATTATCAGCCCTATCTTTTCTAAAAATTTCATAATTACTATTGAAAATTTCTAGATTTGATAAACCCCCTTTTTTCCTTAGATATGGGGCCCCTTTTAATTAACTTAAAGGCAATTTTCCTTTTCTCTTTCTTTAAAATGATTGAATATATCACTGGAACCCTTTTTTAGGGCCCCCAAGCAATAGCTTTTGTTGCCTATAGGTAACTCCAACACTGGTGGGGCTCCTGCCACCCTCGGTACGCCACTGTTCATATGTCAAAGATACATCAAAGTGTTCCTGTTAATAAAAGTCATTTAATGTGTAAATAAGTTATATAGTGTTGTTGTTTTCTGGCTAAATCATATGTTTGTACTGGCATATCGAAAGAAAAATATGTTTTTATCCTATGTAGCACACTGGTATCCATTGCCTTATTTAGACTTTAAAAGGCCCTAAGCTATTAGAGATATTGGGCCATTTTGAGCCTTTGATAAGTCCAAATATTATATGTGAGGCTTGTCCGATATGAGGCTCTTCCGGTGTGAGGCTCTGAGGCTTGTCCAGTGTGTTTCATTTTGTTCCAGCTTACCTTTGATTTTAATAACACCTTTCTTTTCCTTATTGTTTATTCTTAAGCATGTGATTTTAATTTGGCATATCAACGCCTCCTCTCTCTCTCTCTCTCTCTCTCCATAGAGCCGCCTTCGATCATTGACTACCTTTCTACACCCAACGCCATCAGTGTCCGTGAACACGTTACTGTTGAGCTGGTCTGCAATGTCACGGGCTTACCTCCACCTACAGTCTCCTGGAACAGAGTATCCACTGGTCAGTGGCCCGAGCAAGGTCCAGCAGGAGCCAGAACACGTACGTTGTTTCATCCCTAGTCATAAGTCAATTAAGTGCATCAGGGCACCAGTGCAAGTGCATCAGGGCACCAGTGCAAGTGATTCAGGGCACCAGAGCAAGTGATTCAGGGCACCAGTGCCGGCCTTAGGCAAAGGCAAACTAGGCAGCCGCATTATGACTCTGGGTTTACTAGTCTAACTTTGTTTCTACAACGGAAATAGCGATATGGGGCAGCTTTTAATGACGTGCCATACTAGGGCCTCCAATTATGCAAGGCCGGCCCTGATGTCACAGTAGACGAAATACCGGTATGGTATGACGCCCCTGAGTCCAACCGACTCTAATGGTTACCTGACATTAGTTGGGGAAAAGTAAAGGCGGTTGGTCTTTATGCTGGCCACATGGCACTCTCATTAACCGTAGGCCACAGAAACATATTACCTTCACATCATCTGCCCTATAGATCGCAATATCTGAAAGTAGTACTTTACTTTTTACTAAGCATACATCAACTCAGCCTATTTTTCTCCCACACCCAATATTGGATCAAGTTGAAATTTCGCAAATTTATATCTTGTACCTGACAAAATAAGAATCCATTTTTTTTAAATATTAGATAATTAACTATTGGTAATTAATTATTTTGTTCGGTATCGAACAAGGGAAAGAAATCGTTCTTGACAGATGTGGTGGTATATTCTGAATTAGTCCCCTTTATACTTTGAGTAGAGAAACGTCGTCTATAAGTTCGAAACTAACTATAGATGACTAAAAAACAATCTATGTTCATAAGCGCTTCACTGTAACAGTAGTTTGTGTATTTGCTTCAAGATGCTTGAGTACACGAGTTCGAACTCAAGGAGTACACATTTTGAATTGAATTAAATGCTTTTAACATTGAAACTGATACACCTTCTTTCTCTCTCCCCATCCCCCCTTCCCAACTGGTCCAGACAAGTGATAGGATCATAGCGCAGTAAGAAAGCTAAAATCATGAAATTGCGCCAGACAAAAACAATCGTTAAAAATAATATCCGATCGCTTAAATTTATTATCGTTAGTTTAATTTTAAAGAGGCCATCTCTGCTGACAAGATCGAAGGCCTTTGTCAGGTCAATGAACGCAATATACAAAGACATCCTTTGTTCTTTGCACTTTTCCTGAAGTTGGCTGATGCAGAAAATCATGTCAATCGTGGATCTCCCTGAGCGAAAGCCGCATTGTGATTCTGGATAGACTCGATCAGCGAGTTTTTGTAGCCTGGGAAATATCACTCGAGCAAAGACTTTGCCTACAATACTTAGGAGGGAGATTCCCCTGTAATAGTTGAAGTCGCTTCCGTCACCTTTGTTCTTATACAGTGTAACGATTTTAGCATCCCGCAGGTCTTGTGGCACACATACAAGAGGAACTTCAGTCACTAATGTCCCGCTTCTCTCAGGCCTGTAAAGAATATGGCTTGACTATTAGCACGAAGAAAACAAATGTTATGGGACCACCTGCTACAGCACCACCCTACATTTGCGATGTCTCCGTAGGATCTTGAGAAGCACATGGAAAAGTTCTTAAAAATAATATCTCCATTTCGTAAAATACGCTCGTATAATTTTATGATAAGCGCAGGCATTAAAAAAAAAACACTGATGACAGGTTGACAAATATAAAAGTACCTTATAGCCTTAAAGTTCGTTGCACCTGGAAATACCACCACTTCGGTTAAGTACAATTTCTTTCCCTTGTTTGAGATACTAAACATAATAATTAATTAACAATAATTAATTAACTAATTATTTTTTTTAACTGATTCTTGTGTTGTCTGGTAAAAGAAATAATTTTGCTAAATTTCAGCTTGCTCTGGGATTAGGTGTTGGAAAAATAATATGTACAAACTCTTTACCAGATAGACAGATTGAGTTGAAAAAATCTTTGTAAAAAAAAAGCGAGTAACGTGTGGTTTTGTGATCGTGCAGACTTATGGTCGTATGTTGATGTGTGGCCGTTTAGAAATGTGGCCGTGTGCTCTAAACTCATTTTAGGAACGTTCGTGATTTGTGGCTCTCTGATTTCAGGTATTGGCATGGATGGTGAGGTCTTGGTCATCCACAACGTTACCAGGTACTGTGAGGATATCTACGAGTGTGTGGCCTTCAATGACGTCGCCCCAGTGGCCACTAGGGAGATACGTGTTCAAGTCCAGTGTAGGTTTGGTAGTTCTCACATTGTACACAATACACCTCCATTTAAATGTGACACAATACTCTAACTCTAACTCAAAACATTCAACGCTTTCTTCCCTTCCCCCTTGGTGTCGCCCAACGACCCCAGACATACGCTTGAAATTAGTAGACCCTAATGCCACTAAGCAAAGCCGTTCATTTAACGACCTTCAAATCCTAGCTCTGGAGACCATTAATACCTTCAAGCCCAGTGCTATTTTTGCATACACTGATGGGTCGGCATCAATAGATTCTGGAAGAGCAGGCTATGGAGCCTACATCGACTTTCTTGGCTCTTACACAGTTAAAATCTTTGGACCATGTGGTAGTGTTTGTAGTTTTGATGCGGAGATCATGGCAGTCTGTGAAGCCTTAAAAGTCACTCAACTCGGCGACGGACATTTGAGGGCAACACAGATTGTTGTGGTCACTTGACTCAAAATCTGTACTACGGGCTTTGCAAAGCCCCGGACCATGGCCCCCTAATATCAACACTGTCATCATGGCTTCACATAACATTAAACAAAGCTATGACACCCCTGTAATTATGCAGTGGGTACCGAGTCACATAGGTGTGACTGGCAACACAATTGCAGACTCTTTGGCCCACCAGCAAATTCCATCCACTGATGAGGCTGTAAGCTTTCATCAAGCTCTGGCTATAATACAAAAAAACAGAAATGGAAGAGTGGTTTGAGTGCTGGGACAAGTCCCAAAAAGCCCGTGGAGTCTGGGAGCGCATGAGGCGCCCTGACCGCACTTCCCCGTGGTGGAGGCTGTCCAGGCCTGAGCAAGCTATTATAGCACAGTGCAGGACAGGCCACTGTCCTGTTGGCTCATATTTCTCGCGCTATGGACAAATTTTGATTCACGGTGCCTCCGCTGCTAGGAAGAATAGGAAACCGTGCCTCATATTCTGTTTGACTGCCCCAGACTTGCTGATCTCCGTCTCGACAAGTCTGGGAAACCCAAAATTCTCGACCTGTATGGCGACATTTATGCACTACGCAAGACAGCAAGGTTTCTGTCCAGGGCTTTTGCAAGAGAGGATTTGAGCCTCTCAAGCCCTCACTCTAATGGAGTTTGATGATGATGATGATGATGATGAACTTAAACTCAGTACACTAGACAGTTTTAGATGCATTCAATGTAGAGACAGGAGAGAGGAGAACGTGGCTACGACCCAAACATTATGTGTAGGATTCCTCTCAACTAGATGTAATATTAAAAACTTTGCTAGAGTGAAGTATTTGTCTGTTGCTTTAAGCTTCATCAGGGCCAGATTTAATGGAAGGCTACATCCCCGAAGAGTCCACGAGAAAGGGGCCTACACAAAAGAGATAAAAATATATCCGAATTTCGACGGGTCAGAAACCTGTAATTTTATTTTATATTTTTACGGCTGGCGAAAACGTCGCAGTTTTGAAGTGTACACTTGTAGCATGCTCGAATACAGCTCCGGATTTACGACAATGCGTTTACCAAGGGGCTTACACTCCACAAACTCAAAAATATACACTTTTTGAAACTAAAATATTTATATTAAAAATTATTTTCAAAAGAAAAGTGAGATTCAATTGACAAGAACACTTTTTATTTCTTATAAAATATAGCATAACTTCTCGATAGAAGTCTTTTCATTCATAACTGGATCTTTATTAAAGCTTTCAAACAATTGTTGGGGCTTCCACAAAATCCTGCCCCAGGCCTCCACATACTTAAATCCGGTCTTAAGCTTCATACAACTTAACAGTGTACATTTTAAAATGTCTGGCCTAAACAGATTTATGTTTGATTACACTTTCGCCATACTTAGGAATGAGGAAACTGTTTTTACAAGTTTTTCACCGAGCACCAAATATTTGTGCAACATTAAGTTTCTCAAAAAGCACCAAATATTTGTGCAACATTAAGTTTCTCTCCAAGCACCAAATATTTGTGCAACATTAAGTTTCTCTCCAAGCACCAAACATTTGTGCAACATTAAGTTTCTCAAAAAGCACCAAATATTTGTGCAACATTAAGTGTCTCAAAAAGCACCAAATATTTGTGCAACATTAAGTTTCTCAAAAAGCACCAAATATTTGTGCAACAATAAGTGTCTCAAAAAGCACCAAATATTTGTGCAACATTAAGGTTCTCAAAAAGCACCAAATATTTGTACAACATTAAGTTTCTCAAAAAGCACCAAATATTTGTGCAACATTAAGTTTCTCAAAAAGCACCAAATATTTGTGCAACAATAAGTGTCTGAGGCTATTTTATAATATACCTTGTTTTATACACGCTGTTGCGTTTGACCATACAAATAAATCTATTTGCCTGAATGCCTTCATTCATTGTTTTACCAACAGACGCACCAGAGGTAACATTACCTGTGAAAAAAATTGGGCAGGTGAGAGGCAAAGGCACAATTTTGGAGTGCGAGGTTGTGGCCAACCCACTTAACCTTAGCAGCTGGAAGAAGAAAGGGATCGACCTTACCAAGAACCCAAATTATTACGTGGACGCTTTCAGTGAGAAAAACAAAGTGGTGCTGAGCCTGAGGATACATGCCGTGACGGAAGAAGATTACGGAGAATATGAGTGCTATGCAGAAAACCTCATCGGGAACGATTCAGAGAAAATGATTTTGCACGGTCAGTAGCTTCCCTTTGTATGCCGGTCTATTTCCAGTCCTTCACAGTATTACCTGAAGTCTGCAACGACAAGTTGTGTGTGTGTGTTACAGCATGCGTGCGTGCGTGTGGGTCTTAAGGTGATGAAATAGCTAGTAGAATTGGAACGGAAGTGCAAAAAGGAAGACGAAGAAGGAGCCACTTGGGTTGATAGTATGGTGACAAGAGCATTGAGTTCAGATTTTTTGAAAAATTATTTGACATCCAGTAATTTGATTTGCATAATCATATATCTCTACCAAGGGCGGACTGGGTGTCAAAATCGCCCCAGGCATTTCTGTACAATCCGACCAGAAATTGTAAATCATCTACCTGTTCTCAAAATCATTATGCTAAGTTTGATAATGTATCGATAACTTTACCCATCCTCTATACCCTTATACGAAATATAGGCCGTATGTTGCTTTTATATCGCTAGGCGTGAAGCCTACTAGTAGTAGTACTAGTAGTAGTACTAGTAGTCTAAGGATGTAGGCTATTATATCATACTTGGCTAGAATCTGGTGACATGTATGGATAGTCTTATATTGAAGATGAGGTTTTATCGTAGATTTCGGAGGGGTTTTAAAATGGAAATCTTCCTTAGCTATGCTCTTAGAATTCGGGGATTGTCGTTTGCATTTTTGTTTTTGTTTTGTTTTATAGAAGAGGGGTTTCTGACTGCAAAACCCTCTTGACTGCGCTGGGGCAAGTAATGTCTTAGTATTAACATCTCAACTAAAATAAAAATCAAAGCGAAAAATCAGTCACTAAATTCCGATTCCCCCCTCAAAGGGGGAGGATTTCATTTGGGGGGGGGGGGGTTGAACCCCAAACCCTCCCCTCGCTACGCCCATGTAACATTATATGAGTATATGACCTAGAAAGGATACGTCTTGGTTATTTTACACATACTGAAAGTAAATAAAATTACCTCCAAATACTGATATTTCAATAGGGAAAAAATAATTACATTCTTATCAACTTAATTAAGAGAAAGTTTTTTTTTTCTAAAGTCTATTGAAGTGTAATTGGGACTCTTCCCGAGTGTAATAAAAAGACTCATTTTCTACGACTGCGAATTACGCGAATTCGATTGTTACTGTACTCTCTTAATTGATTTTATTTCCTTTCTTTTTATTAACTAAATGCAGATGACTATTAATTATTTATTTTATTTTTTTTAAAAGAATAATCAAACAATAATGGCATTTTATAATTTTTAGTAAACAAACGTATAGTCTTCAATGACGTTAACCCGATGTTAAATTGAATGACTTTTGCTTGTTAAATCTCAAACTCACAAACAACAGTAGATCTCTCGGATCTGAGGCTTATGTTCAGTTTTCAAATAGTGCACAGTTATCAGATCCTTCAGATGTGAAACAAAAAGTGTGCCTACGAAAAAAAAAAGAAAGAAAGATGATAGAACATATGAACAAAACCTTTACAATAATATGTCATAAATGAAATCAAACTTACATAAACTATGTTTATGAAACCAAAAAAGGATTTAACTCTTTCTCTCCGTAACTATTTTCCACGTTTCGACGGAATCCTACATTTTGCTCATTAAAATTTCAATCCACTGTTTTGGTTAAGCTTCAATAGCTTTGTCGTTTGTTATCAGAAAATATTTTATTTGGTATAGAATTAAAGTGAAATGCAGGCTCTTTTTATATAAGACAAAGTAAGGTTTATAAAATCAAACATTAATTTAATTTAATGAGGTCAAAGCGACGAAGGTATCATCAATAGAAAGAGAAAGAGTTAAATGACACATTCTTTACAATAAATCTTCTCTTTCGCAATGAATACGAGACAATTAATTTCCGAGCAACATTTGCTCTTTTATAACAGTTTTTTGTTCAATTTGTATTACTTTAAATTTGGTTCAAGTAACATGCTAGCAATGGAGGACAAGGTTTATGATAATTTATCGACGTGAAATGTTTAAAATGTGTTCAGTTTATAACTAAGTGCTTCTTCCATTCTGGGCTGGGGGGGGGGGGTGATGTTCAAGCTCTGCTTAAGTGTTTTAAACATCCAAAAATAAGGGGGGGGGGAATATCATAATCAATAATGCTTCATTTATTGTTCAACTCATCAGAGACGCCCAGACCGCTCCCTAAATCGACCACTACCACCACGGTGCGCCCTGAGATGAGCCAGAACATTGACCAGCACGATGGCGGGCAGCTTTTCAACAATGGCGAGAGCCACCATTGGGTCTCCAGCAAGTAGGACCAGACTTATTGTTATTGTTTTTAGTGTGCAATGCTATGTAATGCATTAATGTCACGAAGCGATGGTTCTCAAATGATTAATTGATATACTCCTTGGGCAGTTTTCGAAGTGCTCGCCTAGGATGTGAAAGAAAATAAAGGAATTTTAAAAATATATATATAAAATGTTTTACATGATTCGGATATTCCCTCAATGTTGAAGATTTTCCTAGTCCTGACCTCCTGCAGAACGACAGGGGATGGCAGCGGGCAGGGTATGAACCCGGGACCATCGAGACGACTGACAGTTCAGCGCACAGCCAAATGAAAAAACGAGCATAATATGAGCTAATATTGGGGTTACTTGAGTACGGCAACCACAAGAATACAGTTATATTGATTACCAAAATATTTCTGTAATGTGGAGGATAATACTTGTTTCAACCCATAGAATACATCCAATAATGTTGGAACTCCAAACAGAACACACCAGAATGAGACAACACATGTTCCGGAAGCTGTAAATTGGAACTAACGAAACAAGCCCTTGCCTAGTGTCAACAGAGAAAGAGGACTATGTCCCCCAGAGCTGTATATCTTATCGAAAGGTCTAAACAAGATACTAATCCCAAAAACCGCCTTAGAACAAAAAATGTAAGGAGACTAGCATGATCCAAACCACTGCTTTGTTCTTTATGTATATAAAGATGTCATTTAATAGCTGATGGTCCCGGGTCTTGTGGGAGGTTGGGCTGGCTAGGATGTAATAATCTTCAAATTTGAAAAAAAAATCCTAAACATGTAAGCCAAACACACACATGCGCATTCATACAGCTATTTCATTTTTTTTAAGGAAAAAAAAAAGATAATGTCAATTTGCTGGTAGAAGTGTTATTTTTTTATAATTATTTTTTTAAATCGCGTATACGCTTTAATTTAATTGATGTATGTGTGTTTTTTACGTAATATAACCTTCTTATATATCTCTAAGTAATTTGTATTAATCTTTGCAGTGAAGCGCCTGGTGACAAGGATGACACTAACGACAGACATACAGGCCATAGGCACTCTGATCCCAGATATAACAGCCACCAGGGGTCAAATCTTGGCAATAAAGAAGGTAACCCTTAAGTATTGGACCGCAGTGTATGTTATTAATAATTAGGCCAGTGTCAAAAAAATGTATTTACTTCTTGGGACCAAGCCCGAAATACAGGTTTTGGTTGATCACTACGCCGAATTATATAACCGACACAGCCATAATCCTAACTGAAAAAGAAAGAAGGATGAAAACCTACAAGCTAAAGAAACACCAAACAGAAGTCAGGGACACGGGAGGAGATTAACCTTCAGCTGGAAGGCTCATGACACATGTCGGTGAAAGCCAGAGTCATCTGTGTACAGTGGACACTGGGGAAACAGCTAAACGGTATCGACTTCTCTCACACAACAGCAGATTAAGGAAAAGATAAGCACCATTGCGAACAATTCAGTTAGCCTTGGTTTTACCATAAACAAGGGAAGGGCAATGTGTTTAAGATAAAGGCGTCCAACAACACAGCCATTACGGTTCAAGGCGAGGCACTAGAAGAGGTGAAAAGCTTCACCTATCTTGGTAGTACGACAACCATGGTGGAACAGATGCAGATGTCAGAACCCGCATTGGTAAAACCCAGGCATTCTTCCATCAGCTGAAGAACACCTTGGGATCCAGGAAAATAAGCACCACCAAGATCAGGCTCATCAACACCATTCTTAAGCCAATACTAATTTATGGAGCAGAGACCTGGAGGACCACTATCAACACCATGAAGAAAATCTAGGTATTCAATACCTGCCCCAGGAAGGGTCGTATGATCCGCTAGCCAAACAACATCTCGAGTGAGAAACTGTGAAAAAGGAACAAGGCAGCAGCCCATTGAAGTAGATATCCTTCAGAGACGCCGGAGATGGATAGGCCACACCTTTCGCAAGCCTGCATCCTACATAACAAGGCAAGCTCTCACCTGGATCCCTCAAGGAAAGAAGAAGAGGGAACGGCCCAGGATTACATGGCGCCGGGATTTGGAAGCAGAGGCCAAGCAATGGGCGAGATGTGAGGACAGTTGGAGAGACTCGCCTAGAACCAAAACGCCTGGAGGGGGGGAGGGAGCTGGTTAGTGACCTATTCCAAATGAGATGTAACCAAAATGATAGGACTTAAATAAGGCCACACCATGACAGTCCTTAATTTCTAGAGATCTTTTCACGATGCTTTTGAGGAGAGAAAACCTAAACACAGAGACCAATGGATGTCTCTCAAAGTACTCAACACACACACTTTTCGGCATTGTTTGTGCAGTTTTGGTGGCTATTCATAAATTAGCTGGCAGACACAGAAGACAGATGTAGTTCCCTAGTTGTTGATGGAATGTTATATTTGTATGAAGAGTTGTGCCCATGAACAGGGGAAACTACTCTAGTAATCAAGATGGCTGATTAAACTTGTTTGTGTTTACCTGAGATTGTTCTTATGTTAAGTGTATTTATATTTGAGTGTCCATCGTAACATGGTGGCAGCGGTTTACACATCTAATAAAGGTAAACGATAACCTAGAATATCTTGAGGAAAATATAAGAAATCAGTTGCTAAAATGGCAACTGCTAACAGATATTTCCCAGTACCGCAACCGCTATTGCAAACAGGCAATATGGCGGCCAATTGGAAACGATTCAGAAGAGACTGGGATAACTATGAAAAGGCCACGAAACTCACAACAGAGACAGAAGATATACGTGTAGCAACACTAATGACCATAATTGGAAGTGAGGCTGCAGACGTGTTTGATTCATTTGGAAAAGGGCAGGAGACAAAAATAAATGAGATTTTAAAGAGTTTTGAAGAGTTCTATGTTGGGAGAACCAACGAAACATATGAGAGATATGTCTTCAATACGAGAAGACAAGAAGAGGACGAGAACATTGACTCATACATAACTGCCCTGAAGAAACTGGCAAGCAGCTGCAATTTTGATAAACTAGAAGAGAGTCTGATTAGGGACCGAATTATCTTAGGGGTTAGAAGTGAACACTTAAAGATGAAGCTGTTGCAAGATGATAAACTAACCCTACAGAAATGCATAGATGTGTGTAGGATATATGAAAGTTCACAAAGGCAAATGAAGGATATCAGAGAAGGAAGAAATGAACCTTTGGACAAACCAACGATTGAAAGAATCTCAACATCTAAGTCAGGTCTGAAATACAGAAAGGAATATCAACAGAGTGACAAAGGGCCAAGACAAAGTAAAACTTGTAAATTTTGCAAGGGCAACCATGAATACATAAAGGAAAAATGTCCGGCCTGGGGAAAATCATGTCACATTTGTGGAGGCAGGAATCATTTTGCCTCAGTCTGCAAAAAGAAAATATATAGCATTACTCAAGCAAAGGCACAGAGCAACATAGACTCAGACACAGAAGAAGAAGAAGAAGTTACACTCCAAACCGAATGGGTAATGGCAATGAATGGCCCCAAAAAGCATAGGATGACGGCCGTCATGATGATCAACAACCAAAGAGTCAGATTTCAAGTGGACAGTGCCGCCGACGTCAATACCATAAACGAAAAGTATGTGTGCCCAGACCAGATAGTACCGACGTCTCAGAGATTAACAATGTGGAATAAGACGGTAATGGAGCCAAAAGGAAAAGCTACATTGGTAACCACCAATCTAAAGACCAATGAGAAATTCAATGTAGAGTATGTGGTAGTACCAAATGATCTAACATGCCTGCTAGGATTATCAACACTGAGGAAGATGGAACTCATTCACATTAATGAAGACCGATTTATTGCCAAAGTGGAAGCCACAGGAAACAAACACCAAAACATTGACGCACTTGGTGATTTGGGCGTGGCTACATTGAAAATAGACAAGACAGTGAAGCCCAAAGTCCTACCATGTAGAAGAATTCCTATAGCATTAAAAGAGAAAGTCAGAGCCGAACTAAACTCATTAGTTCAACGAGGAATTCTGGAAAAAATAACTGAGCCCACAGAGTGGGTTAGTCAAATGGCATTGGTAGAGAAATCAGATGGCAGTATCAGAATCTGTATTGATCCTCAACCCTTGAACAAGGCACTTCTGAGGGAGCACTACAACCTAACAACACTAGAAGACATTTTGGCTGAAATGGGTAACGCCAAGATATTTAGCAAAGTCGACATCCAGGAAGCTTTTTGGCATATCAAACTAGACCCAGGCTCATCAGGTCTCACTGCAATGGCGACCCCATTCGGTAGATACAAATGGAATAGACTTCCTTTTGGTCTCAAAGTAAGCTCGGAAGTTTTTCAAAGACATTTGAATGATGCGTTGGAGGGACTAACAGGATGTTTTAACGTGGTGGATGATATAATGGTAATTGGAAAGGGGGACACAGTAGAAGAGGCTCGCAAAAATCATGACGAAAACCTATCAAAATTACTCAATAGGCTAAAGGAAAAGAACATCAGACTAAATGAAAAGAAGTCAGCATTCCGAAAGTCAGAAATCGTGTTTTTGGGACACATTATTTCCCAGTCAGGAATAAAACCAGACCCAAACAAGGTGAGAGCCATAACAAATCTAAAAACCCCTGAAGACATTACATCGGTTCGTAGATTTTGTGGAATGATACAATATCTATCAAGATTCATCCCAGGTCTTTCAGCAGACCTACAACCAATAACAGAACTGACAAAGAAACACAAGCTATTCGTGTGGTCGAATGACTGTGAGAAAGCATTTAATAGTGTCAAACAGAAGATATCCAATCATGGAACCCTAAGTTATTTCGACCCGGAGAAGAAAGTAACTATTCAGGCGGACAGCAGTCAAAATGGCCTAGGAGCTGTACTACTACAAGATGACAAACCCATAGCATACACATCAAGATCACTCACAGAGCCTCAGAAAAAGTGGGCTCAAATCGAAAAAGAACTCTTGGCTGTAGTAGTAGCTCTAGAAAAATTTGACCAGTACACGTACGGCAGAACAATAATAATGCAGAATGATCATAAACCTTTGGAAAATATACTCAATAAACCCCTCAGTTGTGCACCTAAAAGGCTTCAAAGCTTAATGATGCGCTTGTACCGATACGATGTTCAGTACCAGTATACCAAAGGAAACAGATTACAGATTGCTGACACGCTAAGCAGAGACCCTTTGCCAGAACAGGAAGATTTTCCTGACACGTCTATCAACACTGTAGGACTGGCTCTCCCAGATATAATGTTAGATAAAGTTAAAGATGCAGTCAAAATAGACAATGAGATGCAGATGTTGAAACAGTACATACTGAACGGTTGGCCAGACAAGCATCATATTGTACCAGAACTCAAACAGTATTGGTCACTTGCAGATGTACTGACCTATGAAGATGGCCTTCTAATGAAAGGGGAGAGAATAATTATCCCAAGAGCATTAAGAAAAGAAGTTGAAACCAAACTACATGCAGCACATTTAGGGTATGATGCCATGATGAGAAGAGCAAGGGACGCAGTTTTCTGGCCGGGAATAGCGGCATGAATAAAAGAAATAGCTAATGCATGTCAACCTTGTCAGCAAAGTAAACCTGCAAACCAGAAAGAAAGCTTAATACAGCATAATGAGGGTTCAAATCCCTGGGATAAAGTTGGAATAGATTTGTTCCAAATATTTGACCAACAATACCTTGCCATAGTTGACTACTATTCAAATTTTATTGAAGTAGAACATTTGCACACGACAACAAGTCAAGTTGTTATAAGAAAACTAAAAAATTTGTTTGCCAGATATGGTGTCCCCAAAGTTTGTATCAGTGATTTTGGACCTCAGTTTTCATCTGTTGAATTCACCGCATTTATGACAGCATGGGGTGTCCACCATTTAAAATCTTCACCAGGACATCATCAGTCAAACGGCAAGGCAGAGGCGGCAGTGAAAATATTAAAGAATCTGATGAAAAAATCCAAAGAAAGTAAATCAGATGCCTATAAAGCCCTATTAGAGTTCAGAAATAACTTTTTTTTTTTTTTTTTTTATTATTTTTTTTTGGGGAGGAGAGGGGATGTTGATGGAATGTTATATTTGTATGAAGAGTTGTGCCCATGAACAGGGGAAACTACTCTAGTAATCAAGATGGCTGATTAAACTTGTTTGTGTTTACCTGAGATTGTTCTTATGTTAAGTGTATTTATATTTGAGTGTCCATCGTAACACTAGTGACCTGAAAATAACCTTTAGTTTTAATCATCAAACCTATTTTAATGTTTTCATTGTATTTTTTAAATATCATTTTACATCCTATATAGTCTACATCAGTGACGTTTTATTTACTATTTTATTAACTCACATATTCTTATGTCAGTATAGCGGAGATGTGCCCGAAAATTTAATATACATTTTATATTGTCGCCTTTTATGTGGGCATTTTTTTTTTACTTAAATCTATTTATAATTCATTTGTAAATAACTATCATTTATACCCACAGATCCTGCCAAAAGCTCAGTGATCTCAGACCCTAGCAGTAAAAACTCAGCTTCTATTGCATTCAAACCTGCAATCATGGCGACCATTGGTGTTTTGATTGTTGCATGTAGCAGGTGATGGGTGAAGAGCACTGAATGATTTGAGTGTGTTTGGATCTTCGTTCAAATTATCATTTTTAAACAACAAAAGCTACAATCATAAAATGATTGCCCTTGCAAACACCATAAGAAACAAATTAAGGTGGAAATATCTGCAATAAGAGTTGGAAGTTTGTTCTTAATGGGGAAAAAAGTTAATATGGTGACTTACTCACAATTAAACAACGCAAATAAACATTCCAAAAACTTTGAACAATAATGAACAAAGGAACCGAACAAAACTTCAACAGGTACCTGAATGATAGTAGCCTACTGATAATGAAATAATGTATGTGAATGTAATTATGGACATAATTTATGTACTTTGTACCATTAAAAAAGTTGATTCTTGTTGATATGATTAGATATCTTTTATAGATTTATAAACTACGTGAACTAGATTATAATTTATAATTATAATATTAAGAATCCAGAGCTATAAATTCTTAGCAGATATTTTCTTATGTTTATGTTTAAAACAGATTCATGAAAAGTTTTCTTTTGAGTGAAGAGCTGAATCAGAAAATTCTTGGCATATCTTTTTTCACTTGACTTATCGGTATATGAGTGAGTGAATGAGTGAGTGGACAGTCTATATATTTCTGTCTATGGTTGACTATAATCATTTTTCATCAATATGTAGGTCCTACCACTTATGTGATGTAATACAGTCACAATTTTAGCTAATTTTAACTACTAATATTGATAATAAAAGCGGCATTCGGATAAAGTTTTTATATTATCTGAAAACACCTACAGTTTATACAGAACCTAAAGCTTATATATATATATATATATATATATATATAAACAATGCAACATTTAAATTTACTTTTGTACTATAATTGATATATATATATATATAACAAGGATAAACTTTATTATAAGAAGCTTCTAATAATAAATATTATACAGTCCAAAAAAAACAATACATTAATGGTGTTTGGCTGAAAAAAAACAACACAAATTTATCAAAAAATGAAATCTCAGTATCCCAATCACAGATAGACTGTATTAATGAAAAAAGAAAAAAAAAAGATAGCTGTTGTAATGAATGCTAGGCTACTTAATAAGCTCAAACCAGAACATATTTTCTCTCAATGGTGTTGGCTGTTTCACACACACACACACATAAATCAAAATCAAGTTTTAGTTCTTCTGCTGTTATGAAAACTGATTCAAAAATACTTCTGTTTTAGAGCAAAAGAAAAGAGGTGCCTGCTGTTCAGTATTGTGGTCTGCCCCCCCCCCCCGCCCCCCCCCCCCCCCCAAAAGAAAAGAGGTGCCTGCTATTAAATATTGTGGTCTGCCCCCTCCCCCCCCCCCAAAAGAAAAGAGGCGCCTGCTGTTCAATATTGTGGTCTGCTCCCCCCCCCCCCCAAAAGAAAAGAGGCGCCTGCTGTTCAATATTGTGGTCTGCTCCCCCCCCCCCAAAAGAAAAGAGGTGTCTGCCCCCCCCCCCCCCCCCAAAAGAAAAGAGGTGCCTGCTGTTAAATATTGTGGTCTGGCCCCCCCCCACCCCCCCCCCACCCCCCCCCAAAAAAAAAGATGGGTAAGAGACCAGCACCAAAGAATTAATATTGAATTTTTACAGTGAGCAATTTTATTGTAATGATTTATATAGGTCCTAGTTTGAAATATTAGTCTTGAGAACCTTTAAGATTAACAAAATCAAATAAATTACAACATTACCACGTTTTGAAGATTAATTTCAGATTTACATTTACTGTCACCAAAGATATCAGTATCTTCTTGACCATTTGAATATTTAGTACAAGTAGGTCTACTGATTGTCAAATTTTAAAACTTTGAATTGCATTGTTCAATCAAGTATGAATTGATACTATGAACCATAGGAGTTTTTCTCCAGTTAAAGAATGTTACCTCACTGTTGCTGCAATGGTTGTTACTGGAGGATTCTAATTACTTTTAAGTTTCCTTATGAAGGCTATATGATAAAGACAACCCTCATTTGATTACAAAATATCAAAAATAAAAACTTTTTACACAATATTGAACTATAGCTTTAAATTGTAGCCCTAAACTCAAGGTAGATATAAATTAAAAACTCAATTAAATGAAGCTTTTAATAATAAAGTATTGGTTTGATTTTTAAATCTGATGTCCTTTTCATTCAATAATCTATATATAGGAAAAGCAGGATATGGATATAAGTTTTTTTTAAAGGACATTTTAATGAGTTTTACAATAACACATGCCAAAGATGTGCATCCTTACTGTAAATACTGTAATATCTCTTCAGCATTTAGTCCAGCAATGAATTCAATCTTGTGATGTTAACTGATGCCTAATGATTAGCATAGCATGTATTGAATATAAAAAGATCTAGATATATATGTGACCTATTCATTGAGTTGGGTCACAAGTTATGTTTTATCAAATTAAAATAACTTTTGTTTTATTTAAATTGAATTAAAAATTTAAAGTTTAGAATTATTAGAGAGAAAATTTTTCTTGCTTATATTTTTAAAACAAATTATGGATCTATATTCTTAAACTTTCAGTAATTGTTCCTTTGAATAAATTTTAAAGAAAAAAAAGTTCATATTATTTTCTTTCTTATAAGATGTAAAAGAAGTAGGCCTTTTGAAAAATCAGCAACATCAGCAGCCAACGTTTGTAAACTATAATTTTAGAGAAAATTAATCTCAATTTAATTTTAACTGCATTTTTTAGTGGAAGAAAATGCTAATTCTTCCCTGGTGCTATTAGAGCATGGAATGGGTTGCCTGAGCCAGCTATGAAAGCCAATGACTTGGCAGAATTTAAGTCATTGGTTAACATTCATGACATTTTTTTGAAGAAACATCTGTATTTTATAAGATAAGAAAAGTATGTAGAGCTACGAGACCAATACAATTAAAAACTTTAATTTAAGAATTAACTATTTCTATAAATGTCACCAACATCTGAAATAATAGTGTGAATGATCAATGATATGACTAACTTTAAACTTAAAAAAAACAAAAAAACTATTACCTTAAAAAAACAACAACCAGAAATGTTGATTGTAAGAGTAAAGGCATTATTATCAAACTTCTAATGTGAATAGATAAAACAATTTAAAAGTTCTGGTAGTTCCAGACAATTTGGCTTAGGCACATTTGGTGATAAAGCCCCATTATTTGTTGATTGCCAAATGATTGTATATATAGTTGGATTTATTTATTTTCTGATGTGAAAATGTTATGAACTAAAATATTTTGTGTTCCGGTGATATACTACAAACTACTGAACAAATCTTTGAATTGATAACTGCAAAATAACTTGAATGTCAGACTCCAGTAGCCGCTATTTACACATTTTCTTTATTCTTTAGAATGTAGAAATTTAAAAAAAAAAAAAAAATTCAGTGCAATCGTGCAATTTCTAATCATTGTTCCATTGTGAACAGAAACTAGAGCTTACACATTTTTGCCTTGCTTTGTTTCTATTTTAAAAAATAAAAGATTTACTTGCGTTAGCTATTATCATTTTAAAATGGGATATTTTTTTATTATATAGTGAATACAAATGTTTGGACACAATTTTTAATTGAAATACTTTGCAAACCATTTTCTTCAAAGCATGTACAGAATATCTAAAAAAAAGTAATAAATCAAAACAGTGCAAGATTTATCTTCTGGAACTTTATTGAAAAGATGTATCTTTTATTGTAGTAATAACTGATATAATTCCGAGGTAATTCCATTTTGTTTGTTTTTTTAGCTTTTCATTATGGATTTGAAATACTGCATAACCAAACTATTAGGACCCTATAAATGAAGATATTAGAGAGTTTATTCTATTACTGCTATTCCAAC
The DNA here is from genome assembly GCA_030265305.1 of Biomphalaria pfeifferi. Classification (NCBI taxonomy): domain Eukaryota; kingdom Metazoa; phylum Mollusca; class Gastropoda; family Planorbidae; genus Biomphalaria; species Biomphalaria pfeifferi. The sequence goes on along the minus strand of JASAOG010000081.1, from coordinate 2,671,591 downwards.
AGTATCTATCACAATTTACTAAAACATGGTTATACTCAGGCTCAAATTTATATTCTCCCATGTCATTCAATGCACAGAGATTGCAACTATATATATATAAGCAACTTCCACAGTTGAAGCTCATGGATTTTAGGCCTTCTAAGATTACTTTTAAATACGGAGATATGTATCTCCACAATGAAAGAAATTTTTGGTTTAAATAAAGACCTAATAATGTTTTAGAAATATAAAAAAAAAACCTGAATTGCTTTTTTTAAAAAAAACTTTGATACCACCATATAAAGTAGATGTGGATTATATAAAATGCAACATATTAAAGTGCTATGTTATAGCTGTTCAAGATTTTAAAGCATACAATAACTAGTCTCTCACATATCACCATTTGTAAAGGACACATCTTTCCATCGTAAGCCAATGTGTACATAATATTTAACTTCCCCCCAATGATGTATGTGTTGTTTTGAATGTTCTACATTACTACTTAGAACTAGAGATAAGAAATCATTTTGTATGTCCATTGGTACACCTCATTCTTTGAAAAATATTTGCAAAATCATATTACTATCATTATTACCTTGTACAAGTCTCAATAACTGCACCTTGGAGTATGTTTGCTAAAAGAGTATTATATGAATAAATGTTGGTATTATTGTTGTTAATGTAGACGTGTATGTGTATTTATTATATATTCATTACTACCAATTGTTTTATTTCATCTTGTCATTTAATACTTTTTTTTTTCAGTTGCTTGTAATAAAAATAAACAACAACTATGAAATGATTTTGGTTTTCTGTTGTAGGTGGAAATATTCAACTCTTAACATGCTCATGTCAATATGTTCTTTAAATTCTAATAGTTTCTCTAGTTCATAAATCCCACAATAACTATGAGTTCTGGATCTATAGTTTATGCTAGGGGTGCACTGGATAGTAGCTCAGGCAGAATATTTGGCCCTTTTTCACTATCTGGCCACATTTGGCTCCAGCCGGGTATATCACTGCAGGATAAGTTTATGCACACACTCTATTTTAGTTTGTATTCAAATTAACATATGACCAAAAGTTCAGCTTTTTTTTTAACAAAACTTGTATCAATCAAACTCACTCTGATTGTCTGGGCTTAAACGTTTTTTCTCCTATTTCCCATTCTCGGATCAAGTTGAAATTTTGCACAATTATTTATAGTCGATAACAATACACAAATCGAGCCTAAAATTAACAAATTAATGAATTAGTACTAATTAATTTAGGTGTATATAGAAGAAAGGGAGCTAATCCCTGCAATTTTCAGATAAATGGCAGTAATTATTGGTTATTTCCTTTAGATAAGTTTTGTTTTTTAAAAAGTAATCTTTCTTCTATTGCTTGTTTCACAATGCGATACATGTAGCATATATTGTGTAAGAACCATTGACTAATCACACTATTCAGCAAAAGAGAACACAGCTTTAGGCTGAAGTAAGTTTCATTTATATTTCATTTACTCACATTAGTCAAGAAACAAATATACATAGCATAAACAAAGCAGTAATCAACTTTTATTAGAGTTTTAAAATCAATCCATACCAACAACAGTAAAGTCGAGTCTGAAAAAGGCCATGTTTTATTCTCTTGTTCTAAAAAGTCTAACCTGCAATCTCTATGAAAAGATTTGATTTACATACTAGAGCTCTCTATTGTTTTTCAAATGGTGCTCTAGATCATAGTTTCCCAAACTGTTGTCCCCCAGAACTACTGGAATAATTAAAATAACTAATAGGCCACAATGTGAATTAATCTCTAGTAAAATACTCAGAAAAGTTAAGGAACATTTTTGAAATACTGCTATAGATTTAAAAATTATTAAAATACATGCAAACACATTTGGTAAGCATTATGATCAAGGTTTTTAATTTTGTTGATAAAATAAATAACATTTAACATCTGACATGTATGTAAATATCAGAAAACATTTTATTAAATATGAAATCCTAAAACAAAACAAAAATATTTTGGTACATTACAGTAGGTCAGAGACAATATATTTTATAAGCATTTTTATAACGTATATTTTTTTTTAGTTTAATGATTACAATATTTTAAAGTCAAAGTTTTGTTGTTTAACTGAGATCAGGAAAACTCAAAATTTTACCAATAGTCCGCTAATAAATAAATACTAATAAATTTGAAGTATGGTATATGGGAGCAATATCATAAATCAATCACACATCATTACCAATATCGTAATACATGCAAATGAAACAATCTACTCTTATGTGACCTAGCAACCAAGTAAATGCAAACAAGTTACTACTAACACCATATAACAAAATGTATTACTACCTTCTTTATTTTCACAGTTTTAAGTAAAGCTGTGTCTATTTGTTCTATCGTCAATACCTATCAGAAAGAAATTAGAGAAACAAGTCGAAAGAAAGCTTATACATTTTACAAACCTTGATATGTAAAATATATAAGAATATGGTGCTTCCAGGTAATAAATTAGTTCCTAATTTAAATATAATAAACAAAAACAAATGATCAATGTACCATGACAAATAATGCAGCAAAAGATCAGAAAACTATACGACTATTTTCTTAACATTTTTTGACTCTATGCATATACAAAGTTTCAAAAGGTATGGGCTAATCCTGTGGCTGATGCATAAGCAGTTAGTGCATGTGCACTCTGCCTTGTCTCTAAGAGTAGCCTAGCCTCATTAATCCAATCACTTGCAGCCCTCCGAGGTTCCCCAGTCAGCTGGCACATGAAGCGCAGAGCAATGTTAAGATTTCCCCTCTCCATCCAGTACTGGGCATTGGCCAACAATGCATAGTTGTCCATCGAGCTTAAATCTATCACATCGTTCTCTGAGGTGGCCACAATGTTGTCAAACACAAACATAGAGTGTAAGTAGATATAAGGTATTTGTACAAAGATGTATTGGGCTCTCTGATAAGACCAAGTCTTCTACAGATTTTAGATACTCTGAAAAATCTAAGTCGAAGCTTTTCTTCAGTGCTGATTCCTGTGTCCAAGGCCTGAAGGGGTATGGTATTTGCAACTGTCCATGACAAATGGATGCTGAAAAGTATTAGATATCTAGTTTACTTGGCTTCAAAAAAGAAAAAGCAAGAATATATATATTATATTATATATATAGAGAGAGATAGAATGGCTAATAATATAAAAAACTAAAGAAGTTGGTACAGTATAAAAAATAATGCTTACTTTATTAGAAGAATTTAAAATTGCCTCTATCCTTTTTCGAAGAGGCACTGTTTCTGAATTATTGTCATCACCAAACTGGATAGCTGAATTGAGAGAAATGCAGGCCAACCAAAGATTTTGGGCAAACCTTGCCAACTTTTCACTATCAGCTCTTGCTGGTTAGGAGAAAAAGAAATATAATTAGCTTGTACTTTTGAAAAGTATATGAAAACACAAATTCATATTTCTTTTTAGCAATATTGTAACTTAAGAAAGAAAGTTTAACAAACATCTTAATACATAACATATATAAACAACTTAAAAGTATTTCATATAAGAACAACTTAAAGCATAGATGAGCATATGTACTAATATTATGTTGAAATGTATTAAATATGATTTTCATATCCATAAAACAAATATGAGGTATACTGAGTGAGAGGAAGACTTGGTACCTTTGTTTGCTGTAGTAAAGGAGCTATTGCACTTTTGTTTTTAGTAAGCATGCAAAGCCAACTGTTGAGCCCTCGGTGCATACTTAAGATAGAGATATTTCACTCAACGATGCTCTTACTGCATTTTAAGCAAATTTGCTATTTGAACATGTCTGTAGAAATTGAACTAAGTGGATCGAATGGCTATTCTTATTGGTCAGCAACTTTGGTCATTGTTATTGTACTCAATATTTGTACAGACCAAGTTTATACTTTATCTTAGGACTAGCATTGTTTTCACTTATAGTGCAACCAACAAAAACTAATTTATATCAAAAGATATTTTGTCAACACTAACACTTGGTATACTATCATGCTTTTGGTAAATCTGTGAAATGTTAACAACTGTTGCAAATGTATTGTCTTCACCTTGTGTGAAAATAATTTATTTTTGGTTTACAGTTAACACTTCATGAAAAAATGTGATAGTGAACAAAAAAATGGTGGCTTTATGGATTCAAATTGAATTAACTCAATTTTCTTTGCTTATAAGCCAAAGCTCTGGCACACTTAATGAATAATCACACATTCTCTCAATCAGATGAAACAAAAAATATTAAATTTCTTAAACAGTAATTCCTTACAATGTAGTGGTACATTTTTCATGTACACAAAAAAATTAAAACTTTCACAAATACCAATTTTTTTTTATTGATTTATTCCAATATTTCTTAATGGCTGGATGCAGATTTTAAATAGAGCAAAAAAAAAAATCCTTGATAAAACACTGCATAGCACTTTTAGAAGACTGACGAAGTGTAAATTCAGTATTAAAGATACATGTGTATAATTGAACAAAATTATAACTCCAAATTGCAAAAACAAGTGTGTGTACAAGATATGGTCAAGAGGCTAAGTACTTGGCTTGCTACCTATGAAGGGCAGACTCGGGCAGAGATGTGTTTACTGAGCGCCTAAAGGCAGCACGGAAAACCCTCTCCCAGATACCCCCTCCCACAAATGAGATTGGACCATAGTGCTCTGAGCATGCTATAAGCATGAAAATAGCGCTATATAAAAGCTATAATTTATTTTTTTATTGATGGGATTCTATTCGCATTCCTATGAACTTGAAGATGACTGTTAAGTCCAATCCTTACTTTAAAAAGCTGGACACACACATGCATGGGTAAGATAGGCCTGCTTCTTGTCTCAGCTTTTTGTTGGCTATGTTCTTTCATGCTGGTCACTCTCCTTGTCTCGTATCTTGAAACTTGGACACTCATGAATTCACGCCAAGAATGTCAATATTACACTCCTTGAGGGAGCTCTTATGGGTGTCTTTGTATCGCTTGTGTAGACCCCCCTTAGAACACTTTCCTAGATATAGAACTGGTGATGAACTAATGAAATGTCATTGTGTATATAAGTGGGTAAGACTAAACAGCTACAGTGAAGGATTTTATTTTCACTGGCTACAACTGATAGGCCAAAGAAAAATTTGTGTGTGTGAGAGGAGAGGACTGAAAAAGTGTTTCAGAAAATTGCCAACATATACCAACTATTATATTCAATTTAAATTATCATATGTGTGTTTTTTTGTTGGGGGGGGGGGGGGGGGGGGGGGGGGGGGGGGGGGTTTGGGAATTAACAATGAAAAAAAAAAGTTAAATGAAATCAACCTTCTAACGCTGCCTCTATTCCTTTCAGTCTTCCAATCCAAGCCACCACTTCAGACTGGAACTTTTCTCGTTGTTCTAAAAGCTTGGTCTGCAGTTCCCTGCTGAACTCTTTATTGAGTTGTTGTTGCTGTACAGACAAAACATCCTTGAGATGGTCACTATGTGCAGCTGCCTGTCTAGCTAACTGTTTCCTAACTTCTGACTCAATTTTCATGAGATACTCCATTTCCGGAAAAGAAAATTTGGTTTTTATTATTGAAATTGTTTTAACTTACACATTCTAGAATATAGATATCTAAGATATTTAAATTTCTTTTTGGAGTTATAGGGGATTAGTTCTGATTACAAAAAAATGTTTTCATGAAGTCCTCTGTAAAAATAAAATTTCTGTTATTATTTTCCAAAGATCAGGACTCATGAAAATTATAACAATATTGCAATGTGCCTATCAGGAAACTAGGCAACCATTTACAAAAAATTAAGTTGAAGAAGATATTCATATTTTCAGAATATTTTCTGAAACATTTTTTCATCACTCCCCCCCCCCCCCTTTTTCTTTTCCAATTTATTTGAAAAGTGAATTCTTATAGCTTGTGGAACAAACTGTAAAGCTAAGAGTTGGAGTTTCATATAAAAAGGGAAGATTTTATATATGTGGGTGGCCAGTTGATCAAAATAGGTTTATTATGTCTACTTCTGTCAATTTACTATTGAAATTGAATTATATTGTGTGTTTACTATGTGTGTTTAATATTTCCTGCATTTCAGTTTAAGGATTAAACATTTTTTATTTCACAAAGAGGATTTCTGTTCTGTTTCTTCACTTAAATAAGTATCTTCAGCAATATGGTAGAATTCGGATCATCAGACATAATTTTGAAAATAAATCTGAACCTTCTCCCATGAAAGATAGATAAAATCTAGAATAATGCTGACGACATATAAAAATGTCTTCTTCAATACAAGAATCTGACTGAAGGTGCAAAAGAGTATGAATGTACAATATACAATAATCAGTACTAAGACAATGAAGAATGAAGAAACATCACTTAATTTAATACAATTTAAACATTTTTACTTGATTATTACTGAAATATGGATTTATACTACATGTTAATGCAACAGACAGCCTTTGCACCCTTCATAATGCCCCAAGCCAGGAATGCCCAATAGTTTGAAAAAGGCTGTTCTAAATGAATGTTCTTTCAAGAACCTCTAAGAAATATATAAGGATGGCATAAGCCAGCATTGTGAAGACTCAGATAAAATGACAGAATTTTAAGTCTTTTTTTTTACAAAGATTATATCAACTCACTCTGTATATCTGGCAAAAAGTTTGTACACATTCAATTCAAAAAATTAACCAATTAGTTAATTAACTATTGGTAATTAATTATTTTGTTTGGTATCTCTATTAAGGGAAAAAAATTGTACTTGACTAAAGTGGTGGTATATGCTGAATTAGTTCCCTTTATAGTTGCCACATTAAATTAAGTTTGAAAAAATAAACATTACATAACTATACAACCTTCTATTTTCATAGGCACCTCACTAGCAGAGAGGTCAGTATGTTGGCTTGAGCCATGAGTTCGAATATTGGTCATTCCCTTTTTAATTTATTTTTTAATAAATGCTTTTAAAAAAACAAATACAGTAAAAATTCACCCAGATATCCCTTTCTTTCTTTCCCTTCCCGATTTTGCCAACTGATCCAGATTAAGTGATAGGATCATAGCGTAGCAGGAAAGCTAAAAGCATGAAATAGCACTAAATAAAAAATAATGTATCTTTTTTTAAAGTTTTTTTTGTTTCCGCTCGTGTCAGTCACACTTAGGGACAAACTTAATCCATAAATATTGAGCAAGATCTAAATCTTTTACCAAATTATGGGGACTTAATCCATTAGAGGAAGTGCATTGGTGCAAGCACCTAAAATTGTTTGGTTGAGGCCTACAATTGGATGTAATTTGTTGAGATGACCAAACTCATCATTGCAATCCCACATGTACACTCAAATGTTCTCAATGCAGCATACCCTGCCACCTTTAATTCTTTTGAAGGTGCCTATTTGTGTTGGACTGGGGTAATAATTGGGTCTTTGATCTTGTCAAACAAAGTAAAGCCATTTTCTTCAACTTTGACAAATCTATGAGGTAAAATTTTCCTTTTGTCATTGCAGTTCCGAACAGTTAATGTTCAAAGTCATTCTACGAAGGGTTAAAAACCTGTAATAAAATGTTCATCTACACAATAGATTTTTGTTCACCAACTCACATGTAGACAAGATTGTAAGTACAATACTGCAAATGACACAAGGATTTGGAATGACATGCTTAGTTTGGTTTGTGTCATTTATAAGTTTATAATGTTGTCTTTGTTACAAAAATTCTCTATGATTAAATTTCCCCTTTGAATTTTATATTTATTGTTTTATAGCAGTTTCACCTTTGCAGGTTCTAAGCTCAGATGTTGGGGTGGTGAGTAGTAATATAAAAAAAAATTTATGTCTAATATTGGTCTCACTTTGTAAATTTTATCAGCTTTGTCAACATTTTAAGTTAAAAAAAAGCAAGATTTATATAGGGTATAGATACAAAAGTGTAGATAAGCAAAATATTTAAAAAAAACATTTACAGATTTTTTGGCACTATTCTGCATATACAATCAAATTCTAAGCTCTTTTAGTTAACATACAGTAAATTTTCTTATTTTGTTGGAAACAGCGATCTTTCAATTTAGCATCCTTGATATTGTTTAGTTTGTGTCCCTAGATTTTTGTCATAAGGGTGCTGTGATGTAGGGGCACTGTGACAGTTTGCATTACGAAATCCCTACAGTTTTCTAGGTCTGCAGCTGTTGTTAGTAGGATATCAAGAGAGTCAAGGAGGTTTAGACTAGGAAGTAAACTATCCTCGACTGTAAAGGAACATTCGAAACATGTAAAACAAACATTCTTTTAAATTGTCCAGCCATCTTTTCTTTGGACGATTCCTTCTTCATGCTCCCTTCACTGTACCTAGAGGATTACTTTTGACAGTGAGTCATTTCATACAATATGACGAAACCAGCTCAGCTTTAATCTCTTCACAACATTGAGGAGTTTCTCCTTTTTGCAAGCCAGAGTGTTGACTTGTAACAGTACAAACCCATTTGTCTTCTTTTCTTGTTCGCTGATACCCGGTACTGAACTTTTTCCTGTAGCGTTTACTCTCAAAGGCATTGTGTTCTTTAAGCCTTTCACAACCATAAAGAGACTACTAGCTAAGAATACAGCTTTACTTTTACATGGAAGCTGATACTACACTTCCAGATTTTCCAGTTTGCTCATTGCGGCAGGTGCCAAGCTTAAACTGGTTTTTATCTCTTTCATTGATCTTCCGTCTTTTGTTGTTTGACCCTAGGTATTTAAATGAGTCAACTTCGTCTAGAGTCTTCTTATTTCAAAACCTATCCCAAATCTTCCTCTTTATATTTTCTTAATTTTTCTTCAGGTTCCATTACATCCACATCATATTTCTTTTACTGATTTTTTTTTTTTTTTTGTCATTCACTGTATTTTAATTAAATAAGAAAGTAAAAAGGAACTTAACTCAAAGTGAAGATTACTGTGGTTAACTTTTACTATGAAAATCCCCATTAGTAAAGTTTATGCATTGTTCAAGTTGTAATCAAAAACTAAAAGAAAATGTCTTAAGAGTTGAGTAACCATTATTTTTATTGAAGTCATTAGCATAATAACTGTTAGGATTAATTCTCAAACCTGATCAAGTCTGTGCTTCTTTCACAGAATCTTAACATAGTTATCTTGCAAAAGATCTATACATTTTTTTTAAATCAGTTATTTTCTGGAAATGCTATTTTTCTAGACGTAGAATTGTGTTACTTATTGTGTTATTTCCAGAGTATTGTATTATGTCATGCTTAAATTGTTATTTTTAATTGAAGAAACGTTAAACTTTTTAAAAACTGTAATTCAAGTATAATTTTTCAATAGCCATCAATTAAGTCTAGTTAATAATTGAAAGACAAAATGTATCATGCTTACAATGTGAAAATAATTTAGACTGCCCTGAGATTAAATTGTGCGAATTGTAGCACTTGTCAAGGATTTCAATAACTATTTCTGCAACATACCATTTTCTGTTTTTCTACATCAAATTCTTCCTGCAAACGCAAGTGTTCCTCGGCAACAGCCGCTTTAGTAATTTTCAAATCTTCTTGGCGCTGTGCCTCCAGCGCAAGTGACAGCCTTTGCCTTTCCATAGCTAGCTGCTCTGCAATCTGCTTCTGCAGTTGCTCAATTCTACGATGTGCATGGGCAATGAGGGCATTTAACTCATCCTCAGTTAATTTTTTACCTGTGTGGAGAGATGAACACATTTTTGTAATGAAATCCTTGACATTTGTATGCTACACACTTTACATTTCTCTTCTATGGGGCTAAAATTAAGCATATCAAGCCCTTTTAACTACAAGTACTTCAGATTAATACTCTAATGCATCAGGAGCAGTCTTATTAGCTGGTGAAAAACTATTTGAGGTATTATGTATGTTTATATCTTGTTCAATTTGTATTTAAAATGTTTTAAATTTAACTATGTTTCTGAAAAAAATAATCTACTTCACTCAAAAGTTACCTATCTGTTCAGTTTAAGAAGAATAAAGAAATAAAGCAACAAAAAAAATATCCTCTAACTATGACAGACAAACACAGTGATTTATCATAGTTCAGAACTGACAACACTATCTTAGATTGCAAAACAAACAAATATTTAAATCACAATTTTATTTATGCATATCAAATTTCAATTTCATTAGCAGTCAACAAAATAATTATATAAATTACTAATCTTATTTACAATACAAAGACAATCATGATTACATGTCATGTCATGTAGAACAACTAACATTGTTTTGTGTAATAAGGGTTAAAAGCAGAAACATTTTTAAACTAGATAAACAACTGGAACACTTCTTGTAAAACTAGCATAAAAAAAATAGGTAATATTTTAATTAATATATGTGGCTTCCTCAATGATGAGATAAATTAATATAATAAGTAGACGACAGCTGCTTACCAGAGCCAATTTTCACATCTGGCAATAGGCTCTCAAGTTCCTTCTGAAATTGTTTTTTACCCTTTTCTACCAAATCTTTGTATTTTTGCATGACATTAGATTCAGCCTCAGCTTGTCTTACCTGTTTATACAAACAAACAAACAAGATTATCAAAATGCAGTGCACATAAAAATCAAGAGGTCAGGTTGCAAACTAAGAATCCCAAATTTAAATCTCTAAGGTTAGGATTTAGGGTTTTCTTGGGTCCATGTCGCAGCCTCGTTTGAGATTCATTGTGACATGTAGTGATTTTTAGTCCCCTAGCATAAAAGTGCCTTTTGCATTAATTACTATAAGTTCACTTAGAATGTGGAGATGTAATTTTAGTCTTGAAGTAATTATTTAATTGTGTAATACCCCTTGTCTACAGTTTATGGCTGGATCACCAGTCAAGTTGTTTATTTCAATCAATAAATTCATTGTCTGCTATTTTTGTGTTGCTCAGTGCATTTTAATACTTATTGTGAGACTTAAAAAATTACGACTCAAGCTATACATAAGAGTACATATTAAGAACCCAGGGTAACATCAAGAGAATTTAATAATAATATTGGTGTTACAGTTCACCATGTTCCATGATATACTTGACATACGTTGGGAAAAGGTATTTGGTCATTGTATTGGCCATAGGACACAAAAAATAAAGCTAGAATCATTAGTTTCTGGGTCTGTAGGTTTTCCAAAAACTTTTATTTTGGTCTTAATTCAATAAATGTATTTAATTATCAGTTAAAACAGCTAACAGCATAAGTCAGCCTAAGTAAGAATACTTTATTTCTAAATATCCATATGCTATTAATATTAAAGGGAAACTCCGATTGTTTTTCAAATTTGACATATACATATTTAAATTCTGCGTAAAAAGTTGTAATAGTAAACATTTCACAATTTTTTATTTAAATGCTTAGAAACATTTATATTAAATAAATTAGTCAGTAAATTCTTGACATCTAAAAAAAAACGGGGGTTCTATGAGATTGTCAGGACTGAGTTCTGGTCAGCCTGGGTCTCCTGTTTACTGTAGAGGAGAAGGGGGGCAATTCAGGTTGTTGACTTCAAAACTGTTATTGTTTTGGGTTGTTTTTACTTGGTGAGATGTTTTTGTTGAATATAATGTAACTCATAATAAGGCAGTGTGGTTTTGTTCCTAGTCCAGGACAGTTGGACTTTTTGGATATAAATATAGTCTAAGTGTAGACTCTAATTATTTTTCTGTGTTTTCAATATTCAGTCTATGGAATATTAAGCTGGTATATTTTTAATCGATACTGGATATTTCAAATGTCTGAACTGATTCTGCATTATAGTGCAGATAATGTAATAAACATGTTATATGTTTGTGAATTGGCATTCTGAATATTATTTTGTCAATGTATGTGTCGTTATGGTATTGCCCAGGACTTGGGTACATTTAGTATTACACATACATATATTAGAGAGAAAATGAGTCTTGACAGAGATTTTGTTTTTAACCTAGTTCATACGTCACTTCCCTCAACAATACTGAAAGAGAAACTAGATTTGACCAATCGTATCGCTTCATTTTTACAGTAGCTGTTAGGCTTAGTGATGGCCTAGTCAAGAGCTATGATACAGTTATATATATATATACATACATAGATAGATAGATCTAAAAGCATTAGGATAATCAACTTGAGAAGAAGAGTAACATTTTCACCTAAGCCTCTCTCTGTCCCAAGAAGTAAATAGATCACGTGTCTGACAGATTCGAACAAACTGGTTAGTGTAAGGCTAGTTGAGACTACGTGTAGTTGGTCATGACAAGACAACAAAGCAATAGTGTTTGTTGTGTGTTGAGTGGTCAGGCGAGAAAATACACACTGCCATGGTTAGTCATGCATGTAAATCTACTTTTAATACGCATTTTATCTTTGCTTACAAGATCCTAGATCTAATTGCGTAGACCAAGATATATTTCTTTTACGAGAATGTAAACTTTGCTGTATGGTCTCCTGTTATACAATAAGTCAATAGATTAAAACACATTTGTGACATCACATAGAAACCCGGTGAAAGTCTGTTTTGGATGCACAGGAAAATTACGTCGGAAAAACATCAATTATTAAGTTATTATTGCAAAAAAAAAAAAAAAGAATTATATATTCATTATCTGTAAATCAAAACACATATTATATAAAAAATTGTTAAAACCATCGGAGTTTCCTTTAATAAGAAAATATATAGGCAAAGCAAACATTACCTGAGTAGTGGCATCACTTAACTCTCTCAAAAGGCTACTGACTTTTTTGCTGGCTGGTAAAATGGCTGGATTTTGTTTAGTCACTTGGTTTTTCTTACCTTCAGCTAAAACTTCTCGAAGTTTTTCTATGTTTTTTCTGAAAAAAATTTTTTTTTGATGAAATACAATATAAAAATAGATAAAATATAATTTCTTTAGAAAAACAAAAGGGAGAGAGAGAATGAGATGAAAAAGTACTTACTTAGACTCTACTGCCAAATCATTGGCTTTTATCATAGCCTGCTCTTTCTCTGTATGAGCTATAGAAACAGCTTCCCATTGGGCATCTTTTCCAAGTATCTGGAAAATATTATTCATAGAATGTTGAAAAAAAAAATGAAGCTAGTGACTACTTAACTTGTAAATACAAATCAAATACTAGTGTGCTAAAGAATAGTCTGTTCTCAGTCATCGAATAATCAAAGAAATAATGCTGAACAATTATTTCTTTAACATAACAAAAAGATGACATGATCAATTAGATTTTAGGGGAAATTCTAAACAGCAAATATTTTCAATGGCACTTTTTTTTTTTTTAAATTGTCTTTTTCTCCCATGAATATGTGAGAAATTCAAAGAAAAATTATTCAGAGATTAACTAAAATTAAATGACACTGGTAGGTAATTCTAGTTTAGTGCAGTTCTAATATTTCTTAATTAATTTTATTTATATATTTTCCCGCTGTCTACTGATTCATATTATATATTGCATTAAACATTTTAGGCTTACATCCGATGAATCATCCATGGCTTGTTTTAATAGCTTGGTATGATTACTAATAAAAGAAGCCAAGTCTCTCTGAGCTTGAACTGCCATTTCCGTCAGGTTTTGACTGTTGGTCATAAGCTTGTGAATCACAACCTCAAGTGCTGAAATAAGTTGTTTTTTTTTTTTCAATAAATAAATGTACTGCTACTGTTACAAATTAACTCTAATAAAGAACTTTACATTCTGAGAGTCATTTACGCAATCAAGAATCTATTTGGGTAAGATTTTAAACTAACTAGTAGTTATTTAAGCCAAAATGACAACAGAGTCATAGATTGAAATGGTTATATATAAAAGTAAAAGAACAAAAAAAAACAAAAAAAAAACATTTTTTACCAGCATTATCAGCCTTCTCGTCATCTTCTTTTTTCTTGATCTGTGCGTCAACTACTCTCGGATCTATTTTGCTTTTCTTTTCTTCTGTAAGTAATTTGTTTTGAATATTGAAGTTCAATCAGCTGACTTAATAATTTGAGTTCATGTAAAACTAGTGTACTAATAATAATAGATTCCTCGTCCCATATGCTAGGACAAATTTGTACAAATACTCCTTCTTCCCTAGTGCTATTAGAGCATGGAATGGGTTGCCTGAGCTAGCCAGAAAAACCAGTGACTTGGCAGAATTTAAGTCATTGGTTAATATGCATGACTAAATGCATGACGCGTAGGACGTAATCATCTTCTTTTTTGAAGTAACGTCTGTATTATATAAGATAAGATAAGATAATATTTAAGTATACAAACTTGAGATTGTGTTTCAAACATCCAATAAATGAATAAACAGCTGAATTATAATAATGACATTGTATTTTTAGTAGAGTATCTTTTAATAAATAGTTTGTGTCAAAATGTAACAATAAACAAAAGAATACTAATGATTAAAATAATTAATATTGTATTCATGTTGATGAGCAAATTTGAATAAAAGATACATTCTCTTTCTAGTTAAAAAAAGTTTTCTGGTCATGGTGAAACAATGCCAATATGTTGTATTGATAATTTTTTAAAGCTATTATTTACACATTTAGTTATTTTTCTAAACATCCACTAATAAACATTTTGAAATTTCTACTAAAAATATATGAACTAAATTCAAAATGATTAAAAACAAATTTAGAAAACTAGAGAAACAAAAAAACACTTTTTTAAAAAAAAAACAATACCTCCTTTAAGCATCTTGTATAATGATTATTTTGCTCTTTTTAACTCTTTCAGTGCATATTTTTTATCAAAAAAATGCATAAATATTGACAAATCACAAAACTCATTTTGTCACTTTAAATGTCATAAAAGATGAACAGATGCACCAAGAAACTGTATTATTTACATTATTTTGGGTCCCTCAAAATAAACTAAAAATGGGGGTACCACTAACACAATGTTCTCTTTTTCTAAAAAAAAAAAAATATATGCACTGAAAGAGTTAATAACTAATGAATTTTAGATATAAAAAAAAAGGAACATTTTTAACCCCCAAGTGAGAAAAAATCCTGGTTAAGCAGATGTATAAATCTACAACACTTCTAATGATAGGCCTTTAGATCTACACTTAGAAACTTACTTAGACTTAGGTCTTCCCGCGCCGTTCGGCGCATTGGACAGCAAGCTGTCTCCATAAAGATCTGTCACTGGCAATGTCTGAAGCCTCCTCCCACCTGGTGTCCACTGTTTTGAGGTCCTCCATGAAGGTGTGTCGCCAAGTAATACGAGGGCGTCCCTGTTTGCGCTTTCCTTGTTTTGGCTTCCATGTTATCGCAACTCTTGGTGTGCGTAATTCATTTTGACGTAGAACATGTCCCGCAAACCTCATGCGACGCTCAGTCACAACCTCACCAAGTGTTCGACTCCCAGTTCGGCATAGGATTTCCTTATTTGAGACCCGATCTGTGTAACTGACTCCCAAAATCCGTCTCAGCCATCTCTGTTGAGCCACATTTAGTCTTTTCTCAATTTTGACAGATGACTTCCACGTCTCACATGCATATGTAGCAGTTGGAATGACGATTGTGTTGAGAAGGTGTATTTTTGTCTCGAGTCCAATGGCTTGGCTAGTCCAAATAGGTTGCAGCCTTAGTACTTAGAAAACAGTAACCAAAATATTCCTGTACATTAATTTATTTAACTCTTGAATAATACAATGCCTACATGCAAAAATACCTGAAGACATTTTGTCCATTCTAGACAAATATTTTTTTATTCTCTAGCCAAATTCAAATTTATTTTTTTTACTTTAGTTTAAACATTAATTTATTAACTCTTCAAGGAATGTGAAAGATGGTTCAAGATAATATTTTCTTGTTGTCTAACTAAATTTTAATTTCTTTCTTTTTAAATTAAAAAAATTATAACGTTCATACTAGTGTAGCCAAAAAGCTACTAAGTCATTTCAGCCCCCTGAATGACAAAGTGGTCATCATCGAACCACGATGGACGAACTATATATATATATAATTCATTTCCAAATGATAAATAGCAATTGTCAAATTTCTAGGAGAATCATTTCAACTGTTTTTGCAATCCATGTCCAGGTTTTTGAGCCCACCAGGTTCCATGAAGGTATCAGTTGAATAGAGGCATTGTAAAAACAAGAGATAAAGAAACAAAAAATTGTAAACATATAGATTACCTGGTAATGTTACTGGTGTTTCTTTGATTGATGGAGCTTCTACAGTTTCACTTTCTGAATAGAAAAGTTTAACATGTTAAGTAGAACTGTAAACAAAAATTTACTTTACTCAGTTTTGAAACCCTTAAAACCAGTTAACCATTTTATGATTTTCTTACATTATGGTAATGCATTTTTTTTCAACCAGATAACAGTGAAATAAAAAAATGTAAGGATATTAAGTAAGGTCAGAATGTTCAAGTGTATGTTTCATTTAAAGAGTCACTTAATGGTAACAATCTATTTCTACATTTTTATGCTGTAAAAATAGCCACACTACATTCCTTCATTCAAATAGTGCAACTTAATTGTAACAATGGAATAAGATTAAAGCTGCAAAATAAACAAATAAAATTTAACACTGAAAAAAAAAAGTGAACTAAAATCAAATTAAGTCAACTTCAAGAGAAACTGAAATTTCAGCTGTGACCTGGTTTGTTCAAAGGCTGAAGTTGGAAAGCACAGCAGGACTGAGTTTGAACAGCGGGTTTAGCTGTAGATAATTCAGTATTTTTTTGTAAATAGTAAATATAAAGCTAAGAGAAAAAGACACAAAAATTATTTATTCTGTTCCATAATAAGTAAATCTATTACATACGATTCCAATAGGTAACTATTGAAAATGTCTATGAAAAGTCCTCAGCCTCGTCTAGTAACTGTTTGATTAGGTGTAAATAATATTTATTCATCTTAATTTCTTTTGAAAAGATAATCAATAAGTAACTCAGAAGAACCATATGTTTCTTAGAATTTTTTCTATGAACAGTCAGATAAAAAAAAACAACAAGAAAATGCATCCTTAGACAATTTAGAAAATTAATCTACACAAATTATGACACAAAATTTATTATAATTTTTTTAAAATTACTCAAAACTTATAACCAAGAAAATTAAACATATTTTTGGAACTATTACTGAAAAAAAAAAAAAAACTAAGTAAAAAGTAACAGAAAGAATTTGTCGATTCATCACTGTTAATTTATTAACAATCAGCTAAATTTTTAAATCTTACTCAAAACTTATAACCAAGAAAATTAAACATGTTTTTGGAACTAATACTGAAATGAAAAAAAAAAAACTAGGTAAAAAGTAACAGAAAGAATTTGTCGATTCATCACTGTTAATTTATTAACAATCAGCTAAATTTTTAAATCTTACTCAATTCTATATAAACTTTTTCAAAATAATTTTGTCTGGTTAAAAAAAAACTCAACAAAATTAATTGTAACTGCATTTACTCTTACATTTTGTCCAAATTGGTACAAAGCTTATATTAACTCACTCTGTTAAAAAGTGTGTACACGTTATGTCTCCCACACCCATTCTCGAATCAAGAAACTTAGCACAATTATTCATTGACATAGTCAAGACATGAAATATTAATGTATAAAAAAGTAATCACTTAGACAAAGAATTACTGGTATTTAATTATTTTGTTATATAGCACCAAGGGAAACTAATACTTCAATATTCATATTTATATAAATTTGATGGGTTTAGTCCCCTTAAATAACAGTTAACGCTATTTCTCCCTTGCATATTTCCCAATCAAGTTGATACTTTAAAAAAATTATTTATTGCACCTAAAAAAACATGACTCCATAAACAAAAATACTCAATTATTAAATTAATTATTGTTTATTAATTATTTTGTTTGATATCAAATACGGAAATAGCCTGTACATTATTGGTAGATAAAGTTTAAAGGACAGAGTTCTTCCCCTTTAGATAAGCTTGTTTTTCTTTTTACAAAGGATTTTTTTTTTATTTCTTGTTCAAATAATACCAATATATCTGATTAAAAAAAATGTTTTAGGAGAAAATACCAAATGAACCCAGTTAATGGGAGTCTCTTTGTTGAATGCAATTCAATTTTTTTCATCAAACAACTGAAGAAATAAAATCAACATCAGAAAAGTAATAGTGCAACTCTTGATAGGCAAACCTTCAAAAGTATCTTTACTTTGGCTATACTCTGCATGTTTTCTATCCACAGAAGGGGCAATGTAAGAAGCATAAAGATCTGAATTTGTATTGGAATTTGTTCTCTGAAAAGAATCTGAATCATTCATGAAGCTCTCTGATTTACTGGATATACACTGTGCAGTGCAAGACACTTCAAACAAGCCCACTGAAATAAAAAGTCAGTGTCAACCACTACATTGAAGCACATTGGTTTCATCTTTACATTTCAATGAAAAAAAAATAATTGACCCATACCAACAACTAAGTCTACAAATATAACATAATAAACATTACTTTTTGTTTCACTCTTTGAGACTTGAACCTGATTTTCCTGAACCTATGAAATGAAAAAAAACAAAAAAAGTTGCTAACAAATAATATAAACTTTATTTTCATGTCATGGGCACACAAAAAAATTTTAATGCTTGTAAAAGAAAAAAAATTAAGAAATCTTACATTCAGCTTTGTAGCTTTTTCCAAAACTATTGGAAAATCTGGTGTTTTATCCCTGAAATAAATTTAACAATGGTTAAAAAAAACAAAAAAAAAACAACTTAGTAATTAATATAAAAAAAAGAAGTGGAACTAAATCAAATTTGATATTAATAACAAACAAATTACAAATTAACAGGTATATTTCATCATTGATTAAGATACTGTAACAACAATAGTATTTTGTATATAAACATGGGTAAGCACAGAGTTTTCAGTAGTTATTTCCCTAAAAATAGGTTAGTATGAGAAATATGCAAAGGGTTAAAAATGATTTATATTCACCACTGTTTCAGAAAATGTTAATCTAACACTGATGATTAGCAGCTAATTTTTCTATGTTGAAACATTTTTTAAGATATGAGCATATATAAATCAAAGTGACATTTATAATTTAACAAGAAATAAGCTTTTTAGTAAGTACAGACTAATTATATACATGAAATTAAATATCTGCACCTGTCCTTTGTTTTTTCTTCTTTTTCTTCTGGTAATATATTTCCTAATAATTCTTTGGCATAAGGTATATTTGCTTCCAGTTGCTTACGAAAGTTGGGATCATACCAGACATATCCCAGTAAACTTGTTGCTGCTATGGGAAGACCGAACCCTAGAAATTTAAATAACCTAAATCCACTTCTGTAAAGCAAAGAGAATATTTCATATGAAACAGGCAAACGGCGAGAAAATTCAATTTTACAAGTATTAATCTAAAAAAGAATTATCAATACTATATTCAAGAAATATTTAATTAATTTGACATGTTTAATAATTGTGTAATGGCAACTTATCAAAAGTAAATCAAAACTTCATCTTATGAGTGTGATTTTAGGAAAAAAAAGCTTAGAGAACAATGAAAATATATATTGCATTTCATTCAATTATGACAGAAAAGCCATTTGAAGAAAGATTACTGTATATTGGGGGGGGTCCCCTCCTTTTAAACATTTTTTTAATACTTTCTTTCTAAAAATAGAAAAAATTGTAATTAAGACCATTTACTTTTCTTCCGATTGAACCTAATTTTGACACAGCTTCTATCAGCTCACTCTGTCTGGTACAAAGTTTCAGCTTGATTTTCTCCCATTTGCCATTCTTGGGACAAGTTAAACTTTTCACAATTATTTATTGAACCTGACAAATTATAAATCCATCAAAAAATTAACCAATTAGTTAATTGTTGGTGATTAATTATTTTATTTGACATCAAAATAAAGGGAATAAATGCTACTTAATAAGAGATGTGGATGCATATATGGATTTTAATCCCTTATTTACATTTTGACATGTTTTTTTCTCTCACTTCCCATTCTCACATCATGTTGAAATTTTGCACAATTATTCAAAGTTGATGACAATACACAAATCAGCCTGAAAATTAATTAATTGGTTAATCATTTTGAATGAATTAAGTAATTAATTTTGCTTATTTAGCAGAAAGGGCGCTAAAGCCTGTAATTTTCAGTAATTGACAGTTTTTTCCCTTAACTAGATAAGCTTTTGATTTTCAAAAGTATTCTTTTTTCTATTGCTTGTTTCTAATTTTATTTTAATGTGCTACTTACGACTTTGGTGGCTGAGACTGTGGAGGGATAGGATGTGGAACAGTTGATTTAACAGGAGGTGTTGACTCTGTTGCTAAATGTCTTTTTGCAGCACTCACAATTTGTCGAGTCTGTTAAGAGAAAAATTTTTTAATGCAGAATTTCAACAGTGAGATCAA
Organism: Biomphalaria pfeifferi; assembly: GCA_030265305.1. Classification (NCBI taxonomy): domain Eukaryota; kingdom Metazoa; phylum Mollusca; class Gastropoda; family Planorbidae; genus Biomphalaria; species Biomphalaria pfeifferi. The sequence goes on along the minus strand of JASAOG010000081.1, from coordinate 2,651,293 downwards.
ATTTAATGATATCATTTATCTGACACCAAAAAACCAAAGGATGCAATTATATGATGATGCTATAACTAGGTAGGTAACTCAGTAATACAAGACTTGCCTTAACAACAAGAGGTTTTTAAAAAAAATGGGATAAGCTAAAACCTCATTTTGCACTGAACACCCTATTCTATAGCTAGGCAAAAAAAAAAAACAGGAAGTACAGATGTAAAAAAAAAAAAAGAGATAATTTAGAAATTGCATTTTTGATGTTTTTTCCCACACGCTGCACTTCAAAATTTATTACAAACACTTTTTAATGAAATGTGAGAGGTTTTAAAGTAGTATTATTGATTACTTTTTAGACAATGGCCTATTTATGCTTAATTATGATTTTTTTTTTAAAGTTAATTATATTTTTAAAATTTATTATAAAAAAAATTACCCTCTTTTTGTTTTTAACAATATATGGTCCAGAAAAATTTTATCGCAGTATCTTTATCAAAAAGTTGAAAATACTGTTAGCATTGTTAGCTATGGGATTTACAGTTTTTGATGAAATTTCTTAAAAGACATAAAACCACTTCGGGCCATGTAAGGCCTAATGTTCTGCATATATTCAAATAGTTTTTGTATACTAAAAATATGCGCACGAATTTTAAAGCGCATTTGAAAAAAAAATTGTTTCAAGCGATTTTGATCCCAATTTTTAAATATTTTGTCATTTTCTGCCATCACAACACCGCCATTTTGCCCACAACACTCTGACAATTCTTGCAGCTCAAGACTGATAATTTGTTTTTTTCCTTCCATATTTACATTCTAACAAAGTAAAGTTCATAAATATAAATGAAATCAGATTTGTGAGCTAGAAATTTACTACTAATACAAAATGTGCTATGAATGACCTAGATCTATCATCTACGAAACTCAACTTCAACTTTGAACTTTCGAAGCCAGGGGTGTGTCTCGTCTGGCTTGGCCAGCGACAAGCTCTCCTCTCACATGTTCCATTGCACTCAATATTAGGTCAAAACGTTAAAAAAAAAAATCATAACTTTCAAGTTCTAACTGTTAAACATACAGTCATAATTTATACACCATTGACCATTGGAAAATTCATTTAAAGTATTTTAATATATACTAACAAAATTTTTTTATTTCACCTCACTATATTCTAGATATTTAAGATATAGATCTAGATCTAGTAGAGCTAAGTAGAGTCTAGATCAGTAGATCTAGATTTTTACTAGATCTATATACTATAATAATCTAGATTCTAGATAGAAACTAAATCTAGTATTAGTTACTATTAGGAGATATGTGAAAATATGGAAGTCCCTGTGTAAAAAAAAATGGTGTCAAATCTTGAGATTCGTTTTTCTTACTTTCTGTACATAGGCCTTAGATTGAAATCAATTATGATTTTAAATCCATTGAAATTGTTGCTAAAAGAGGTGAATATGTATACATTTTATATTGAGGAATACTTTTTTCATGTGGACTTTAATTATAATGTTGAAACAAAATTTGCACTGCTCACAATGGGTTTTTCAATTTTTCACTTTTTTTTTTAAACTAATCTATTTTAGACTTAACTCTTGCCTAGGCTAGTAGATATAACAATTATGTATATATAAATAGTTAACTAAATAGTTTTAAAAGAGTTAACTTTTTTATTTTTTTAAATTTTAAAGCGCATTTGAAAACATTGTTTTAGACAATTTTGATCCCACTTTTTAAATATTTTGTTATTTTCTGCCATTTTGTCCACACCCCTCTGACATTTCTTGTAGCTCTAGACCCGATAATTTGTTTATTTCATCAATACTTACATTCTAAACAAGTGTAAGTTTATTAATATAAATGAAATCAGATTTGTGAGCTAGAAATTTACTACTAATACTAGATCTACTATTAAATTTCTTTTTTAATAAGTAGATCTATCGTCTACGAAACTCAATTCCAACTTTAGAACTTTTTGAACGGGGATGTGTCTCGCCAGCTGAGCCAGGGACAAGCTCTCATCTCATTTGCTCAATGTCAACAATGTTGGGTCAAAACGACACAAAAAAAAAAAAATTTTAATACCTCTCTAATTGTTAAATATACAGTCATAATTTATTATTATACCGTATTTTTCGCCGTATAAGACGCACTTCTTCTTCTCCAAAACTGGGGGGGGGGGGGGGGGGGGGGGGGGGGGAGTTGGTGCGTCTTATACGGCAAATACACATTTTACATGCATTAAAACTGCCCCCAACTTTGTGTGGCGCTTACTCGCAGTCCTTTCCTTATGCAGTGTGCTGCGGGCTGGATTTGGGGCACGTACTGCGGGCTGTGGTGACTTCTGTGACCCTCCCTGCACGGCCAGGCTGTGTGTGTTCGGACTTCCCTCTCCCTCCTATAGCGCGCCATGCCCCCCTCCCGACAGTCTAACCATGTGCTGCACGGGCATCATGCTGAGCTTACTGCCGGTACACACCGCCCTCCCTACGTCATAATGTGCCGTCTGGGTAGATCACAGACAACGTGTATGGTGTATGTGAGAAAGTGATCAGGCGGACCAACTAGTACAGTATTTGGTTCAGAATCTTTTTTTTCTAGATTTTCCTCCTTTAAAATTGGGTGCGTCTTATATGCCGGAGCGTCTTATACAGCAAAAAATACGGTAGTTATACACCATGCCATTGGAAAGTTCTTACAAAGTAATTTAATGATTTACTAAAGAAAAATTGTTTTTTTTTCAAAGATAAGTTTTTTATTTCACCTCCCTACTATTAGATCTAGTATGATTGAAGATAATGACATTAATGACATGATGATGATGATCATGGGCATGCCATGAGCCATGGAATATCTGATTCACTACCATCACTCACTCACTGACTAGACACTAACTAGACTAGATTGACTAGATCTAATCACTAGGCCTAGGATTAGGTTACTAGATTTAGATCTATTCCAGTTAGATCTAGGTCCTAGCTGTCCTAGGTCTAACTTCTAATTCTAAGACAAGTGACACAAGTCTAGCAACTTCGACGACTTTGTACTAGTAACTTTAACTAGACTATTAGTAGATTAAATCATAAAAATAAGTCTAATACGAATAACTCAAATAGGTATTAGTTTATGAGACTAGAAACGCTAAATCAAGTTTCTCTTATATTTTAGGAATATGCAGAAAAAAATGTAGATTTATTTGATTTCCTTGGAGATAAATAGTTTTTAAAATATAAATTTTAAAGTTTTATTTCTTATTAACATATATTGTCATTGGAAATACGCCATTTTGGTTTTAAGGCTTAAAAAAATACTAGACTTTCCCTTGAATTACTTGCCAACATCTTTCTGTTGCTGTTTTGTCTTTCTTTCTAGCAGCTATTAGATCTAATATTAAAATTCATTTAAAATTATAGCATAAGAACAATACAAAAGTTATTGAAAAAAATGAAGAAACAACTTTATCAATTTATTATTAATATTTTTTTAGACCTTCATTTCAGTAAATACACTTAAAAATGCATAAGTTGACAGTATAAGAACAGAAATCTCTTTTTAAAAAGTTATTGAAAAAAGAAGAAACATTAAAAACAACATAGTGGTCAGTAAAGGTATCTGGGCATCTAAACTATTACCCTCAAATATTTTAATAATTCATAAATCACTTAGACGTCTTAGACAAGATATGTGAAAATCCGTAAAACCGGAAGTAAAAAAATGGTGTCAAAATTTGAGATTCATTTTTCTTACTTTCTGTACATAGGCCCTTGATTAAAATGGATTATGATTTTAAATCCATTGAAATCGTTGCCAAAATGGGTGAATATGGATACATTTTATATTGAGGAACATTTTTTTTCATATGGACTTTAAAAAAAAAGTGTATTTTCTTACTTTTTTTTAACTTGAAGGTATATGTATTTTTATTTTAATTATACTCATTTCAGGTAAATCCTAAGAAGTTGATTTTTTCCCCTATAATAGATTATATATCTGGCCATATTTCTGCCAAGTTTTATCACGATACATTGCTTTGATCGATTACAATGTTGAAACATAAGTTTGCACTGCTCCCTATGGGATTTCTTTTTTTCTTGAAAACTAAACTATCCAATGAATAAACTCATGCATAGGCTAGTAGATATAATAATTATGCATGTGTCTAAATAGTTTTAAAAGAGTTTTAATGGTTCAATCTATTTTATTTATAATTTTAAAGCCAATTTGAAAAATAATTGTTTCAGACGATTTGATCCCACTTATTAGATATCTTGTTATTTTCTGCCATCACAAAGCCGCCATTTTGTCCACACCCCTCTGACATTTCTTGTAGCTCTAGACCCGATAATTTGTTTATTTCATTAATATTTACATTCTAAACAAGTGGAGTTCATAAATATAAATGAAATCACATTTGTAAGCTAGAAATTTACTACGAATACTAGGTCTACAATTAAATTTCTTATTTAATAAGCAGATTTATCCTCTATGAAATTCAATTCCAATTATTTTAACTTTTTGAGGGGGGGGGGGGGGGGGGGGGGGGGTCTCGCTGGCTGAGCGAGTGAGACGCTCTCATCTTATGTGCTCCATGTCATCCAATGCTAGGTCAAAACGCCAGAAAAAAAATCATAACTTTCTAACTGTTCAGCTTAAAGTCATAATTTATACACCATTGGAAAGTTCTTTCAAAGTATTTTAATGATGTACTAACGAAAAATTGATTTTTCAAAAATATTTTGTTTATTTCACATCCCTACTTAGACATCACTTAACTCACAGACTATTAATAATAATAATTACTATCATAGGGATGTTACAATTTTTTTCAGAAAAATTATTTTAAAATGTATGATTCCTGGTTGAAAGAAAATAAATTTTCTATGTGTGCTTGTCCTTATCATAGCAACCAATGGGCACGATGTGAGGAGATTTGAATGTGTTGAATAAATATGCTTGCCATTTCTTATATATTAATCACCTAGTCCAAAAACATGTTTCAAAGGAAAGTTTATTGTTATTAAAATATCTGAACACTAAGCTGAATATTATATACTCATTAGATCTAAATCTACATCTATTTCAAAATGCATAACTGCAGAAATATCTCAAAATCAGCCATTTTGACATCATTTCAGTCTAAGTTTTTTTTAACTGCTATAATAATTCAACCTATCAGAAAATTATTTGATGTCACATGACCAATCACTATTATCTTGGCATGTAAACAAGATGGCTAAAATTACAATGGTTAACAATGGCCTCCAGCATTAGATTCAACAGCTAAATATTAAAAATTAATAGCATCCAAAGTGCACAGTATTATGTGAAAAGTAAAGCACTGAAATTTAACCAGAAAAATGCTCTATAATACTGGAGAGTCAAAAGGCGTGGGAATGTTGAGCTTTTTAAACTATACACAAGGGAAATCGAACCTTTATTTAAGTCTAATAAAAAGTAACCTTCTACTCCTCGTGGGAAAGCGTAATTTCATTCCCGGAAGCCATTTTTATTGGTCAATCAAAAACAATAACTCTTTTACAGAGAAGTATTCAATTAATAGGTTAAAAAAGTGCACCTTTAAGGTATGTAAAAAAAATGTCAGAAAAAAGTCGAAACAGTTTTTTTTTTTACTTAATAAAAGGGGCGTGTCATCGGATATTGTAACATCCCTACTATCATAATCAATGTATCATGATCATCCCTGTCCCTATCATGCCCTATGAGTTGAGTATCATTATGATATCAATATCATTTGAAAATTAAATAGATCTAGTAAGTAATACTAATAATAGTCTAGTATCAGTAAAAAAGACAGTATTTAGTATTGAGAGTATGATTCATTATCAATCTCACTAATATGAGATCTAAATCTAATCTAGAGTAACTTACATCTATCGAACACCTTCGTTTAAAGGTACTTATCGAACACCCCATTGTATTTTTAAAAATTCTCCTTAATTTCGATGATTATGACGAAACTAGTCCATTCCTATTGTACATCATCCATTTCTTTATAGTTACGTTATATTTAGTTTCATTTTCACCCAAGGATAATTTTTTTACTTATATTCAAAGTGCATTGGTAATATTGGTATAAAAATTTCACTTTTTTTGACCTCTTGGGAAGAGTGAAGTGAGTCTCGGGTTAAGGGTATTTTTTAATGCCAATGATGCTTCAGCTCAACAAAACCTGTATAATACCCTTCTAATTAGGCTGAGAAATATTTGCAATTATTTTTTTTAAAGTGTCCTTTGCTACCTAAACATGAAAATTGAAGTTTAAAAAGGGGGTGTTCGATAATAGCTGTTTTTATATAAGTAATCTCAGCTTCGTAAAATATCGAACGCCATTTTAATGTTAAAAAAAAAACATCAAAGGGATATAACCCAAAGAAGACAAAATATTTTAATTATATATTTTTTAATTGTTATTTTTTTAAATGATGTAATGCAAAGTACAGATATAAATTAATCATATGTTACAATTTGTATCAGCTATTTGTGGTTAACCGTAAATGTGCTATATATTTTTTAAGTAAATAGATTTACATCGATATGCATTAATTGTACCCATTTTAAAAGCTTGATTTTATGACACATATATGCTAATAGCATTATTACAGAGTACTACACATAGTAATGATGTCATTTTTTTTTCAGATGCCCCATTCTTTTAACTTCTGAATTATGTGTTATAAACCTAGCGCATGTGCTTGATGTGAAGAGATATTAATAAAACAAAAGGGGGGGGTATAGAATGCAGATATGGTATTTTGAAATAAAAATGTCTTGATCGACCTTTAGAATGTGACACCAGCCTCAAATACATAGAGTCAGTTGTGCTTCTCGATCTAGACGTGTGGCGCGGGTCTATAAAATTATATATATTTGCCATCAAGTATGATAAAGCTCATAATGCGCCACAAAGACACTCCTTTGAAACATCACAAATACACAAAATAATAACAATAACACATTTAACCACTCTCTTATTCTGCCTACACCCCCTTACCTGCGCTTCCACTCTCCAACATTCGCACTTTTTCAGTGCAAAGTAACAACGTAAAGTTCAAGACTCAATCTAAACGCAGCCACCAGACTAACACACAACAAAAAAAAAAAAAAAAAAAAAGGTCGGTGATAGCGTAACACACAGGTGTAAACCAGGCCATCAACACAGTCCCAAAACATTGTTCAAGTTGTAGTAAGAACAATGTTGAGGGGAAAGGAGGAGGAGCCACCAGTCGAGTACCTACGGTCAAGCTGCTAATTAGGTCACAAACACTAGGCATGATAGATACATAGTATATATAGATATGTTGTTTGTGTGTGTGTGTGACAAATACTAAGCATGCTCTAAAATACAGCATTTTTTTGGTCAACCAGGTGGTTTAGGGAGTGCGGATCTATCTACATCTATAGGTAACAGCTCACAAGCTACCATAGCTTTTCAGCCCCCCACCCCGAGCGAAAAATATCTAGCACTGACTTTTGGGCTGTTACATACACTGAGAGTGCTAGATCGGCGGCTAGTTACGTAGGGCTGCGTGCTGTATGTTTTGTTTTTAGGTCAACCAAGTAAACTGTTGTGTCCTGCAATGACTTGGGGAGGTCGGGATTATCTATTGGCTACCAAAGCTTATCAGGCTCTTCCCCCAAATAAATAATATCTGGATTTATTAATGGCCTTTTATCTCAAAATAGCTTAGACCTAAATAAGTACTGGTACGGTAATGCGTTACTGGGCTTAGCACTGTCAGTTTCTAAGCATAGCTGATCAGTGATAGATTCCTTCGATATGGAGCATGTGAAAATGACTAAAATCTGTCTGTCTTGACATGGCGTAAAAAGAAAATGATATAAATAAAAAAATATAGGTTATAACACTTTTAAAACACCATACTTCTCGTGTGTTCGATAAGTTCTTAATATGTTTGATAAGATAAGATAAAGGTAAAACAGTGTTCGATAATTTAAGCTTTTGAAAGCATCGACCTGACCCACTTTAACATCAAATATAAGTTTAACTTTGAGTAGTCATGTAATAAAACATGTCTACTTTTTAAGAAAAATGGATGAGGAGTTCATAGATACTATCAGTTTTTTTCTAGGTCTAATTTTTACGGAGATACACAAATTCAAACATAAAAAATGTCGGCGACTGAGCTAAACTTGTTCGATAAACGTAAGTTACTCTGATTTTTTATATGACTATGATCTATATTCTAGATGTCCAGATCTCTCGTTACAAATTTTAAAAATTACCTGGCTTGTAGTCCGAGTCCTCCACATCTTTTTTTGCAACGAACATCAAATTTATATTAGAGTCTAGATCTAATAGATAAGTTACTGTTATTATTAAGTTTGTTTATTTCGGTACCTAAATGACCATCACTGAAAGCAAATCCAAGGTGAACGTTATAGCCAGGTTTTTAGTGGCATGTTTTTGAAAAGCTCGCTTACTTTAAAAATTAAAAACCGGGGTCCATGTCATTGAAATATAGAGATCGATATATTTAATATAAACTATATTCTAGATATAGGCTTTAGATTCTATGTAAATTATAATAGTGGCCTAAAAACTTATGAGCTACTATTGATAACCAAACAAATAATTAATTTAGATCTCTAGATTTTGACATCCTACACTTCTATAGTCTAGTCTAAATATTAAATTTTTCTACTTTCGTCTATCGCCTCGTTGAACTATTTAATAAAACGTTTTAAATTGTGAAATGTGTTAATAAATGTACACAAAAAAATCATATCTATCATTTCACCTTTCAAGTTAATACACTTAAAGTTTACGATTTAGATCTAGCAATAAAAAAGGACCTTATAAGTAGATTTAGACACAGATATAGTCTTTAAGATTAAAAAATATTTGTAAAATTACGTAAGAGCCCATCGTGGGGGAGATGCTGGCTGTTTACTGTAAAAAAAAATAAAAAATAATAATAAACTATAATATCTAGAATTCTGTAGACCTATTTAACCTGATTCATTTAAATTGGTTATATTAGACAATTAGTGACCGTGTTTTCATTTTTTTTAGTCCTGGCCTAGATTCTATTTGTAGCTGGTAAGGTCTCATTGTAGGCTTACAAATCAGTCCAAAATAGGTTTATAGATCTAAAGAACTATAAATTTAAAATTGAAATTCAATACACATGCACATTTATATGGCTTACATATTATCACTAATAGAAGATAGATAACAACAAAAAGAAACATATATAGTGTGGTTTTTTTTTTACCTCAGATAGCGATGATGGTGATGACCTAGTAGGTTTTTACAAATGTGGCATTTAATACAATTGATATATAGCCTAAGCATACCAATAATTAGTTCATTATTTTTTTAACATCAAATATGAAAATTGATAATTGAAATACATAAAGTTTCTTTTTCTTGATATAGATTGAAATATACTTTTTAAAAAAAAATAATATTAATTAATAATTAATAAACTAATTTTTCTTGTGAAAATAATTAATAAGCCCAAATGTGTTTGTGTGTCTTGAACATATAGACCCAATTTAAGCAGCTTAAACTTTGACATAAACCACCTAAACATAGTAACATGTTTGTTTAAAAATAATGTGAAACTTGGATTTAAATGATTTACATTTAGAATAAGACCTGCATTAGTAGGGGATTCAGGATAAATAAATAAATTAATTAATTTAAATTCCATAGAATGAAACTCAAATGTTCTATCAGATGCTGTAAGTATTGCTTCAATGAGATTAATGAAAGGCTTATTTAGATCTGTCTAGATCAGGAAGGCTTATACATTCTACAACCAGCTCCTAGATCCTCTAGATCTAGAATATAGATCTACAGTCTATTAGACTTTTTTTTTTAGTAGACAAATTGGACTAGATCTAGAACACTATCTTTTCGCGCCGTAAATTCCCGTCATACAGCCGGAAGTAGATAAATCTAGTTCTTTAGATTTGTTCTTATCGTGGCTTAAGGCGACGCTATCTAACACCGGATGATAACCTTATAAAAGCATATTAATTTAAATGGATTTATTTTCCAATTATTACTAGGTTTGTTTTAAACGTATAGACCTAGATCTACTCATCACCATATACACATTTTTGTACCCATAAAATAAAATCAGTCATTGATTAGATCTACTTAGTCTACTACACTGACACTACTACTTGACTGCTACACTGACCACTCACTGTACAGTCACATCACATTCCACTAATCCCAGTGTTTGTAACACAATAGTACTGACATGACAAGAGTGAAAGTGATAGATATACTAGATCTATGAATACTAATTAATACTACCATAATTTGATATATAATGATTTAAAATTAGATCTAGATCTAGTAAATTATCTTAATCAGTCTTAATCTAAATTATTTTAATTATAAAAATCTAGACTACTATTAGATCTATTAGTAAATTTAGTATTATAGTATATACATACTATACCCTCTAGGCTCGGAGTCTAGGCAGGTAATCTAGTCAGAGTCTAGGCCTAGAACCTGGGTATGCTACCCTGCCTCATAGTGGCGACTGGGTGGAAAGGATAAAGGGTAGCAAAACAAGACTGCTGTGGGGGTGCCCAAAGGGGTGCAAGAGCATCCTCATTGCACTGTGCGGAGTTGTATAAAAACTCCCACAACCTTGTCACAATCCAGGCGCCGTTCCTCAAGGGGCCATTACATAAATGGTGTGTCCTGCACGGTTAGCCTGGTATAGAAAAGGAAAATAGCAGGGTCCCTCTGGACCTGAGTCTGACCTACCCGTCAGACAGAACAGTGTACACTGTTCTCATTCAGGCCGGTAAAAGGGAGCTCTTGTTCACTTTTGCTGGCCTAGAGTTCCAAGAGCTGAAGGCTCAACTCTACCTGACAGTTTCAAGAAGAAGAAGACTAGTCTAAGACACTACTCTACTCTAGATAGTAGATCTAAATCTAGAATTAGATCTCATCATCTAGATTCTAGATCTATCTCTAGACTTAGAGTTAGAGTGAGTGCAAGACAACTGACAGTCACCAAGAATCAGACTGAATCTTACTGTATTGAGTGTTGTAACATTTGTTTTTGTAGTAACATTTTTAGATCTATTCTATATAGTATATATATATAATAATATATATAGACCTAATATATTAAAATACAATTATAATTTATATAATATATAATAATAAAAGTATTTAATATAACTCTCTAGAGACTCAGTCTATTTTTATTTAACATTTTTAGAGTAATTTAGACTTGATTTGCCATTTTAGATATTATATATATATATATATATAGATTCTATAGAGTATATATCTATATAATATATAGATCAAGACCGTTTTTATGAATAGACATAAGATGATAAGAAGTGTCATAGCAGTGGCGTCACCCCACCCCCTCTGCTTTCCCCTCAAATCTTCCCAATAAAAACTTTAAATTGTTTAGTTCTTTTTGTTGCGCCACAATACAGTGAGCTAACTACCTACATTCGTTGATAGTTGTTACTGAACGTTGAAAAGTGTGTCGATTTATTAAACTTTCGTTGTTTCCGACACTTTATCATATTAGTTATTTATTGCATAGAGTAAAATGTAAGATTTTAAATTAGAAAAATATCTAACATCAACTGAACATGCTTGCCTTAGTAGACTTTAAAGAGCTCCTAACGGAAACAGTTAAACATTATAGTGCTAGTTTTGTACTGACGACAAATTTATTAATCAGTACAAAATAATTATTACAATTATTATTATTATTAACCTTAGCATTTAAAAGCGTATGTAAGAACTTTTCAGGATTCGAATCTTGAAAACTTTTGCGGATTTCATTTTCAATGGACAGTGGCCCGATTTGAAATTCATGTCTCAAAAGTTCTTTATTAACTTTAGTTTTGATAAGCTTCTTTGAAAAGACACTTAGTTGAAATGCATTTGACAAGAAGCTGTTGAAGGCTAAATGAAAGGGCTGTAAAGGTTCCTAAGTCCCATCAGTATTGCATTTCAATTGTAAAATGCAAATACTTCCCAGATTTCGCTTCTTTAAAATTAACTGCTGCTTGAAAATGTCTTCTAGTTTTGGTATTTCTTGTCGTCTGGCTCAGTATAAAACGGATCAATGCACTCCAGCATTAACCTCTTGTTATCTACTTGAATTTATAAGTGAGTTCACATCCAGAGATATACCTTCTTAAATTTTTATATTGTTTAAATTTATTATTTTTCTGTTGCAATAACATTCTAGTTTGATTTGTCAAATGTTATCTTAATAGCATTTTTAGATAATGTGACACACTTTTGGTAAAAAAAACACTGCAATGAGCGCTCCAGCGAGTTGTTTTTAGACATTTTGATACTCCAGTATGATTAATTAAATATCCTTCGACAAGCGGCGATGAAAGAAGATAAAATGTTTTTTGAAACTACATAAAATGTCATGCAGGAAATATATTTGACCATATAGTCTTGTGTAGTTCCACGGTGTAAATGAACAATGTACTTATCCATTAAAATTGCATTTCTTTTTTTTTTTTTTATTCTCTATTGCCTGCACTCCTTCATGAATTTCAGATATTGTAGCTGCATTATCATATCCCGGAGCTTCACACATCAATAAGTCAGGATCATCCCATTCCAGGCATGTAAAGATTTCAGAACTGGTACCATCAGCTTTGGTTCTCTTTGAAAAGTCCTAAAACATTTCGTTTCATTTGAATGATATCATTGGTAATTTTAAGATCTTATAACTTCAGAGATCTATGTTAGGTGCTCCATGATACAAGATATCACAGTACTTTGTAGCATTTATCTCTTTATGGAGTCCGTTATAACATTTATAAACTCTAAATTTTAATACAAGGCTGGAAAGTAACATTTGAGAGTACATCACTGCCTTGCAATTTTTGCAGAAATATTGTGATATCAAGCAGTCTGTGCAAGATGTTCTTTTCTTCTCTTATTTACGTTGAACATAGCAATGACTTCCTTGCCATTTTTTTGTAGCCTAAATCCAAGTGCCAAAGTTTTCCAAATCTTAAAGCCTGATAAAGGTTCTTCAGTCTTCTCGTGATTTTCTTATTTTATTTTAAAAATGTAATACTTTTTATATTTTTTAACGGAAACATTTTAAGTTGTTTTTTTCAAAAGTGCATTATTTTTACCGTTTGGGTGTCACCTCCAAACTGGTGTCACCCGATGCAGCCCGCACCCCCTTCACCCCTCTAGTGACGCCACTGAGTCATAGTATACTGTTACCTGTAGGATGTACTTGTAGCTTAATTAATGTATAATTATAATAAATAACATATTATAATTAATTTAAGAGTTAAGAGAACTGTTCACAAAATCTTTAAATCTAAATAATCTTTAAAATTATTAAATTAGTAAGCCTTGGGCATCTAATAGTATATGAAGGTGATTTAGCTGTTGTTTTTAATTCTGAAGATTAAGGATGAGTGCAGTAGCAGTACTGATGTTGTGCCATTATGTGGCTATGCAGACCCAGTAACAATTGCAATCTGCATACAGATTCTATATTTTATTTTTAATGATATATATTGCGATATCCCTTCTTGATTCAGACAAACTTCACAAAGTTGTTGTTCCCCAGTATTTATTTAGTATCTAAACTATAGTTTTTCATCACATGTTTTGAGTTCTAAGGGCTTTTCTTGGCAAGGGTATTAAACGTCTGTCCCTTTCAAGGCATCAAAGACTGCTTGCCCAGTTAGAGCAAACTGGATTTAGCAGGAGCTTTTATTTTAATTAAATTTCGTTAGTAACAGACTGTCATTTAATTTGTTAATACCAGTAAAATCTGGATATCAATCTCTTTATTGAATAGCTTCAACTTAATCTTCAACTGTTAAACCTTAGACATAATCACATTATATATGGTTTCAAAGCCCATAATTATTTACTATAATTATAATACTTTAGATTGTAAATTACTGAGATCTAGTAAATAGATCTACTTTTACGCAGGTCATAAGTCATGATCCCTTTAAATGTTGTTCTTTTTTTGGTTACTAAAATACTTCAAAGTAGAAAGATCATTTTCTTTTACAAGTGTTTTTAACTTTACTTTCAGAGTTGTTGTTTTTTTCTATTATAATAGAAAAAACAACTCTGGACTCTGTACAAAGTGTAAATATTAATGCAAAAATATTAAACTAGAAAATTGATATTTAAACGAATAGTGATTCTTTCCATCTGAGTAAAAAATAGCTAGTTTATCAAGGAGTTAAAACTTTATTATTTTATTTTTTATTTTTTTTTCACAGGGATTAAAATACATCAATGGCAAAAAAATAATGGAGCATGATCAGGGATTTCCTACTGTCAACTCATCTCCAGCTACTGCAGGATGTCATCGTCTGCCTCAGTTACCAACAATGGGTCGTAACTTTCGAACAGCTCAGAGCAAATCCAGTGCAAAACTGAGTATTGAGTCAAAACCCAGAGAGGAAGCAGCTGTTTTGCATGTAGAAGGAACTTCTAAGATAGTGAAGATTTTAACTGATGGTATTTCAGAGTTTGCTGAATGTGATATTAAAGAAGCAACACACAATGTTTCCTCTGCTGTTGAAGATTCCAGTGTAAATGAAAATGTTAAATCCACTGAAAGCAGTCCAAAAGCACAGGTACCCCTACAAAAAAAGAGAGGTCAGAAAAAAGCTGATTCTGCTAAATCAAAGCAAGAAATCACATCAAATGTAGTTAAAGCTGAAATCTCAGGTGCATCTGATTTATCCACTAAGCAACTTAAGTCAGAAGATGTAGCTTCCAATAAAGACTCCAATGTTACCTCTTTGACACAATCTCTCTTAATGCCTCCTGCATCTGAGAATAATGTTCTCACTCCTAAAGACCAAGCAAGCAGTTATTTACTTTCTGAAGACAAGACCAAAAAAAAGAGAGAAAGCCCTTTAGAAAAGAAAAAGAGAGCATCCAAAATATGTTTATCAGACAACAAAGTTGAAGATCCAGTCAATGTGCAATCTCTAAACAACAATGTGGCACCACCAGTTGATGATAAGGCAATAGCTTCACAAGAGTTGAAAGCCGAAACACCAGTAGAAATTAAAATAGAATCAAGTAGCAAAGGCCACACTCCTCGGTGTGTGCTAATCATGCCAGCAGAGGCTCCAACAGGACCTCAGTTGGAGAAACTTAAGGCAATGGACTCTTCTACATATGATCTACAACATCCTCCTTTGTACACAGAAGGTGATATGCTGTGGGCAAAAGTCAGTGGACACCCATATTGGCCTTGCATGGTTGCAAAATGTCCTTTCTCTAAAATGTTTACTCGGATTAAAGGTAATTTTGTTGGTATTACTGTCTTAAATTACCTGACATTAATTTATAAATAGTTATTTGATAAAAACATAAATTTATCTCTCTGAAATTAAAGATATATGTCTTCTTTCTGTTTTTTTTTTGTATTTCTTACAAAGTTATTTTATTGCCATTAAATTAATTTCATTTGATAATATTTTGAAATGATAAACAAAAAAATTAAACATAATTCTTAAAGTGATCTATTTTTCACTTCTATCAAGTAGAGCTGAATTTTTTCATTAATCATTTTCTTTGATTATTTTTTTTACTAGGAGATGTCAGAATAATCCGGTCATATCATGTCCAGTTTTTTGGCAATGAAGTTGAAAGGGGTTGGGTTAATGAACCCTCTCTTATGTTGTTTGAAGGAAAGTTGAAATTTTTAAATCAGGCCCAGCTGGAGCAGCAGTGCAAAAAGGGTAGAAGTGCTTACAATCCTTTTAAAATAAACATTACTAGACGGCATGCTTGGAATATTGCTGTTGATGAGGCTGAAGGTGCTATGCCTTTATCAAAAGCTGAACGGAAATTGCAATACACTTTTGAATACGTGTTCATGGATGACCTGAAAAAAGATCAGCTCAATAAAAAGGAGTTGAAAAGTACAGTAAAAGAATTCAAACCCGCCAAGCGCAAGAGAACATCCTCAGAAGGAGTAGATTCATCTCCGCTGCTGAATAAAAACAAAAGAAGAAAGCTGGAAGTCAAGTTCCCTCCGAAAAGCACACCTGTAAAAGCAGAATTTTCTTTTGATACTTATTATGCCAAGCACAGAAGTACAGTGATAGAGAAACATCCTGAATGGGATACAACTTTTGTGTTTGAATATTTAAGACAGCAGTGGGAAAAGGAGAAAAGAAAATCACCAAAACTTGCAGTCCCATCTCCTTTACCTCAGGCTTCCATGCCTTCAACCCCTGCCACACCTTCAGATCAAGGTGAGTAAAACAAATGACTTGGAAAAATTATTAGATTGATTATTGAGTTAATTTTTTAATTTTTTTTAGTTATATTTGTAATCAATATTTTCGTACATTTCTTTTATTCTGATATCTCAGGTGGTTTAAAAAGAACTCGAACCCCGTCAAAGCTAATAAAATTACTGACTGCTGAGAGTGCAGCTAAAGCATCTCTTCTCTCTGAACAACCTGTCAAAAATAATGTATGTGGTGCTTTCTTGTTTTGTTTTTTTGTTTTTTGTTGTGTTTGTCATTTTTTTATAATGAGAATTATGGGCCATCTTTAAATATTGAGTATTTAAATCAAAGAATGGATAGGCCTGCCAATTAAAGAGGTTCTTTCCTAGACAAAAGACAAATAGTAATGGAGAAAGACAGTTGACAAAACTTGGGTGCCCTAATGTTCCAACAAACTAAGGGATAGGTGAAGGTGAAATAAATAGTTGTTGTATGAACTGTTACCATGTTTGAACTTGTATTATAAGAATGGTGTTTATGTTTGCTGGGGGCCTGGTGGATGAGTAGTGAAGCTTTGGCTTCCTAACCAATGTGTCTCAGATTCAAATCTAGATGGAGACTGGGATTTTAAATTTCTGGAGTTGTACGATGCCCTTGAATCTTCCCAACTCTAATGGGTACCTGACATCAGTTGGGGAAAGTAAAGGTGGTTGGTCATTGTCATGTAAAAAAGAGGTAATTTACTTTTTTTTTTTTTTTTTTTTTTTTATGTTTTAGGCAAGTCCTGGTCCTCCTAGGAAAAGAGGTCGTCCTTCAAAAAGTTCAATTCAATCAGAACCAGCAATAGCAACATCGTCATCACCAAGACCTTCAACTCCTGAAATGGAAGATGCTCCAGAGGAGGAAACTATTTGTTCTAAAGTTGCAGCATCTGCTCTGTCAGCACGAAAGGCCAGTCAGGAATCAGATTCAAGTACTGAGGTATTATGACCTTTAAAGTAAAACTATACAAGTGCAGTATATTTGAACTATTGTGCTATTGTTAAAGTTAGCTGTTAAATACAGCTATACAAAATCAAGCTTTTGTTTTCTCTAACCACTAAATTGAACTAAATGTGTAACGATTTGTTCAAAATTAAAATTAGGGTCTTTCATTTTTCTTTAATTTTCTCACATTTTTTTATTACCAATTAACTGTTTTTTGTTAAGTACTGTAAGACATTTTCTTTTTGAAATCCAACCTATCTCATTCAGATCTGGACAAAAATCCTTTAGATAATGGTGTAATAATAAGTAGGACATGTCAACATTTGTTTCTACACAAGCTTTCAACGTCAAGTCAGAAAAGAAAACAAGAGCACTGCATTTTTTCTTCATATGAAGACATGATTATTTTTTTTGTTATATTTCTTAAAATTGTCTCTAGAGCAAAGGCAAAGGGTTGCGTGAAAATGAGCCATATGAACTGGAGATTTTTAAACTGAACACAACTTGTAAGATAGACAAAGACAAGATCTGTGCTATTTGTGAGAAAAATGGTGATGTCATTGAATGCAGTAAAACATGTGGGCAACACTTTCATCCAGCTTGTGTCAATGTTGATGCTCAAGCTATGAATCACTATGTCTGCACTGAATGCACTACTGGTAAATTTGTATTTCATAAATAACTAAACATCTAGAGTCCAGTACCAATATTTTAGCTTTTTAATTAATTTTTTTTTGTGTGTTCTAAAGTAATTTTAATATTGTTTTTAATAAGAGTGGAGATAAAATTGTATTTGACTTTAAACATTATTTAATGTGTTCACTTTCAATAAAGAATGAAATTATCAGAAATAATCCAATATCCAATTGAATAAATTATTTTTAAAGAACTTTCTTACTTTCAGGTATACATGCTTGTTTTTCCTGCAAGAATAAAGATATGGAAACTGTCAAGTGTTCAGTTAATATGTGTAATAAATATTACCATGACGATTGTATAAGAAAGTACCGTTTGACTCGCTGGGAAAATAAAGGCTTTGTTTGTCCTTTACATACATGTGCCACATGTGCTGTAGATAATGTAAAAAATCCAAAATCTATAAAAGGTTTGTCTTTTATACATTTATATAATTGAGTAGCAGTGTCAAGTAATTTTTACAAAGCTTATATCAACCTATTCTGTCTGTCTGGTAAATTTTGCACAAGTCTTTCTTTTATCTGACAGCAAAAGAATCAATTTAAACAATTGAATCCAAAAATTAGTTAATCCAATTAGTTAATTAACTATTAGTAATAAAATTATTTTGTTTGGTATCTTGAACAAGGGAAAGAATTTGCCATTGACTGATGTGGTGGTATAAGCTAAATTAATCCCCTTTATAGGTCATCATCTGAGCCTTAGTGAACACAAACCTGAAAAATCAGTCGAGATTATAGAAATAATAAATAACTTTATAATCTTCCATGTTCATAAGCTCTCCACTAGTAGAGAAGTAACAGTGTTGGCCTCTGAAGGCATCTAAGACTCAGTCAAACTCATTAAATTCGCTGATGAATACTGCCATACTCTGTCTTATTTCAGAAGACGAAACTCAGTATCGAAGCTTGATCGAAGATACAAACTGGTGCACTGACAACTTTCTAGAACTGAATGTCACAAAAACTAAAGAACTTATTATAGATTTCAGAAATAAAAAAAGCTAAACGTGAACTGCAAATAAACACTACATCTACAGAACAAGTGAAGGCCTATAAATATCTAAGCGTTATCATAAATAACAATCTCTCTTGGGAAGACCATCTTGGAACTCTGACAAAAAAAACAGGCCGGGGACTTTTTTTTTTCTATACAAACTCAATAGCTTTAAACTAAACAAGAAGATGCTAAATACTTTTTATGGCGCGACTATACAAAATCTGCTAACATACTGAATAACTTGTTGGCAAGGCAACGCTTCATCTAACCTGTTGCGCCACCTAGAAACTATCATAAAATGGGGATCAAAAATTACACTCACATCATTAACACACTAAAAGGAACTTTTTGAACAAAAGTGTCTAAGGAAAATCGAAAAAATCTTGGAAGACAATGGCCACCCGCTCCATCAGAACTACGTCAGGTGGTTGCGAAGTGGGTGACTACTGTCAATCAAAACAAGAACAGAGCGGTACAAAAACTCGTTCATACCTGGCTCGGTCAGACTATATCAACTCCACTCGTTTACCAGGAAACATGAAAAGGACCAAGATGGCTTTGTGTAGTCGCTGAATGAACTTTTTATGTTGTGTCTGTTGTATTTATGTGTATGTTTCTGTTGTGTTGTCTTTATATGAGAAAAAAGTCCTTGTAACCAACAAATTTCCATAAGGATCAGTTTTAGCAGTTTTAGTCTTAGACTTAGTTTGAATTCAGTTCTTTCCCTTTTTTTTTAAATATAAATGTTTTTTTTATTGTCTAGATCTATTAAAAATTTAATTACATGACTGATCCAAAACTAGTTGATGCAAATACGCTTAATATAGGCTTGGTGTTGTTTTTTTTTAATTTTTATTTGGTAAAATATGTTAAACTAAAATATATATGTTTAATTTGTGTATTGTTTTTGTTCTCGTAGGTCGATTTTTTAGGTGCATACGTTGTCCTACAGCCTACCATGTTGGGGATTTCTGTATAGCTGCTGGCAGCCAGAACCTTGCTGGTACCTACATGTTGTGTAGTGATCATTTTCAGCCCAACAGGTCCCTAAGCTGTCATTCTCGTCTGAATATAACTTGGTGCTTTAGTTGTAGTAAAGGTGAGACTAGACATTTGTGAACTCTTTGTTCAAATATTTCTATTATTTTAGAATTAGATTAGTGCTTTTCAAGACTCAGTAGAAAAAAAAAATATTAATTAATAATATTTGGTCTCAACCCATTTTTTTTTTTTTTTCAACATTTGTGATTTTTAAATTGATTAGTTCATTAAACTGTATCTAGCTTAAGATAGGTTCAAAGGTTACAGGTTGTCCATTAAAATGCCTGCTCTTTATAAAAAAATAAAATTTACATATATTTGAAAACACAATTTTTGTTTAAAACATTACCAAAATGAAGTATGCAATAGTTTTCAACTTTATAGTGTTTACCTTTTTATTTCTTTTTTTTTATTGATGTGAGAGTGAATTCTCTTTATTTTGGTTGTAAGTTGAATGCAAGACCATCACATTTTTTTTAAAATAAAAAAGATAACATTGTGTTAGCAGACATGCCTACAGTCCCGCATTATGCAGAACCGTACCGCAAAAGCATCCAAAAAGCGCACGTCCTGCATTCACAATTTTTTGTTCCGCCAAGT
Source organism: Biomphalaria pfeifferi (assembly GCA_030265305.1). Classification (NCBI taxonomy): domain Eukaryota; kingdom Metazoa; phylum Mollusca; class Gastropoda; family Planorbidae; genus Biomphalaria; species Biomphalaria pfeifferi. The sequence goes on along the minus strand of JASAOG010000081.1, from coordinate 2,630,737 downwards.
CTGAATTCCGACACGAAAAAAAATCTCAGATTTTTCATTATTTATTAATAGTGCGAAATGAAAATACTGAATGCAAAATAAAATATATATATAGGTCTGTGTTTATTGTTTACATTTCATCTCCTCCTGGACCCTGTGTCCTAAATTTACGAAGATATAGTTGAGCTAGATCTAGTACTCTAGGCTTTAAGGCTTTAGGTCTAGATACTAACTAGATCTATTCTTATAATCTAGACTAGTAAGTGCTATTAAGCCAAATGTTCCATTTAAATCCCTTTCTTTTCCAGACAAAGGCTCTACTAGTCTAGACTAGATCTTGAGTCTTGATCTATTCTAACAGTAACACTAATGAACTCTAAATCTAGATCTAGATCTATCTACAGAAATAGACTTAGAAGGTGATAGATCTCTAGATTTCTATGTATCATTATGTAATAAATTTAATTCTCAATAAGTCCATAGATCTAGACATAAATATTTAGATCTATAATATAATAATTATGATCTGTGTTCTAGGACAGAAGACTTATTAGATGTAGGTCTAGTCCTAGGTTAGCAGACAGACTCTTAAATTATTTTAGATCTAGAATAGAGACTTCTAGAGCAATTAGAGTAGAGCCATAGAAAAGGATAGATAATCAATTAGATCTTGAATAATCTAGCTCTAGTCATTAGATTTAGATCTAGTAGTAACAAATAAAAATAGTAACATTTGAGTCTAGGTCATAAGAATACATTTTTTAGAATACATTTTTTTTTTTTAGAATTCATCATATAGGAGTTAGAACCAATTGATTTCAAACAAAGGACATAATTATGAATTAAAGGTTTTCTTATTTTTAATTATATTATACTATTTACATCTAATTTATAAGAATCAAACTAGTATTGTTATTAAAGTAATATAATTGAAGTTTTATTTATATTGCACACAGTATGGCTGACAAACATAAACGCGTTTATGTTCCACATTGGGGCCCAAAATTCCACATTTTCAACCTGAATGTTTCACATTCTGGTTCATGTCTGTGTTAGAGGTTTACACTATCTTAGTGTATTTGTTCATCTTTTATGAAATTTATAAAGTGACGAAATGTGTTAAGTGTTGTGATTTTCATTATTTATGGATTAAATATATAATTAAAAGGTTGAACCTTTCAGTATATCAATTTTGTATGTATCATTTATATTTATATAATATCTTTATCTATTCTCAATTAACACTTAATGAAAAAAATATTTTCTTCATAATTTATTTCATTTATTACACCTTTGAAGTCTATTTATTTTCCTATAAAATCAATTATGTTAAATTATTTAATAAAATTAAAACGTTTTTATTTTTTGTAACACTACAACATTGCACATTTTTTTTTATTCGAAAAAAAGAAATTTCTATCGAAACAATACGCACTGAAAGAGTTAAATAAAAAGCTGTTGATTACTGTAAAGCTATATTTATTATGTAGGCAGTTACATTTGTATATTTTTTCCTTCCTATTTTTTAAAGAAAAGTTAAAAAATTTAAACTTTTCTAATATAATAATTATGGAAAAATACAAAATTCTATTGCTTCTAAATAATCATTTGTTCATGATTTGGATTTAGGAGGAACATTACTTTGCTGTGAGACATGCCCTGCTGCCTTCCATGCAGAGTGTGTGAAGGTTGAGAAAACTCCAGAAGAGGCCTGGTTCTGTATGGACTGTGCAGCTGGGAGAAAGCCTCTATATGGAAACATTGTTTGGATCAAAGTTGGGAACTACAGGTGATATTTAGTTCTTCTCTTGGTACATGATAAGAAAAACTGGTTATATCATTTTTTTTTAATGTTTACTTGTTCATTGTTAGGGGTATATTTAAAAAAATAAAACATCTTAGTAGTATTGTTTTACGGAAATCTTGAAAAAAAACATTCTTACTGGCAGATGGTGGCCAGGAGAAATCTGTCACCCAAGACATGTTCCTTTAAACATTCAAGAAAAAGCACATCAAGTTGGGGAGTTTCCTGTTAGATTTTTTGGATCTCATGACTATTATTGGATTCACAGAGGAAGGTGAGTTGTAGGCAGTAGTAATATTAGTGTTATTAGTTAGATAATTCACATTTATAATATTAGTGTTATTATTTAGAGTGTTATAACTGTTTAAACTAGAATTTTTACTGCAATGTATTTTTGTTGATAGTAGTATTAGTGTAAGTATCACTTAACACTTTTGTAAAAATAATACAGGTTGTGCTTCATTACATGCCCATCTATTATCACTTTTTTTTACTTAATTATTATATGCACGTCCATATTGTATTAAGTTAAATTTTTATAGACTATCTAATTCGTTTTTCCCCAGGGTATTTTTGTTCCAGGAAGGAGATAAGGGCAGTAAAGAAGGTTCTTCAAGGGGATTGTTCAAAATTTACATGAAAGGTGTGAATGAAGCAACAGAAGCCTTCAAGTTGTGGACTGCAGCTAAAGCTAAAAAAGTTGAACAAGAACAGGAGCGTAGCGACAAAAAGCCTGCACCTTATAAATTTATAAAGGTTTTTTTTTTCTTTTTATTTAATTATTTATGTAAAAAAAAGAGTAGTTAATGTTGTGTTGGCTTCTTTTTTAGTGCATCATTGCAACTCTTAAAAAATAACCTCTATACTATACTGAGATATTTAACTGTAGAGACTGTACTAAAAACACACTAATTTTGACAAATAATAGAACAAACTCTTGAAAATTTAACTATTTTTTCCTCACATTGTTGAGGACATCTTTTATTTAAGAATAGTTTATTTTATTTATTTTTTTTTGTACAGAGTAATGTACCTATAGGAAATGTCCAGATTTGCAAAGCAGAACTTTCAGAGATTCCACGGTGTGAATGCAAGCCAGATCAAGAGGATGCATGTACCACAGACTGTCTAAACAGAATGATGATGTACGAGTGCCATCCAACTGTTTGTCCTGCAGGAGAAAAGTGCCATAATCAACGATTTCAGAAGCGACAATACCCAGAATGTGAACCTTTTAAAAGTGAAAGTCGTGGATGGGGTCTAAGATGTTTAGAAGATATTAAAAAGGTACTTATTGTATTTTAAATTTTAATTATGTTGAGTCAGATTTGTACTCTTAAATTTACTGTAATTCTTATTAGCTATATATTTACTTAAAGGTATGGCCCAATCATTCCGATCTCACAATACCTTGTCTGGCTTTACCAACTGTTGTTGTATACAAGACATTGATTTTTGTTAGTTCTAGAGAGTTGGGATTAAGGCTGTCTTCGTACAGACCATAAAGTATTAGTTTACATATTGATTTTTTTTTTCTAAATATTTTGACTGCGATAAACTTGATTGGTTAGATTTTTGTTGACAGTTTTGATAGGTTCTCTTCCCTTCCTCTATTGCAGTTTGTAGTGTCAACTAGTCAAGTCCATTCTTTTTATCCTAAAAAAAAAATTTTTTCTTGGTGCTGATGGCTTAACATTTTTTAAAATATATATATTGATGCTTGATTCTGAATAATTTTTTGTTTTGAGATGAGAGAACAAACTGCTCGATTCTAATTGCTTTATGTTTCTGTAGGGACAGTTTGTATTAGAATATGTTGGAGATCTTATTGATGAAGAAGAGTGCAAGAGAAGAATAGAACAAGCACATGAAGATAATATAACTAATTTTTACATGCTTACAATGGACAAAAATAGGTAATGATTTTGTACTTGTGTAACTAAAACCCTTTATTTTTTTTTTATTTTTTTTAACTTTAGCATTTTTTAAAAAATAATTCTCTTTATCTCCTAGAATAATTGATGCTGGTCCAAAGGGCAACTTTTCACGCTTCATGAACCATAGTTGTTGCCCCAATCTAGAAACCCAAAAATGGACTGTAAATGGAGATATTAGAGTTGGACTTTTTGCACTTTGTGATATTCCTAAAGGTTGGTTTCACACTTTTGCACAGTACCTATTTTTACACACCATCTCATTTTTTTTTTTTTTATACTTACCAGTAATTCTTTTGTGCTTTATCAATATATTTTGTGTTTTCCTATTTTTCAAAATGAAAAATGAAGGGTTGCCACTAGAACATGAAAAATGCATAGAATTTTAGCCAAAATAATACTAGAAACCATGGGAAAGACATTTTTCCTTTTAAAGAAAAATAAAACCTGGAATTTTAATATTAGAATATTTTTAATCACTTAAAAATAAAATAAACGCCATTAAAGTTTAAAGCTAGGTTAAGAAATCTAGATGTACACCTTGGTTATTTATTTTTATTTTGGAAGACTAATGGGCTTTCATTTGTCAGTTGAATAATAGTGAAATTCTAGAGGCTTTGGAAAGTTGTTAAAGATATTCTCTTTCTTTCACATGGTCAAGCAACTGTAGAGCAGTTTCTCCACCTATAAGGAGTGATCTGCCACTAAAAACTTATCAGAGGAAAGGGATGTTTTTGAAGATTTTCATACATGTTGAAAAATTGTAAATGGCTAGCTTTTTGGTGTATCTGGTGTACAAAATAAACAGTGTTAAGCTGTGATGTTTTTTAAAATGTGCATTGTAATTGTTTTGCACTTTTTAATATAAAGCTTGGTAAAATACTTAGAGTACCCCAGACTTTTATATCCTAACCTGTAATTTAAGCAATTACTGTAGCAACTCTGTAGATATATTGTCAAGTAGTAATAATAAATCTTGTTTAATTTTTTCTCTTTCTTCTTTTTAAGAAAAATAATGTGTAACATTTTTTTTTCCTGATTAGGTTCTGAGTTAACATTCAACTACAATCTGGAATGTTTGGGAAATGAAAAGAAAGCCTGTGCATGCGGATCTGATAATTGCAGTGGATTTTTAGGTGTAAGACCCAAGGTACTTATATAATATTGTTTCCAACGTATTCATACAAAAAATTTCAAAAAAAAAAATTATGTCAAAGTATGCAACTTTTTTTTTTTTTTTTCAATTCAGACTGCAGCAGCCACTGCAAATGAGAAGAAGGCCAAAGAACTTAAAAAGAAACGCAGAAAGAAAAAGTTGGATCCTCGTAAGGAGCATGATGATGATTGCTTCCGTTGTGGTGAAGGTGGAGAACTTGTCATGTGTGATAAGGGAAACTGTCCCAAGGTGTATCACCTTCAGTGTCTCAAGCTCACCAAACCTCCATCAGGTATTAATAATTACAGCTTGTGGAATGAAAAAAACATTATTCTTCAAATTATTGCCTATTTTGTTAACATCAAAGCTGTAGCTGTGATAATTACCTTTTTGTTTCATTCTTTTTTCTTATAAAGTTGTCAATCATTTTTGTAATATTTAATTGTTACAATTGTGTTTCATAACATATTCAACTTAGCTGACTAACTTTTATACATTTTAATTGTATCTTTAGGAAAATGGCTATGCCCGTGGCACCATTGTGATGAATGTGGCAAAATGGCTTCAGTAAAGTGTGTTGAATGTCCTAACTCTTACTGCAATGCACACTTAATAGGGAACATATTCAAAGTGGATGGATTGGACATTTGCTGTGACCATACCGACATCATAGAGGGCTCTGCAGAGCGCACAGAGATAACTGGCACTAATGGGGCAAGATCAGAAGCAGACTCCAATTCAAATGAAAGTGATGCAGCAGAAATGGGAAAGGATGAACCTGTGAAAGACTCAACCCCTAAGATACATGATGACAAAGAAGACAGTAATGACACTGAGAGTAAATCCAATGTTAAGGTTCAGGCTGGTAGAGCCACTGGAGCTAAAACAAAGAGTACTGGTAATGAAAAGCTACTTCAGACAAATACCAAGTTTTGCAATGCTGATGTTAACACTATAGCCACGTTTGATCATTTACCACCAATGCAAGCTCCTGTCAAAAATGGTGAATCCTCTAAGGGAAATGTAACTCGCACTAAAGCCAGGTATCGGGCCAGATTGAGTCAAGCGAAAGGTGCAGTTTCTAAGACTCTAACTGCTGTAAATAGTGGTTCAGAAGCAGCCATGTCTTTAGTGACTAATGAAAGTGATGATAATGATAGTATTTCCGATCTTGTGATTGATCTTCCCTAGAAATCAAGTTACACATTTGAAACAAATATCTTCTACTAATGTATATTATTTATCATTCATTTGATTTAATGTTTTTTTTTTAATTATGGAGTTAAGTACTTTGTGTATAAAAATTGTTTTTATTTATTTTTTTTATCAAATGCTATTGCTACTTCTTGAGTAATCCTCATGGAACCTCAGGCTAGAGATCAAAGAAAAGACTTTAAGAATACCAATGAATTAGGACATTTTGTGATGAATTTTTATGACTTTTAAAAAATTTTTCCTTATTTTTTTAGACTTTAATCTTGTGAGTGGTTTTATGTACAACTAATAGTAAACTAAGTGGCATTTACTCATTTATGTTACTGGCAATACAATTGTAAAACAGAGATTAGCAAGGATCATGTTGATTACCCAACTATTCTCATTTAATCAGAGCAAAAGAATGCCTTTCAATTTCGTTGTTTAGGCTGTATCATGATCTAAAGTTGAAAAATGGTCAATGTCTATTCACCAGAGTAAAACAAAAGCTAGCAATCTAAGTTGCTAATGGATTTTTTTTCTCTTTGGGCTAATATCTTATTCTAAAACCATTGTTTGGTTGCTGTGTAAACAAAAGATATTATTTTATTATTAGACATCATTTCAATGCTACATTAGCAACAATGTTGCTACTTCTGTGAAAAGAAGTTGCTAATTGTAGCGCTTTCTCTTCATTATGCTAGGCCTCTTTTTTTGTTTTTAATTTGTTGTATTCTAAATAATATTTAGCATGCATAAAAATGAATTCACTTTTTAAAATGCTTCCGTTATTCAATTATTTATATGTATGTCATTAAGTATTTCAATTTTGGGGGCTCACAAAAAGGAAGTTGTTTATTTTTAATTGATAAGGTTGCTTTAGGACTAAAATCATTTTGACATAATATTCTCCACACCAATTTTTTTTTAGAAGGCTGCTGAATATTTCTTTATTCCAAAAGTGTAAACATTGGTCATACATGTGCATACCGGTATTAACTAAACTTGTCTATTTGTTCACAAAAAAAAAAGGATATAATTTTATTTTAATTACATTTTGTGCTAATTTTTTTTTTTTCAAAAGAATAATTTGTTACATTTAAAATTGTTCTAAAAAGCTACATAAAAAGAAAAAAAAATAACATTCCAAAACTCACATTCAGTTGCTTTAAATTTTGTTCTATCTAGAATCTATTTTAATAGCATTTGTTTTTAAATTAATAAAATTTGGATCTTGTTGAGAAATTATTCTACAAAAGTTTTAGTTTAGAACTTTTTATGTTGGAATTCTTCTTTTATTATAAAACTTTTTCAAGTCAGACTTTGTTCTAAGCCATTTCATCAACTCTTTTTTTTTTTTTTTACATCACAGAAACTGAAATCTAACATGCACATAATTATTCTCATCCCTTAAAGTTTCAATTATTCCATAAATGTCACTATTTGTATTGTTGTGTGGTTCTTTCTTCAATTGTCATTCAAAATGTTTCAGGGCATAAGTTTGTTGTATGTTTGTGTATATACATATATATCTATTTAATGTTGATCTATAAAGATCAGTGAAATGGAATGAAATTCTAGATCAACTTGTCATTCATTCTGCTGTTGTGCAACTAATGCTGTTTGTGCTCTTATTGAAGTTATGTGATGCAATACTGAAATGTACCTCACCCTTGTTGCTGTTATCTGTACATTCTTAAGCAAATGATTATGAATGTTACCTTACCTTTCCTTAGAAAAGAATTCCAGTTTTTTTTTTTTTTTTTTGTCAAATTATGAATTGGGTACAGGCATTTGCTGAGAATTTTATTTGAATTATGTCTTTAAAAACTAAAATATTTTATTATATCAAAATAAGTTCTATTGCACTAATGTGTCATTTCTTTTTCTAGTTGTTCATTAAGCAATTGGAAGACTTGTTCTCATTTTATGAGATTCTCCCCAGACAACTTTAAGATTCAGTTTTCCCTCCACAAAAGGGCAAACAGTTATGCTTTATAACCAAAAATAAAATAAACCCATTCAACATTAGTGAACTTTTGTTTTGTAGGTTCCTTTCTAAAATTGATTACTACTGCTACCACTCACACACAAATAATTTTATTGTAAGCTCCTTCCTCATAAAAGAGAACTACAACTCTAAATCTGAACTTACAATTTTTCCATAATAAAAAAAAAAACAACCAGTTTTCAAAGTAATTTAAATTAAATATTGGTATTTTTAAAAAAACCAAAAGACTTGTTTTAAGGTACAAGCACATTATAGCAGTTAACTTTTGTCCCACACCACTCAATAACACAATATCAATGCTGAAAGTTCACACACAAAACTATCTAAAAGCCAATCTTTAACTTTTTTTTTTTCATAATGGAAAACTTATCTTTATATTAAGCTATATAACTTTAACCTTTCCTGAAGAAGAAAAGTTAGTGTGGACAATTACATTTTACTTGTGAATATTCTTTGTTAAATATTTGTGCCATTTTTGTGGACATCACAAAGAGTTGTAATTCTAATGTTGAAACAGTCATGTATGTAAGTTATTGCAGCCTGTTTTATTGTATAATTACAGTAAAGAGAGTAACATTAAAACTAATTTCTTCCATTTTACATGTGTATTTTTGTGTTTAGTTGAATATGCTGACTCAATAGTTGACTATGCAAGTTTAATGTGCATGAAAAGACTAACTGTAACCTTTAATGAATTTAATGTAATACATTTCATCAATCAAACACAAGTTGTGTTGTTTGTTTGTTTTTTTTTTTTGTTGACTAATTGAGCATATTGACATTGTACATATTTGACATTTCTTTGATCCAAGTTAAAAGAAATAAATTTGAAATAGCCTTTCTCAGTTGATACTATTGTTTTTTTAAGCTAACACAGGAAGTAATTATATTTATGTAAGCCTACATTAGTATGGAATGTAGATCCATCTTAAAATCTAATAAGAATAAAACATTTTCATATTGTGACAACTCAATTTGTCTACTAGACTAGATAATAGGCAATACATAGACAAGTAAAAAAATACTGAAATTGGAATAATCAAATTGCTAGTTAATATATGGTAATTTTAAATGTTGGGTTGTTTAAAACAATGCGCCAAAACCATTGCTATAGTATATATTTCAAAATTGTAATAAACCAAATGATACATAGCATAAAATTTGTATACAAATTTTTATTTTATGCTTTACAAATGCTCAATGGGACACCACCACTAGTGGCACAGATATCAAGCTGATACGAAAATTCCTCCCAAATGGACTTCAGGATGTCCAAGTTCACTGTGTTAACTGTAGAGCTATTATTGGATCTTTCATGTCATTGATATTTACTGGCCATGGTGGAACAAACTTACCCCCAGAGGAAAAAAAAAAGTTGCACACGATGAGGTCAGGGGACCTGGCAGGTCAAGCGCAGCGAGCAATATCTTTTGCACTTCTACCAATCCACCACTAAGTCTCCATTTTGAGAGTAAATACGTGATTTTCCTACAAAGACAAGTTAAAATTGACACCCAGTTACTACTCCTGTATCAAATGACCACTAATTCAGTCCATTACAATGCTTACAAAATGAATAAGTGTGAGATGATTTGCAGCATTCTTTTTCAATCCCCCTGTAACTAGCTACTGAAGCATGCAGGGGAAAAAAACAATTTTATCTGCATTGACAGGAGTACTAAAATTTGTATTGAAATCATGCTGGCACATAAAAACCGTGTTATTAATTTAAGTTTTTAAACAAAACATGATGTTTTTAAAAATTTACATTTATTATAACAAAATAAATTGAAATTCTTAGAAAGTCTATGACATTAAATCGCATCTTTTTGTTATGCCTTCTATGTGATTTATTCAATTAATTTCAAAGAATACTAAGGAATGTATGATCATTGTTTAAAGAATATTAACTATGTGGAATATTAACTTGTGTGGTACTATCATGACACAAGGGATGTGAAAAAAAAAGGAAGAGAGGCAGGTACAAGAAATGATAGGAAAACAACTGCAAGGAATGGTCGGGACTTAGGCTGTATGAGGCACTAAGGATGAAAAAAAAAGTTATTTGTGGAGCCAACAATACCCCCCAAGAGATTTTGGCACAGGTCTGTATCAGGAATAATTAAATTCTGATATCACAAATGACAATGAGACAGGAATTAAAATATCACAAAAGTTTAATACAATTATGGAAAATTTCCTACGTTTCAGTAGTTTTTATTGAACAAAAAAAATATTAAATAGAAATTAAAAGTGAAATCTTTTCTCTTTGAAAAATGAAAACTAAATATCAGTAAATGATAATATTCATCTCTATTAAAGTCATCTTACTTGCAAAATTACCTATCTTTTTTTAAAAAGATCTAAATGCAGCACTATAAAACTTATACCTCGTGCAGTTGCAGAAGCATCTTTAAGTTGTTGTTTAGATCGTTCTGTCAAGTACTTAAATCCATGTAACACAACTGTAGCAATGTTACAAGAATAACCCAAACCAACACAAAGACTGAATGATGTGAGAGAGCGCAGAGTAGTACTTAATGATTGGAACAGCGCTGTTACACCAATGGAGGTAATGTTACAGTTATATAAACATTGTAGCCCCTCCAAATTGTGAGAGCACTGAACTAAAGCCAGCAAGGCAGCATCACCAAAAGTTGTTTCCCCCTCAGTGCTCTGGGAGGGAGTGGAGGAAATTCCAAGATGTCTCAGATTTGGGCAACATTTGGCCAGAGTAATGATTAGATTGTCAGTCAAGTGTTTAGAACCATCAAGTGAGACATAGGTTAGATCTGGACACTCTCTAATAATTTCTTGAAGATATTTCTCCTTGGCTAAGGAATATTTTAATGAAAGCTTTTTCAAATGGCAATGGCTGATTTTAACTGGAGTGCATGTTACAGCTTCAGGATACATGAAGCAAGCATCACAACTGCTGCTCAGACTGGAAGATTCTGGACTGCTTAAATTATTGAACAAAACATGTTGCATTTCTAGCTCCTCAGCACTAAGGGTCATGTCAATGAAAGGAATATCCTCCTCTCTAGGGCATAGATCCACATGATTGTTTTCAATCTCAGTTGAAACACTGGTCGACATTGCACTTGTTGCTAGAGAGATTTCCGGTGATTTATGGTCCAAAATGACTTCATCAAGATTAGAACATTTGGTAACCAAACCTATCATATATCTATGATCTATTAATGTGTCTTGCAGACTCACCTTTTTCAAACGTAAGCAATGCTTGGATAAAGCAAAAAGTGAATTTTTGGTTAACCGGTGACACTGAGAAAAGTTCAAGTCTTCTAAGAAAAGACAATGTTTGGCAAGAAATATGACACTGTCATCATCAATGTTAGAACATGGCACATGCAACTTTGTTAGCAATGTGCATTTTTCAGCAATGATTTGCAGCTGCAAGCCACACAATGAGTTGAAGAAGTTTGTCAAGTTATACTCTAGTACATCTTCACAACTAATCTCCAGCTCCAGTTCTTTTAACTTAGGTGAAAACTCACTGATGGCTATTGTATCATCCAGATGAATGTTTTTTCCACCAACAGTTAAATGAAGTAAGTTAGGAAAATGTGGGAGAACAAAGTCTAAATATGGTCCAGTCTGTTGCCTGTCATGAAGACCAAGATGTGTAATGTATTGCCCACAAAGGTTAGATGAAGTGAAAGAATCTGCAGTCATATTTGTAGACCAGGTCAAAGAAAGTTTTCTCAACTTCGTACAATATTTAAAAAACTGAGATAAGACGTCACAATCCAAATCAGCTACCAAAGTATGTAATTCTACAGCCTCAAGGTGTTGGCAATGTCTGGGAACTTTCATAACAATGAGCTTATTAATTAGTCGATCCGAGTTAATATCTCTTGATTTTGAATCATGATAAACCAGACATTTTAAATTCGGAAGATGAATAGCTTCATCTAATACTTGTGCTAATGTAATTTTTGTATGAACTAAGATAAGTTCTTCTATGTCAGGATGGTTTGTTAGGGCAACACGGAGGTTTCTAGAAGAAACATCACTGTAGGAGTAATCTATGGATTTAAGTTTTTCAAATTTCACTTTGTTCTTTCGCTTCCAACATGACCCAAATAGTTCATAAATTCCACCATTGACTGGTATATTACTAAAAGTCAAATGTTCCAAACAACTGTGAACTTCTCTCAGCATCACTTTGATGCCGGACTGAATGCTGTCTGTACTTCTAAAACATTTGATCAGTGACAGATCTATATTAGACCACAATGTAGAGTCTGAAGATAAATGATACCAGCGCCAGCAAGTACATCTGACTCCTGATAACAAATCGATGAAAGAAAGTTTTGAAAAAATCTGTAAAAGTATCTCATCAGGCAAGTTTTCCATGTTGTCTGAAAGAAACAAAAAAAGAAATTTAATTTTACTCTGGCAAAAACCATTTTTATACATTTTCAGTTGAAAAACCAAGCTTTTTTATTTTAAAAATTGAATTACATAGAATGCCAAAGCAAGATATAGATGGAGTTTATTAAATTAAGATGTGATGCTCTGTTATGTTTATAAAAGTTTAGGGCTAGTAGCGGATTTTTGTCCTCACATGAGATCTACCATGTAATGATAATGCAAAGAGCAATCCACAAGTTGTAATTTATAAACTGTAATTTAAATAAATCTCTATCTAACAATAATCTCTGAAATTCAACTGAAATAGATTTTAGCCAAATGATAATGAAATAATCTGAATTAAACCATGACTTTATCCTTGTGTCTCTTTATCTAATTACTCTTACCATTGCTTATTGTTTATTTTTTAACATTTCTTGATGTTACAAGAATTTTTTTCCATTCAAGATGTTAGTTTTCTACACTTTGATATATATATGATATCATTCTAGTTAAAATGTTTTAGATCTATATTAAATAATGTTCATTTCTAGGCCAATGGTATTTGCCAAAAAGGCATGTGTATACTATCTACTACACAGAATACTAATTGCTGGTCTTCAAGATCTTTTAAGCATAAAAATAGAGCCTAGTCATCAAACTAGAAATGATAGAATATTATTAAGAAATCAAATATTTTATTAAAATTAATAAAATATTCTATATGATTTATTTTATCTATATAGACCTATATACACTATAGACTAGTAGGGGGTCGGCAACCTGCAGCTCGTGAGCCACATTCGGCTCTTTGGATGTGAATCTGCTGCTCTTTAGTTCTATACGTAAATATTATTTATTTTATCGAAAAATAAAACATTTTAAAATGTTATGATTCGATTAACGAGTTTTAGGCACCAATTCTATCTCTCAGTCACTTGTACTTGCTTTTCAGCACACCCCTTCCTCATGTCATGAAATGTAATATATTTGCTGATGAAAGATATTCAACTTTCTTCAGCTTTATCACTTGATATAGATGAGTCTTGTGACATAAAAGACACAGCACTAGTTGGCCTTGTTGTCAGGTATGTCTTCCCAAGGTCCAAAAGAAGAACTTCTAGGATTGCTACCGATCTCGTGACAAACTAGAGGAGAAGATACAACTAATGTATTGCAAAAATACCTTGAAGACAATATTATCGATATAAATAAAATCATTTCAATAGCAACTGATGGAGCCAGAAGCATGAAGGGAAAAAATAAAGGGGCAACTAAAATTTTTGGCGCAAAATAAACCTCCAAATTCTTACGTTTCATTGCATAATACACCAAGAAGCGCTTTGTGCCCAAACATTTCTGGCCGAAATAGTTGAGGTCATGAATTTGGTAATCAAGATTTTTAACAGCATCTTGTCAAAAGCACTCTATCATCGTCAGTTTAAAAGAATTTGTAATGAAATGGAGACTCATTCTTTATAATAAAGTGCGATGGCTTTCCAAAGGTATGGTATTGAAATGTTTTGCTTGGTGCTTGAATGTAATTTATACATTTCTAAATGAAAACAAAAAGCATTAATCACCCTGAATTAGATGACAAGAAATGGTTGCACAAATTTTATTTTACGGTGGATATAACAGTGAAATTAAATGAGCTGAATCTAAAGCTGCAAGGAAAGGGAAAGCCAGCCTCTGCAAACTCCACCCCATGACACAACTAATCTAAAGAACCTGACAACTCAGGGCTCCAAAGTAACAGTAACAGTTTAATTTCAAAGACATCACAGCCAAACTGTACAATTGGCAACAGCATTTACACTGACTGTACAAAAATGTTGCCTCTGTCACAGACCGTCTACACACACCATGCTGTTCCGACTTCGCCTCCTACTGGTCACATTGACTCGCAACACATTCGCTCTTATATATGGTCCCTACAGGCCTTCTAGAACGGGATGGAACAATGCTTGACCACTCAGGTTGATCACATTTGCCGTGACTTGTGTGTGTAATATTTACAACACAGGTCCTTGCCGAACTGGCATCTACTGTCACTTGTTGACCGCTCGTCTAGCGCTGGCCTGGGGCGATTTGTGTAGTCTAAAATCACACAGCAATACCCACCTCTGTGTCACCACCAGGTTCATAACAATATAAATACTACATCTAGACTCTATGTATAAGTAATAAGAAATCTATAATAGATATAGTATAGACACACTAAAAAGTCTAGATCTATTCTATAAGTATAATAAAATATAAAAAAATAGTTTACGACTCATCATATTATAGTATACTAATTTATGTATACTAGTATACTAAGTAATAGATCTATACATTTGCCAGTTGGAGGACAATTGCATCCTGAAAGTCATTCTCTACAGGCAACTTGTGTCTGGCTCAAGAAAAACTGCTCACCCTCATCTCTGTTACATGGATGTAATAAAATGGGACCTCAAAATAATGAACATTGATACTGACCATAGGGGGGACATAGCCCTAGACCGCACTTTAGGTGGAGAGAGACGGTGATCAAAAAAGCTATGGACAGTGAAAAAACATGGGCCTCAGCTCTGGAAGAAAAGCAAGCAATACAAAAAATAGCCAACTCCTCTACCACCTTAACATGCGATATTTTTGGACAGGAGTGTAGCTCCAAAATAGGGCTCCACAGTCACATGAAAAAGTATTCAAAATGAACCATAGTCGCTCTATGACTGAAGGAGGCCAAGATCTATACTAGTAGTAGTAGATCTAGAGCAGGGGTTCTCAGCCTGTGGGTCGCGACCCCCTTGGGGGTCAATTGACGATTTGCCAGGGGTGCCAAAGACCAATGAAAAAATGGATTGTTGTCTATTCTTCAATTGCTGTGTGTGTGCCGGGGGGGGGGGGGGGGTTGCAGCTAGGTGGGGGATTGTAAATAGAGGTCGCAGAGCATAAAAGGTTGAGAACCGCTGATCTAGAGTCTATATGATAAGATTCTAGATTAATATAGATCTATATCATAATTTCAGGATATCTACATGACTTGAATTGTTGAATTCCACTGACTCATATAATAGTCATAGATCTAGATTTTCTTAAGAATCTTCTATAGATCTAGACGTAGAGTAGTTTATTTAATCCGGACATTACATGAATTCGAACACTCACTGTATTTGTGGTCATTAAATCTTTATTTTGATATTTAATAACAAAACTAGCACGCTGTATAATGTGCTTGTCCATTTTGAATTTCCAATGTTTCTAACCCAATTTCCTTCCATTTAGTTGTCTTTTTATGTAAGAAAAAAGAATTTCAAATTTGTAAGTAAGGTTGTTGCTTTTTCCTATGCTACCAAGATGACTTTACCTCTTCCTAGGGTTAAGACTATATTTTTTGGTTGGCTAAGTCTATGATAGTGACCCCGGCAATATTTAATGTTTTTGGAGCTGATTTATTTGATTCATAAGCCAAGTTGTTTGATTCCAAACAAAAAAATTTAATAAGGTGTTTGTATTAAATTACGATTTTCTTACCAAAATTTATTTCAAACAGCCAGTTTTGGACATCAATGTTAATGATCTAATATTATATTTGTTTGTTTGTTTGTTGTTGTTTTTTTATATAGAGAATAAATGGGCAAATGTTTAAAGTGAGCTTGGTACATTGAATGAAAATAAATAATTAGATCTAGACCTACTAGATCAGGAGTTCTCAACTGTGGGTCACGACCCCTTTGGGGATCGAATGGCAATTCGCCAGGGGTTGCCTAAGACCATCGAAAGCGTGGATTTTTTGTGTGTCTATTCTAGCGTATGTAACTTAATATTGTACAAAGTTTTTACATTGCTATTCAAGAAAGGAAAACTAAATCAGAATGATTTCAAATAATTTAATTGTTATATATATATATATATATTTAACAGTTTAAATTAATGTAAACGTAGTGGAATCATAAATATTATTTCAAAGTCAACGCTGTGACGAAATTGAAAAGCGATTTTTTTATAGTTAATAATAGGTTGTTGTTTAATAGTCCATGTTATTAAAGTGAATGATTTCCATCATGGAACAGTCCATGACAATAAATCTACCACAAAAGAACATCGAGAACAGAAAATGTTTTGTTGCTTTAAGGTTTAGCTTTACTTCAATAGTCCAATTGAAAAATTCCAGTGCGTCATTTGTAAGGATGTTCTATAAGCAGAATCTATGTAACAGCAAAGTTATTTTGATACTTAACATCCGGGCTTTTCCGACATGAAGACCAAATAATGTACTGATACATTTAGGTGTATAAATGAAGACATTTTAAAGAAGAGTTTATCTTTGCAAACCACTTGAAACAACATGAGATAAGTACCAGAAAAATGTTTATAAATTTTTGGAAAAGTAGAAAATCTCATTGAAAACTATTATTGATGGTGCTACACGCTTCTTGTATGTCTGTCTGGATTTAAACACTTGATACAGAATGAGTTACCATAAGTTATTGAAACTCACTGTTTATTAATCAATGAATATTAGTAACGAAGACACTGCTACAAGAATAAAAGAAGCAATGAAAAACTTCATCAAAAAGACCAAATGCAACTCGATTTGTCTGAAAAAAAAAATCTGATCCTCTCCAATGAAATTTCAAATTGACAAACAAAATTTGACGAAAATAATATTTAAATGTTGCCCATCTTATCTGCTCTATTATATAAGGAGAATGACATTGAACCTGACAAAAGGATAAAATAATAAATTTTGTGAAAGAAAATTTTGTGAATGCATAAAGACGACATTTCATTCTACTTTCTATATCTCTTGCACTTGCTAGAAGTCCATTCACAGTCAATAATGAATATGTTCCGATGAAAAAAAAGAGTTTATTGAACTCATTAATAGAGATGTAGCGACAAAAGATTTCTTTTAATGTTTGCAGTCATAACACGATTTGTCTGTGTTGGACTTTCTTGTTTCATTTTTTAAAATATATTTTTGCGAGACACGGTCCTCCAGTCTGTTAGTTATCATATATAGCAGAATTGGACTTGATGTAGAAGATGACATTCTTCGTGATCTTGCAAAGACTATCCTGAAAATTCCTTGTTTGGTGAACCAGAAACATTATAAGACAGTCGTAACAATTGTAGCAATGTAGCTTACTATTACCCTGACTACCATCCATGCTCCATCATGCTTTTCAAATGGTTACATAAGTATGGAACATGAATAGTGTGAATATCAAATAGAAAACGTAATAAATGTACGTCATAAAGATACAATGTCATTTATTTGGAATTTAATTCTATAGAGAAATGACATTTCCAGCATATATACGTCAATGACATATATTGTTTTGTAATCAAACATAATACAAACATTTATCAGATATTCATATGTGGTTTACGTTTTCATACCATTAGCAAAAGCACCGTTACTTAGGCTTATGAACGAAAATAATTTTATTGTTGAGGGGTCGCCGCATATTTGGGAATAGTAAAAGGGGTCTCAGAGCTAAAAAGGTTAAACTAAAGTTTACTAAAGAAGATTTTGATACTTCATTTTCTTTTCTATGTCAAACCCCTATCTAAGAATGCACTGTCAAAGTCAAACTTTGAAATTTTGGCCTATAGTATAGAGTCTAGTACTGTACAGGGCTATAGGTTTCCGAATAGCATTTAACTCAGGCATGTCAAGCACGGCGACCACTTTGCATGCAGCCCGCTTGACCACCTAAAAATTATCAAAATAATCTGAAACTATTACGCTGGAAAATGAGAGATGACAAGCTACTTCAATTGAAAAATAGTATTTGTTAAACTGAACAACGAGAGTGAGTCTGCTGTGATAGCAAGCTACATTTTGTTAAACTTAATTGCAAGCATTAGAGAATATTTATTGAATGTGATTTTATGAAGGTGTGTGTCGTTAAAACCAAAGTAAATTGTCAAGAAAAGGTGAAAGCATTCAAATAAATAGCGTTAACTAGGAACACTGTGGCAGATAGAAGAAAAAACATGTCAGACAGCTTGCGTGAACAATTAAACAAATAGTTGATTTTGAATTATTTTCATTGGCTCTCGATGAGTCAACTGATGTAACGGGTGTATCACAGTTGGCTATAATCATAAGGGCTTGTGACAGGAATTTTGTGATCCATGATGAGCTCCTTGAGCTGTGTTCTATGCATAAAACAACAACATTGAGGATGTTTTTGAGATATTACAGGTGATATTGCAGTACAATTTATGGCGCACCAACCATGAAATGAAATGGTTTTGATGCAAAGCTACTTGCAAAAATAAGAGACTGATGCTAATTTTAAATTTTTCACCAAGAAACATTCTTCGCAAAGTAATTACAGTTCCAACATGTCATAAGACCAGTTTCAGTCGCGCCCTTTAAATCATCACCAATTTTCAATGTTTCTGATAATTAATTTTTTTTTTTATTGTGTTCCCTACTACACATTAGTTCACTGGCTCTCATGTCATAAAGTATTGAAGAGATTTTTTGCACTGCATGAAGAAATTGTACTGTTTCTGAACATGAAAAGTGAACCTGTTGAACATTTCCAAACTGACGAATAGGTTCAGAATTTGGCAATTGCAGTTTATCTCACTGATCACCTGCAAGACTTGAATTTGAAACTTGGAAGTAAAGACAAATTTGTCATAACTGCGTGTGATGATGTGGGGTGCTTTCAAGCAAAATTACGACTGTGAGTGTGGATAAATCTTGTTCACTTCTCAACGTGTCAGGAACTAAAAAGATTAAATACAACATTTGGTAAAGATGCTTTCAATGAGTTTTCATGACTTCATTTCATACTAGCTAGATTTTTCGTTGTTTGTATCTCCATTTTCATTTGCTTCTGAAAATGCTGCTGGTAATGTGCAACTAGTGCTAGTAGAATAGCAGTCAGATTCTTTGTTGAAAGCGAAGTATATAGAAGTGGCTTTGCCAAAATTTTACAGTTATTTACCTGAAAGTTTGTTGAATTGCAGAAATTTGCAGGCAGAATTCTAGCTATGTTTGAAGCAGTTCTTTTCCATAATGGAAGCTACAAAAACACCTCACAGTTCGAGATTATCTGATCAAAATTTGTCATCAGTGATGAAAGCGTCAGTGGCAAACAAACTTCAACCTGACATTAATAAAATTGTATCCCAGAAAAGATGTCAAGCATCAGGACAAACAAAATAATGCGTAGTCATAGTAATTTTTAATTACGAAATTGTACTACAAATTTAGCTAACTTAGGCTTAGGGAAAGGTATGCTATTAATTAATGTATTCTATTGTAATGTTTCTAATTTACATAAAACTAGTACGTAGGCTGTTTGCAACTGATTTTTGGCTGCGGCCCCTCAGGTCATAAAAAGTAAGGCAAGGCAAGCAATCATTTTGCTACACTCACACTGCCAATGCCTGGCCTATGCCTAGACTGAACTAGATTTAGAATGTCCTATATCTAGATCTATTTATCTCAAGCATGGAACTATATATACTAATGTCTCAAGTATTATATATTAGACTAGATCTAGATTCTATAGATCTGTAATTAGCATATAGATCTAGATCTACAATACTAGTCTATATGATCTAATAGATATCTACGATATAGACTTCTAGATTATAATCTAGTTAGGTCAATATATATATATAAAAAGATCTAATTGTTTATAGCACTAATTCCCATCGAGAAGGGCTTCTGAAAAATCCCAAGAAAAACAAAAAAAAAAAGGAGGGGGTTTTTTGATGTATTTCCCTATATTATCCATCTACATTCTTCAGCAATTATATCCATGGTTTTGGATAGCAATGGTAAATGATACCATCCCGGACGTAAAATAAGTTTCAATCGCACCCACCGCCCCGCCTTAACCACCTTAGGGTCGTGGTATAGCGCTCATGTGGGTTTCCACACTGGAGAGCCAGGGAGGGTTTTATGAATGCGAAGAAAAATAAAATAAATTAGACACCCTAATTAACATAACTTGCAAGTTATATTTACAATATGTTCAGAATCCAAACCTTTAAATAATAATAAATGTTTATAAAAAAAAACGATTGTTTCGTTGATTATTTTTTAAATGTTTTATTTTCTAGTAAAGGTAGCCTACCTAATTTTGCTGGCAGCGGTTTTCTACACTATCAGCAAGGGATTATAGCTCCACCCGGCGGATTCAGAGTGTAATCCCGGCTCACGCCAATCGTTTTCCGAGTTTCAGAAATTCAGTTTTTGAAATGTCTTCTTCGACAGGCTTAATGATATTGTTAGTAACAGTTTGAGGAACGTGTTTCTTACAAAAGATGTCAAACACGGAAAAGGAGCAAGCAATCACAATAGGATCTTCTCTACAATATTTCTTAACTAGAGTAAAAAGTTTCTTATTAGAGCCTCTTTAAAAAATATGCTCCCGTCAATAATAGGCTGGACAAAACGTGCCTTTTGTACAATCACGTGCATTAATGACATTATAATAGGCGCTATCTCGAATAGTGCTCGCATGTTTCAATTGACCAGTTCCGCCCCATTCTTTGACTTCATTTGACGTGTCCCTCTCCTTTTATTTGTATACAATATGTCTATTTATTTCCCTTTTCCATATCATAAAAAATGTATTCTGTGGCATTTTACGTCTCGAGAGACGATCTTTTCCCTTTGCAACTTCTTGTGTGACTAAAGAGGCCAATCCTTTATACACAGCTGCGATCGCAGGTTGGGCATATATAATCACCAGGCGCCGTTGCATTTTCACCCTTCTTTCTGCTTCAGTTGTGTATGACATCTGCAATCTTTGACCCTTCCTTTATGCTCTCTCTCCATGCGGATCTGTCCAGTGCTACCTCTTCTAAGTTGCCAGTGTCGATTTTGAAGAGCTTCAGGTCGCGTTTGCATACATCCGTATAACGTAATAGTGGGCGACCAGCGGCTCTCCTGCCTTCTATTAGATCGCCATACAGGATGTCCTGTGGAAGTCGACCTTCTGGCATTCTACGAACGTGGCCAAGCCAGCCAAGGCGTCTGCTTCTGATAACAGAGCGGATGTCTTGGCACCCTGCTCTTTGTAGCACTTCCTCATTGGTTACCTTATCTTGCCACCTTATTTTAAAGATCCGCCTTAGGCATCGGAGGTAGAAAACATTCAGCTTTTTTTCCTGCCATGAGTAGGTTGACCATGTTTCACTTCCGTACAGCAAGGTGCTCAACACACAGGTCCGGTAGACTAGGGCTTTAGTACTGTTAGTCAGCAATATGTTGTCCCAGACAAAATATATTAATTACCACTAATTAATTAAGTTAATATTTTGACTAATTCTTATGTTACGCTAGGAACAATAAATAATTGTGCGAAGTTACAATTAATCCGAAATTGGAAGTGTGAGAAATTGCGTGCACAACATTTGTACGGGCTGAGTTGATACAAGCTATAAAACAACAACAACAACAAAACAAACTAATTTTAGTAACTTTTATTCGAAGTTAACAATTGAATGATGAAGCATGCCAATAAATCAAAGACTTTTCGCTCCAGTTCATCATTCCCCAAACACATGCGATTTCTTCATATTGTAGGCAACTTTGCGAAAAAAGCATTGTGCGCTGATCAGTGAATCAGAAACCCCATTAGTAACGAACCATGCACGTGAAGGAAGCGGGCTGTGAGTTTTAAGGTCGCCTTGCCCCAGTACAAGGACAGTCCTAATGCCGCACACAAACCAGTTATCTCTCTCTCTCTCAAATCCTTGTCCCGATCGTCCTTCATGAAGAACGCGACATTCATAATTAATGTGGTTATTGTTTCTCCGTCCATAACGCAGTGGCGACACCGTGTGTCGTAATTAATTGTCTCTGAACCATCCGAAGTAAACACCTATTGGACAGTTTCCGACTCGGAACTGGGCTAGGACTGTTTGTTCCGCACGATTAAGCTGCCACCACGTGTCCTTTCGGTCTGGTCTACTCAACTGTTTAAAGAGCTCTTCGCCAAAAGCATCCCAACTGTCGTACCAAAGTGCCAACAATCGGATGTTGGCTAGGGATCCGTACACTCTCGTAAGTGCACGGTTCATCTTGTAAGGTTGCCGTTTGCGCCGCGGACTTCGCTGATCAGCGAGAACGTTCTTTCAATATATTCTTATTAAACCTACGAATACTAAATACTTGTTCGTGAAGTAAGTGCTGCTCCTTTGCGGGATCAATTTAATTTTATATAAAAATAGCTGAAGCATACTTTGATAATGTTAGAAACTATACTGCTGTAGTGTTAGAATTGAGCTTTAGTTGGCCTATATAAATTTTTACAGATTTGATACCCAAAGTCTGGAGAGAACCACACTCGCGAGATGTCAGCAACAGTGGATTAGACCATTTTGGTAAACTATGAAAATAAAATTATTTGTTTCGTTGAATAGTTTCAATCGTTTCTTCGGAAATGGTTATGTATTACGTCATAGTCTAACGCTCCTGCGGGACAGCCAGAGGATGGAAGCGAGCATTAGGCCTAATGCTTAGAACTCGAGATCATTGCCATGACAACGCGGATATTCTACCACAAGGCCAGGCAGTCAATTAACTGTAACGATCTCAAATTTTAATTGGTTTAAATATTTGACCAGGTCAAAACTAAGGTGGATTAGAAGTTTTTGGGGATATTGTTTGAAAAAGAGTGGTTCTAGTCATATTGGAAAGATACTTATATGCAGCATTCTTACAGGCGATTGGGGGGAGAGGGCGATCAGTTAAAGCAGGGGCCATTTTCTAAAGGCTACGGCCTATTTGGACAAGCCAAGGTATTGGTCTTGAGACAAAAAATAATCCACTTATTAAATACAGACGTAATTTCAACTTGTGGATACGAGATGGATTGAAATCGAGAGAAGGCTAAATGCGGCCCAATAGCAATAATATGGCTAAGATCGATTTTAATTGTCACTAACAGAGATCGTGTCACAAACAAAGAAATCCCATGTGGAACGGGCACGCGACTACAACGAAATTGAGACTGACAGCCGAATCAGGTTTCCGGGACATAGCCTATATGTTTTCGAACAAAAATAATATGAAACAATCTAGTAAGTATTCCTTTTGGAGACATAAACCTTTATAACCATTGCTCTGTACACAGCTAAGTCTTAAAGTAAATATTATTAGCAATAATAGGGCTAGGATCGATTGTATGAGTCCCTAATAGAGATAGTGTCACAAATTTAAGAAAAAAATCATTCGCGGAACGGGCGCTCGTCCACTTAACGAGATAGAGACCGAGATTCGAATGAGGTTTGTGGGACATATATGTTTTCCAACAAAAGGAATCGTGCGCCCGCAGGATAACAATACCATAAAGAAGGCCACACGAGGAAATCGCAGACAGATACATCTGCGTGTAACATAACGCTGCACCTTCAAGGGTGATGTTAGGGTAATGAACACCAACTGGGAAAAATGTTGCAAACCAAATTTTATGGAGACAGCTTGCATTGTGATGATAATTACCTATTATTGAATATTTGAAAATAATATTTTAATGCCTAAGTAAGTTACAAGTCTTTTTGTAAGATTACCTTTACATTCGAAAGGGAAACAAGTCGCACATCTCCCATGAAAACACATTTATTGCTTTTATTGAAAGCTTTTGTTTAAATAAATAAAAATGTAGGTTAATTTTATTATATTGTTACGAATCTCCATATCCAGGCTCTCTATGCAAACTGCACCATACACCACCAACTTAAAGAACTTGACAACTCAGGGCTCCAGAGTAACGTAACACTTTAATAGTTGAATAAATAACAGCCAATACTGTACAATTGGCAACACGTTCACAGTACAAATATCTCTCCGATAACACCGTACCGCCGTATCAACTCTTGCACTGGCCTCTCCGTCTCGTTCCGGGCTTGCACTGGGTTCAACAGTTCAGGACTGACTTCACACACTAGGCTCGTTGTGTCGGACTCGATCACAGACCAAGATCAAGACGCCAGTCGTCTCAACTGTACTTGACAGTACTCCGCACTGAACCGTCGTAATGCTCCGTACAGAACCACACCGCTGAACTGTGCTGTAGTCGACCGGACTGTAGTGAACCGGGCTCTGAACCGTCTTGACTGGACACCTCCGCTCTTTATATAGGGTCCCTACTGGCCTTCTAGAACCGGACGGAACATCGCTCGACGTTTCTAGCTTCGTTATATGACTACATCTCTCGTGACGCCCCTGAGCTCTGTTCACGACGGCGATCCCTCCCGAACCGTCCTGTTGACACTCGACTCGGCTGACCGTCGTAACTCGTCACGGTTGACCGCTCGTCTAGCCCCATCTGTGCCACCACCAGGTTTATAACACTGCCCCCTCCTTAGATCTGTCCGTCCCGGACAGAATCAACATCATGACATTGGCTGTAAAGTTTCACCGCTGCAGGTGGGGGTCGATCAGTGGCAGTTGGCTTGCCTCTTGAGCTTGATGGAGAAATCCATGCTGCAGTCAGCAATAATCGCTTCCTTCTTCTCCTCCAATTGGCCTTCACCTGGTTGCATGGACGTCTTGCGTTCATCGCCATCCACGTGACGACAGTCCGAAGCGCGTAGCACACGGTCTAGTAGGCATCCTGGATTTGGTGTATAAAACTGTGTCACACTATAGGTGAGGAGATGTGTGTTATGAAATATCGTCTGTACTATAGCACAGAGATCAAGAACATA
This sequence comes from Biomphalaria pfeifferi, assembly GCA_030265305.1. Taxonomy (NCBI): domain Eukaryota; kingdom Metazoa; phylum Mollusca; class Gastropoda; family Planorbidae; genus Biomphalaria; species Biomphalaria pfeifferi. The sequence goes on along the minus strand of JASAOG010000081.1, from coordinate 2,605,598 downwards.
ACGTTCCACTGTGACAATGGATGCTGTGGTCGACTCAATAAACAATACTGCTGTCTTAGTACGTAAGGATGAGAATTGATGAACGACACAAACCCGTTGACTTGTAGGTGGGTAAAGAATTCATGTAACAGAGCATGGAAAATTTAGTATGTTTTATTCAGATTATCCAGAACCGGGTAATACTGGCTTTTTCAATAATAAAAAAGGAAGGAAATGCAACTAACAATGAAGCGTATTCGACTTAAACTTATTTATATAGGCCTATATATATATATATATATGTGTGTGTGTGTGTAATATAGTCTATGAATCGATCAATCGCGTAGAAGAATTTGTTTCAGGTTTCCAGTCTAGATATAATATTTAAGTCTATGGTATACGAATTTCCATATATGCGAGTTACAATTATCGAGATTCTACAGTTGTGAAAGCTGTTTTTGTTTTTTGTGAAAAAAAAAATTATTTTGAAGTAGAAACAACTAATAATAGTGGCTATGTGAGGAAATACTGTAGGATTCAGTCAAATGACGCTGATCTCGAGTGATTATAAATCATATCTAGATTTAATTATAAAGACTAAACTGAGAAAAACAACTTCCCAGCATTTGGTTGGCCAATGGCTATTAGCTATAGTGTTGGACTAACTCTATTGCAGACTGCCTACAAAAATTTAGATTATGGCAATGTACGGTAGTGTAGACTACTACTTTCGTCTTTGGAAGGTGGAACTATATATAATAAAAAAAAAATGTCTATATAGGCCTACCAGTCTAGAAGGCTAGGCTGCCTGGTCATGTGGTAGGCGCTCGACTGTAGGGCTAGCTTGACTGTCGTCTCGATGGTCCCAGATGCGAACCCTGTCCACCAAACACCCAAAATACGTATTTTAAAAAATCTGAGTTGATTTTCTGCGTGCGTCCAGCGTGTCAGAAGGTCATGCCCAATGTGTGTGTGTGTGTACAGTACTGCATCAGTGTTATGCGAGACGTGCTGGTTTCATTCACTGTTTACTGTAGTCTATTTTTGTCCAATAAAGCCATGTTATTAGTATACTAGTATTTGTTGATTCATTACAATCTATTCGACAAAATTATGTATCTGAATTAGTGTTGGATTCCTTAATCTACAATGGATAAATTACTTAGACCGAAAGAGTTGGACATTGATCCTAATGCTCCTCTGGCCTCAGAAAAATGGACTCACTGGTATGACACATTTCAGAATTTTCTTTCGTCCATCAAGGATATTAACGAAGACTTTAAACTAAAGTTGTTGAAAAATCACGTATCTGCTAAGGTTTATATGCTCATCAGTGATGTATCGTCCTATTCGATGGCCATAGACACACTCAAGACTAATTATATTAAGGTAAAGAATGACATTTTTGCTAGACATTCGGTTGCTACATGTAAACAGCAGCCGGACCAAACGGTAAAGTCCTTTATGCTAAAGTTGCGAAGCCTGGCCCGGAACTGTGACTTTAAAGAAGTAACTGCTGGACAGCACAGAGACATTTGCATTAGAGACGTCTTCATAACTGGTCTGGCATCCAACACTATTAGACAGCGGTTACTGGAAAAGACATTTCTTACTCTACAAAGCGCTTTTGACGAAGCTAGAGTGTTAGAAACAGACACAACGCATGCTCAGGCTTACAATTCAACGAACGAAATCTCTTGTGAGGTAATGAAAACGGCAACTGGCTCCCATCTAGAAACATACATTTCTAATGAAGACCAGGAATTGAATGCCATTAAGTCGCTATGCTACTTCTGTGGTAGGAGGAGACACTCTAGGACTGAATGCCTTGCTCGAAATGCACTATGTCATCAGTGCGGTAAAAAGGGACACTTCCAAACTATTTATAAATCAAGTAAAACAACAGCCATTAAAGCTGCCAGCAAAATATCACTGACCAGTGTGATAACTCCATGTACCTTGTCATCAACGCATTTCTCAGGGCTTACACAGTCTACGGCCCAAGTGAACGTCAACGGGTTGTTGTTGCAAGCTCTCATAGACACTGGCAGCTGTGAAAGCTACATATCAGAAGCCATCGTCAAGAGAAATAAATGGCCAGTACGCCCGTCTACAAACAGAATATTCATGGCCACTACACATATTTCTGAAAAGACATTAGGACATACTTTTGCCGATGTCCAGTACAAGGGAGAACACTACGAAAAGGTCAAACTTTCTATACTTGCTGGATTGTGCTCGGATGTAATCCTTGGTGTAGACTTTATAAGTCTTCATAAGGAATTGACCATAACGTACGGAGGAAAACGCAAGCCCTTACACATCTGAGGTCTTAAAGCAGCACGAGTCGAAACACCTAGCCTATTCAGTAATCTAACTTCTGACTGCAGACCGGTGGCTACAAATTCCCGAAAGCACTCAATAGGCGATAACAAATTTATTGAGTCTGAAGTTAGAAAACTCCTCTCGGACAAAAGCATTAATATTAGGCAAGTCCGAATGAAATCGAAACAAGTGTTGTCCTATTTTTAGTAAATACAAATCATACAAATGTGAAGCAAGGTGGAGTACGTAGGAGCTGAAGCAATGAATGCTGTATACATGTTGCACAGATAATAATAATAATAATAATAATCTTTATTATCCGTGTGGAAATTTGTCTTACAGTTTGTGCCTTACACCTAACAAAAAACATTATAAGAAACCAAAGTGTACATTCACACCAGACTCACTCATAATTTACATGTGACAAGGGAACAAAAGAGTGTTTGTGTCTGTCTTTGCTATCGGTGTTTTGTATCTCTTTTGTGATGGTAAAATCACAAAATCCTGACACAAAGGGTGATTCTTTATTTCGAGGATCTTGTTAGCTTTTTTATAGATGTTTGTCTCAAACAACTGCCCAAATGGGGTTTGTTTTTTGCCAATGATTTTACCAGCAGCATTTAGGATTTTATAAAGTTTATTTTTATTTTTAATGCTCAGATTGCCATACCAGGCAGTGATATTGAAACTTAAAATATTGCAGATGTGAGCGTGATAAAACATAGCCATGGCCTTTTCGCTAACATTAAACGAGGACAGTTTTCTTAGTAATCGTAATCTTTGCTGCCCTTTTTTGCTGATATAATCAGTATTTGCAGTAAAATTTAGTTTATTGTCTAAGATAGTACCAAGGTATTTAAAGATCTACTAGTCTATATAAAGGCAGCACTATATGTACCTATGTTTGCAATAGAGAAAATGGTGAATACATTACAAAACATCGGAAGTCCTTGTAACATTATGGTGTCGTAAAGGCCTATTGCTTTGATGCTACTTCGGGTTCGTAACATTTAGGCCTATGTGTCAATTGACGATTTGCGGGAGTCTCATAAGACCATCGAAAATATGCATTGTTTTTTTGGTCATTCTAACGTTTAAAACTAGATATTGTACAAACTTTTTTTTCCATTGGAAGTTACTATATTTTTTTTATTGCCATCCTAGGGTAGATGTTGTAGACAACTTTAACAGAATGGTCTCAAACATGGTAATTGCGCAGTATAAGTTAATGTCAACTAATGTAAACTATTTCAATGGTGACGTCGTGACATCATCGAGAAATATTAGTAACAAAGACACTGCCACAAGAATTACAAGTAATTGCAAGCGTAAGTGCATGAATCAAATGTAACATGGCTCAATTTGTCTGAAACAATCCGATCCTTCCAAATAAAAGTTCAAATTGACAAACGTATATAGAAGAAGAAAATAATATTTACATGTTGTCAATCGTATCTGATCACTATGAACCTGACAAACGGATACAATGATAATTTCTTTGAAAGAACATTCGCGCATGCATTAAAATCTACCAGACATACTGTTTGCACTTGCCAGAAGTCCATTCACAGTCAAAGTTGAAGAAGTTCCGAGACATATAAGAAAGTACTGATGCAGTAAAAATGTCAAAGAAATCTTGATCAAGTATTTGCAGTCATATTCCGATTTGTCTGTATCACGATATTTTTCTCCATTTCAAATAATTATTTTCGCGAAATATCGCATGAAGTCAAAATAAAGTAGACTTGTTGTAGAAGAAGACAGTATTTGTGATCTTGCAAAGATTGTCTAGAACATCCCTAATCTGGTAAAACAGAAAACAAAATTCAGACAGTCAGCACTCCATGTGCTTCGTCATGCTTTTCAAAATAGTTCATCTATTAAGTCTGCACCATGAATATTGGTGACTAAGAAATAGAAAAGTAAATAGATGTACGTCTGAAAGATCAATAATTCATTTATTTGTAATGCAAGGATAAGGAGAATATATCTATTTGAAGAATATAATTCCATACTATTTCGTGATTAAACATATATAGTTTTGGCAATGCATATCAGATAGCCTACTTATAGGAAATTTCCATTGTATAACAGAAGGAACTGTTATTTTGCTTATGAACGTAAATAGTTTTGCTGTTGGTGGGTGGAGGGGGGGGGGGGGGTCAACGCAGAGTGTGGAATTGTAAAAAGGGGTCGCCAAGCTAAAAAAAAGGTTGAGAAGCGCTGTTCTACGAGGACTTAACATCGCGGTTTCCGCTTAAAACTGAGAGGTATAAAATATATAATAAGTGACTCGTAAGTCAAAATATGTCACAATAAGGTTCTATTAGGCCTAATGTTGTGACAGTCCTAACCATATATAGATTGTCCCTGTCTTTTATTAGATTTATGTAGCCACGGGAAATACTGCATTCCTGATTTATCTTCGGACTCGAGTCAAAGACAAGCCTTATTATAATATGCATCCGTATGCATAATTCCTTATTTTTAAATCTAGGTTTTTAGACTTCATATATATCGGTTGAAAAGTGATTCACAAGAAAATGATGGCCAGTGATAGAATGACACTATGCTTAGCTACACTAGTACACCGGAAATGTAAATAAATGGCGATTATGGTACACAATTTTGCATACTAGGATTAGATCTAGAGTCTAGTAGGATCTGAATTTTTTTTTTTTTTTAGATCTATTTATGAAATTGACAAGTTTATGAGTACTAATGATCACGTTGTAAACATTTTCATCCAATACAGTGACGACAGTGTTACTGATATTAAGCAGTGCTGTTGACTGTTGTGTTGGTACAAATTAGATTGATTAGATTATTATTATTTAGATTTTAATAGATCTTACCTATTCCATAATAATGATCAATTATGATCTAGATCTATCTAATCTATTCTATAGTAGACTAGACTAGTGCCTAGAGCAGTGAATGAGGTATGAGTGATGGACAAAATTGTGTTTTTAGGAGTGGACAAAGAACTTTTTTTAAACACAGAAAATTAGAATTTACTATTATATTTAATCTTTTATATACAAAATTATTCTAGATCTATGAAAATGAAGCTCTAAGTGATTTGACACCTATCTAATAGTTCATCATATTGTGGTGCAAATTTGCCACAACTTTCCTACATTTCATTATGAAAAATGATGTAAACATTTGAAACATTGCACAATTTGAAATTTCTGGAGCATGAGATATTAAATTTGGAAAAGTGGATTTTGACAAGCCCCTACAGTATTCTAATTTTGTGTATGCATATTAAAAATATCTAGATTTTTAAAAAATCACTGGAATCTTCTTTTAAATTCACCATCAAATTACTTCAAGCTAACCTATTATTCCTAGCATGTCTCCATTCACATCAGTCAGTAAACAAAGCATCAGAGTTAATTATGACATTTTTACAAATCAAACAGGAACATATAAAACTAAGATGCTATTTCACCTTAGTTAGGCCAATATTAGAATTTGTATCCTTTGTTTGGGACCTCCTCAATTCATGTAAACATTAAGAAATTATTTCTCTAATTCTCTATTTCTCAAAATTTGCAACAAAAAAAATATATTAGTTGTCATCGTTTTACTAATAGTCTTTATTTTTTAAAATGGATCTTTTTAAACAAAACTTAAGTAAAACAATTGCAGAAAAAATCTATAAAATAATTTTGTTTTTTCACATCAAAAATACTAAAAATAAATAATCACATAAACATGGAGAAGATTGTTTACATGTATAAGTAATGAGTGGTAAGTCTCCACAATTTTGTTTTATATTGTTCTGAAGATGGCTGATATCCCCTTCTAATCTGTTAACATATGTTATGACATGATTAGGAATTAGTTATTTGTTTCGGGAATAAGGGTAAAGTTTTACTTAGCGACAAATGACGTGACAGATCTTTAAAAAAGAAGAACGCTCTTAGTGACGCTAGAAAGAGGATGCTTTGTGTAGAGCAGTAGAATAGAGATACGAATGTACGGACATAGCTGACATCGGACGATTCCCTTCTTAGTTATTAAATGTATTTGTAAACAGCATCAGCGTCGACTACCTATTTTGATTGTTTCGGCTTTTCGCCGGTGTTACTGAAGTAGTTTTGAGTTTGATAGTACCTCCAGCCAGACGTAGATCTACACTAGATATATCTACAAGCATCACCACCGCGCGAATAAGGGTAAAGTTTAACTTAGCGACAAATGACGTGACAGATCTTTAAAAAAGAAGAACGCTCTTAGTGACGCTAGAAAGAGGATGCTTTGTGTAGAGCAGTAGAATAGAGATACGAATGTACGGACATAGCTGACATCGGACGATTCCCTTCTTAGTTATTAAATGTATTTGTAAACAGCATCAGCGTCGACTACCTATTTTGATTGTTTCGGCTTTTCGCCGGTGTTACTGAAGTAGTTTTGAGTTCGATAGTACCTCCAGCCAGACGTAGATCTACACTAGATATATCTACAAGCATCACCACCGCGCGGAGGCCTGAACACATAAAAGATGTAGGGAGGGTGTAGATTTATCTAAACTGTAATGTGATACCAACATGTTTTTTTTTGAAGTGCTGGGTAGGAATACTATTGTTCTTTACCTAAAAATGCCACATCACCTGAAATTTATGGTATTGGGGAGGAGCTTGATTCTTTGTCCAATTATCCTGTTCTTGGATACGAATCTGACTTGTTTAAGTTTTCTCTATGTAGTGGTTTAATATTTAAAATTTTGTCTTGTTTTTTGTTATGCTGAATTTTTCTTTTCTTTTTAAATATTCTGCAAACCTTAACTTTTGATATACATGAATTATTTCCACTTTGTAGCCTAAATATATATATAAAAAACTGTTGATTACACTGGAATCTGATAAACTAGAGGTGTCTAATAACCTGTGGTTGAGGCTTGAAAAGTTGGAATAGAACATTGTAGAACAGGACACTGTCCCATAGACACAATCTTTGCCTGGTTGACACAACAAGATTTTGAAATGTAATTGTGTTTGGTATTACAAGTTTTGTGTATACAAAATCATAGTTTTCACACAGTATCAATATTTTTTTGTTATGATTAAATGTGATTTTATTAAATTTTATTAAATAATTTTTCATCAGATAATTTTTCTGTAATAGTAAGAAAAACAATACCATGAACTTAGCAAATACTCAAAATGGACCTAGGGGACAGGAGCCACCAATGTATATTCAAAGACCATCTGCTGGACAGTCACAAGATGTTCGCCATATTCTAGCCAGAAATTTCAGAGAACTCTACACAAGAGATACAATAAGGCCTGATACAGTAAAGAATTTGCAAACATCAAGAGGTGGAGATGATGCTTACCATGAGCGTTATGTGGAGAGTTTGCAAAAGGTATCAACATTGATTAAGTTGCTATGTTGAGGTTTTTGTTTTGGATTATGTAAAGTGATTTAAAAAAAAAGAAATAAAGATAATTCATATTCATTCTTATAGATTTACTCTGAGTGGCAGCGTCGCATGGATGAAGCGGCCATGTTGGAGCGACACATTATGCAGGCTCAAGCTAGAGCTATGTCAGCTGATGAGCGAGCACTTAACAAGGCCTCTAAATCCTGTGATAATTTTGGCTCATTAGGGTTGCCACCAGGTAAAAAAAACAAAAAAACCTTTAAGCAATTTCACATTTAAAGAAGTTCATACTATTAGTTTAATTTATAAGAAATTCAATTGTCTATTGTTTAATACTATCAAAGCATTGTCTTGAGTCAAGAAGTTAAAGTGTGCGATATTTAAAGAACTAGCTGTGATCTATGTTTATTGCCATATCTGATGCCTATGAAACTGACTGCCTGGTAGTTGGGGGGGGGGGGGGGGGGAATTTTTGTTTGTTTTGCTTGTCTCCATCTGTCTCTTTCTTAAGTTAGTTGCTGGTAAGTGTTTGCCTCAATGCCAGTAAAAGCAAACTGACATACTTGATACAATTCATCATATTCCTGTAGTGAAATATGAAACCAAATCATTTTTAAAGAGCTTCATTGTTTTGTTTTATACACAACCACCTTATCCCATCCTATAGGGTGCTTGTTCAAACATGGGCAACCAAAACCATGAGAAAAGCCTTGTCAGGGTGCCCCCTGGGTTCCCAAACTCTGTTGGCTTTAGGCACCTTTCCCAGTACTCAAATCATTTTTCCATTTCTATCTTTTGGATTGTTGCCAAATAAATGATGGAAACTCACAAGCTGCATGGTGGGTTGTGTTAGCCATTCTAGGTGGACCAAGGAATCTACAACAGGTCTATCTGTTAGTAACTTTCCACAATTGCAATTTATACAGTTATATTTAAAATCAATTCAATGGTATTAAAAGATTTCAGTTCAACCTCATTTTATCTTTTCTGAATCCCTTTTTGGAATTTTTTTTTCTTACCTACGATTCAATACTTCACAATTCATTTTTATGTTAAAAATTTTTACTTTAATCCATGCTTTTTTTTTCTTTTACAAGATATAATGTATTTAAATCAAAGTAAGAGAAATACTTTAGTATTAGGCCTACTACTTGATAACAAGAAATAGAAAAAAATATAGTTACATCACTCATGGATAATATAGCATCAAAGCTGATATAGAAGCCAGTTGGTATAAATTAAAATTGACACATAAAATCAATTTAAACTTCATTCTCTTTCTTTCTAAACTAGGGCGGGCACACTTCAAGTCATGCATTGACACTGAGCTACTAAGGAAGCATAATCTTCTGATACCCAGTGATTATATGGTTCAAGAGCCTTTGACAGTACCAGCTCCTAAAGGTTAAATTCTTTTTTTGTGTTACTCTATTCCATTACCATGTTTAAAAAAAAATTCATTATAATCTAGTTTTTTTTTTGTTTTTGTTTTTTGAGTTTTGTCTATTGTAATAACTATATGATATCATTACACAGAGGAAACTTGCTGTGAATGCTGGGAAGAATTAAGGAGTGAGATCTTGTTCATTCATTTTTCTGTTCATTAAATTTTTCTTTCTGTGTTACAAGAAAAAAAGTCAGAGCATAGTTTAGTGAACCTTGAAAAACTCAATGATTAGATGGACTGAAGAAAACAATTTGCATTTCATAAAGGTCATTAAGATGCACAAGCACACACAATTTTTGTTGTCATTATTCATTTTTAAATATTTTTTTCTTTATGTTTTTGTTTGAATTTTGTTTGAGTCGAATTACATATTTTTATTCAAAATTTAATTGATATTAAATAATTAAAATATACACTTTTTTTTCATTAGCTCCTGAACTACCTGACTATGCCAGAGAGACTTTAGCCTCCCAGCAGCACAGTCGTCCCAATACTCAGCATTTAATCACTACTCCAAGATCAATGCTACCAGGAGACAGTGTGGACTTGCCATCATTTTTATCAGAGGAGGATATACAGGATTTGCCTGTGCAAAAACATGATGTGACAAGTAGCCAGGTAACAATCAATGAAATGGAAAGGCTAAAGTTATATTATTACATTCGAAGCAGCCAGTATCTTTCTGGAATGTAATTGTCTAACAAGTGACACCTTGCTTATATTTAAATTAAAACTTTGTTTGCATATCATCAATGCCGAATGATATGAAATCCAAAGCATGAAATAAAATAATAAAAGTAAGTTCCCCTTTGAGATCTATAGGGCAGATGATGTAAAGGTCATCTGTTTCTGTGGCCCTTGCTTAATGAGTGTTAGGCCACCACAATGACCATCTGCCTTTACTTTTCCCCAACTAATGTCAGCTACCCATTAAAGCTGGGTAGACTCAACTTTAAATGGTTTTAAGCAGATAATTTGAACTCAGCAAAGCTTGCAATTTTTCATGACACTAACTATAATTTATTCTTGAGACAAGAAAAACAAAAAAATTTCCAAAAATTTAAACTTTTTTGAGCCTTATTTTATTTTTTTGATTTCAGTTTATTTCCATTGTTTTGAAATTAAGGAGCAGTAAATTAAAAGTCACATTAAAAAAAAGTTTTTTTTAATGTTTATTTTTAATTCATTTTTTTTCAATCAGTTATTGATTAACATAAATGTTTTGTTTTTTTATAAAGCCTGAGTTTCCCAAAAAAGCTGGATGGAAAGAGTTTTTATCAGAGGAACAGAGAGAAATAGACAGAAGAGACTTGGACTTAATAAATGCAAAGATTAATTACCTTAAGAATCCACGTTATGTACCACCTGAGAATGTGAGTTCTTTGATAAAACCCAAAAAAAAGAAAAAAGTCATCAATGGTAACCTTCAGGTGGAACCTAAACAGTAAGTTTTTCTCTTGAAGCTAATTTATAAGGAAAGAAACTTTACCCAAGGAAATTTTCTCTGCATTTTATGAAATTTACAGATTGGCAAAAAATCCTTAATTCCTAAAACTAGCAATGTACGCAGATTCTATAGTTATCTCTTTTATCTTAAGCAAACTCTTGGATTTATTCCAAACTTTAAATTCTGAAAAAAACTTTAATGGTCGAAGGATACTCATTTTTAGAGTGTACTTGCTAGCCAAAACACTTATAACAAAATCAAATATTATACGAAAAATGTCTTTTTAAAATTCCAAATCATGTACAGCATAAGCCTACAATAGGGACACTAATTCAAATTGTAATAGTCTTTTTCTTCTGTATTCATGTTTATTATGTTGGAGGAGTCCAATATTTGAGATGAACTGCACAGCAGTCTCCCACCACAAAAATAAACTCCAAATGTTTGTAAATCTATTAATTTCTCCAAAACATTTTTTTTTGTAAACTGCTGACAAATTAAATTACTTGAATATAAGTTGATCTACAATCAAAGGTTTAAAGACATTAAACAATATAAGCATGTTAAGTTTCCTTTGAAGATCTACAGGGAGTTGATGCAAAAAACTTTAGGTCATCAGCTATTCAAGGTTATTGTACACAATATTTACAAGTCCATAATAATGATCTACATTCTTTTCAGTCCCCAAAAAATATCAGAAACTGTTGAATAAAAACAACAGCAAAAAAAGTTTTACTCTTCAGATCCTTGGTTTTGTAGCTGAGTGTTTTACTGCTCAGCCAACATCAGAAAAATTAGCTTAGCAAAAAGGAATTTTGTTACAATATTCTATTTAAAAAATATAAACCTATTTGAATGCAGGCAAACTTCTAGTCCAGTCATCTTTGTGCCTTGTCCTGCTGTTGTTGAATTTATCAACTATAAAGTTGGAGAAGTCTATGAGGTAATGCACAATTTTTAACTAATAGATATTTTGTCAACAACCAACAAATATAGATCAAACAAAAACTATTCTTGTTAATTTTGTTTTTGTATGATACCTTCAAATATTTTTTCCCTTACTCCTAAGATTACATTAGAGTTGAAGAATATGTCTTCTGTAATGCGTCAATGTCGAGTTCTGCCACCCTCAAGTAGCATATTCTCAGTAGGCTTAGGTGAGAATGTACTCTTGTACATTTATAGCACAAGATTTGTATATTTGATAAATTTTAGAATTTATCTTTTTCAGGTACCTTTTTTTATTATGTAAAGTCAAAAGTCTACTTGATATTTATTGTATTTGTAGTTATTAAGTACTTTTTATATACTTTGGTGATTTATTTCCATAGGCCAGTTTCCTGGAGAAAATGGGTTAGTTGCCCCAGGAATGAGTTGTAGATATAATATCAGGTTTGCCCCCAATTCTTTGAAAGATTACAATGACTGCATCACTGTCCAAACTCAGGGGTCCTATTCTATTGATGTGCCATTAAGAGCCAGACGTCCACCACCTATTCTTACTTGTAAGTAAAATGTACTGTACTTGGTCTTTTTGATTTGAAACACATTTGAAATGATTGCACCAGTAAGTTCATTTGACTGTTTAATTTGCATGAACAATTTGTGGAGTCCTAAGTTTACTAAGCAAAGCTCTACTTTGTTACCTAATGTGCTAGTCTCTTTGTCTGAAAGCTAATAGCCCTCAGTTTTTAAAGGATACCATTCTACATTATAGTGCATTTAGACAACCAGGGTAATATTAACTGTGTTGTATTAAATAAAAGCTCGCTAAGATTGGATTCTGTAATAGTTGGAAAACAAGTCTTCATCATTGTGAAGAAATAAGTCCTTTTACGTTTAAAATGCCTTTTAATTGTGGAACATTTCAACATAACATATATACAGGGCAACATTATATACAGATCTACACTTTGCTAGCTGACTTCCTCTCTTCTTGTTTACACACTCGTCACTTCCCCCAAGTCCCCTAATTCTCGATACCCAACACTTAACCATGTGTCATGGTTGATCACACAGTAACCGTGTCACAACAATCATTGTACAATATAAACAGAATGCCCACACAGTTATAGCTCTCAAAATGTTTCTAGAATAATTACTTTTACTCTGACACTCTTCTGTCTTCATTCCCTGGGTCGGACTTCAATTCTATAACCTCCTCTTCTTGCATTTTTTACTTCATTAAAAGCCTGAAAGCCTTTTATATTCTTGCTACATTATTATTATTATTATTATAGCTTTTATATAGCGCTACTTTCATGCTTATATCATGCTCAGAGCGCTTTTCGTAAAATTTCATTTGTGGACCAGTGGGGGGGAGGGGGTATCTAGGAGTTGGTTTTCTGTGCTGCCTTTAGGCGCTCAGTAAACACAACTCTGCCCAAGTCGGGTGTCGAACCTTCTAGGTAGCCAAGCCAAGCCAAGTTCAAGCACACTTGGCCTCTCGACCACGCTTCCTACTACATTGCCATGTCTTTTACTTCATTAAAAGCCTTAAAGCCTTTTATATTCTTGCTACATTGCCATAAGTCTTTTAAACAATCAAGTCCAATCAGTGAAATAAAAAAAAATGTATAAGCTTTCTTATTCCTATCTCAATGACTGTTGTTACAAAAAACTATTTTAAAGCATTTTATTATCATTGGTATTTTATTACATTTATAATCATCACCTTATTCTCAGTAATATTTGTTTTTGTTTTATGGCTGAAAGTACCAAATGAAATAGATCTTGGTAGCTGTTTGGTTGGTGGTGTGCAAGTGACTCATATCATGGTCAAAAATGAAGGAGGACCTGGAAGATTTTGTCTATTAAACAAAAATAAATGGCCATCTTCCAGCATCAGGGTAAGACATTGGAGTTTATGTGCATTTATTTACAAATGTTTTTAACCATTGTATTGTCAAGAACAAGAGATTGTACTATTATCAATCTCTCACATGGTAACAAAACTAATTTCAGACTTAACTGATACAAATTAAAGTAAAAATATTTTGGCTTAACATCTTATGAAATTGAACTGTTCATTTCAGTAGTGTCAGGGTCATTAAGACATTTTGTTTGCAGCACTGCCACAATTAGTTTTTACTTTTTTTTTTTTTTGCTTGGATAAACTTGAAAATGCATTGAAAATGCAGAATAGAAATTTGGTTAAGTTTTTCTTGGTTTAGGATTTGATCATGGAGGATCATGGATTGGAACTTGTGACATTCAGCTCACTTTATTATAAAGCACGGAAATAAAAAAAAGAATGATTTAAACAGACTTAAAATAGTTTATTAGTAGTCTTGTTTATGGATAGTAATGTTATATATTTATTGGATCTTCACTGTACAAACATATTAATGCCACATTGCTGTCAAGTAACCCCTTTCCTAACCATTGCACCAGCAAAGATGAGTAAAGTGACTAATTTTTGTAATTTATCAATTTTGTTATTTATTTATAATTTATAGATTCTGATGCCAACTATGAACAGGATGAATTTTAAACAGTCACCTATCTTTATTATTCCAACAACATTTGAGCTACTTCCTGGACAAACTATTCTTTTGGAGGCTTATTTCAGTCCTCAGTCAGCAAAAGATTATTTGCAAGAAATAGTTTTAACGTGTGATAACTGCCATTCAGCCCACTTCATGGTTAAAGGTGAGAGCTTGTTGAGTCATTTACATTTTGCAAATCCTACTTTGCCTTTGCTAAAAACACTCAACATTTAATTATTTATGTACATCACATCAATTTCTGATGCTTTGTACAAAATCATGGAGTAAACACTGCTGTTTTTGTTCAATTTTTAATGTATCAAGGCGAGACCAATTGTCATGATAGGCATGAACACTGACCTGTGATATGGCAACCTGTGGTCAGTGGAGACAAATAGTTCATTCCCACATCACAGTCAGTGTTGATTTAGGTCACAAGTTTTACATTTTATCATTAGGGAGATGAATGTCAGCATTTAATTTCATAGATTTGCAGTTATGGTACATTTTTCGTTACAGGGAAGTTAGGTTGCCATTGTGACTGAACTAAGCTTCTACACCCTTCCACAAAAAGGAGATGAGAGATTCTAATTAGATCAATGTCAAAGGCAACAGTTATTTCATTTCCAATGCTGTTCCCTAAACCCAAAAAAAAAACAAGGTTACAAAGACAGTTTGTGTGGAAACACAAACTTAAAATCGGCCCCCGAAGTGGTCCACAAAGGCAGGCTTCAATATTTTCAGAAAGAACATCCAAATGAAATTATATCAAAGACAAATGAGAGATAAGAATGGAGAAAGAAGGTTGACAGATCTTGTGTAGTGCCCCAATGGTGCTGCAGATCAAAGGATAGGTGCAAGTGAATGCAAAGTTAGATGTGAACCTGGTCTAATTAGTTCCCCTTTCAGACCTTGTGGTTATAGGGCAGATGATGTAAAGTTCATCTGTTTTTGTGGCCTATGGTTAACGAGGGTGTCATGTAGCCAGCACAATGACTAATCACCTTTACTTTTCCCCAACTAATGTCAGGTACCCATTAGAGCTGGGTAGACTCAGAGGCGCCTAAGGATTCCGAAGTTGAAAATCCCAGGATTCAAACCCGGGACCCTCAGTTTGGAAGCTAAGCGCTTCACCGAGCCTCTCCTGGTCTTTACATAATGTAATAGTTTTGAAAAGGCTTAATCTTTTATTCGAATTCTTCAATATTATGCATAGAAAATATGTTCAAGAAAATGAAGTTTATAAGATTACTATTCGTTTTAAATTAGGTCTAACTTATAATGCATACTAATTAGCTTTTTCTCTTTAAAAAACTGCTTGCATAACTGATTTTAAAAATTAAATTTTTCGCTTTCAGGGAAAAAAAAGTAGCCGTTGCATCAGAACTTTGAATGGTCTAAAATGTTGCGATGTCGGATTTTTAATATCTTTTCTAGTTTACGAGATCTAAACGGGACGGACAGACAGACATTTCACACAAAACTAATAGCGTCTTTCCCCTTTCGGGGGCCGCTAAAAAAAGGTTTTACAAAAATATGATATATTATGCTGCTAGTGCTACTTTCAGTTCACGTGGCATGTAATTTATCCCCACAGTTGAAATAGTGAATGAGATCACACCAAGGCGAAGTGTGGAAAAAGAAAAGCCGAGTATATACTTTAGAAACATATTTAGTTGGCCTAGCTTTAGAGTTATGGGACTTGATTTGGATAGTGAAAGTACTGAGTTTTGGAGGCCTGTGAAAACACAGTAGCATGGCTAAAAAAATTCACAAAATTACAAAATGCGGCGGAGATAGGTTGTGAACCTGCCTGAGTGAACCACATTGTGGGCCAATTTTGGATTTGTGTATCTGCACAAACTGTCTTTCTAACCTAGTTATTGTCCATTAGCTGATGAGTATTTAGTTACTTTCAGTTTCTTTTTGTTTTAGTAGTCAAACTATTATTAATTCATATAATATTTTAGACCACTCAGACAACAGAATTTATATTGAAAACAATTGCTTTTTCATCATACACAATTTGTACATGTCCAGTGACTTTATAGGTCACTGTATAGTGTGAATGGGATGGAGAAATGAGAGGTAGAGCACAGGCATAGGTTGTTTGATTGGAAAGAGGCTTCTCTGTACTTTTGGAAGGCTGACAATAACTTTGAAATATCCTATTTTGTGTCAACTACAAAATTATGGATCACTTGATATTACAATTAATAAATATCAAGCATTTTTTTTTTCTTAACATTGTGAATTGTAAAGCCATGTATTTTTTATTTCTTTAGGGGAAGGACAGCTGGTGAAAGTTGGCTTACCAGAAGAGAAAAATCTGGTATTCTCTGATCATCTGCCTGGAGAATTGAAAGACTTATCAGCACAACATCTCATTAAGTTTGATGACCTCAATCCTTTCACATATACAGAAAAGAAAATCAGTGTCAGAAATTACACGTCAGTATGCCATTCTGTTTATATATATTTATCAAACACTCATTTTTTTATTTTTTTTTTATGTTCCTAGTTATTAAAAATTAGATTTAAGGTACATAACATCAAAACCAATTGCTTTGCTTAGCTTGCTTTTACAAATGACAAAACAAACCCACATTCACACACAAATTTAAAATCTACTTAAAGTTGCAAAACATATTTTAACTTGTCTTTATTTTTATATAGAAAAGTGGAAATACCATATCAGTGGGTTTTTTATAAACCACTTATTCAGCAGAGCTGTTCAGAAAAAGCCAACCTCAGTGGTACAGCAAAGGATGTGGAAAGAGCCCTAGATATGAGCAGTGTTTTTAGTATTCATCCCCCTAGTGGAGTCTTAAAGCCTTCAGAGTTGACAGACTTCATGCTGACTTTTGCTCCCCCTAAAGTAAATGGATTTATATATATTTATATATATATACATTTTAGCCAATTATGCCCTATAAAAATTAGCTGATGCTGCTGCTCTCCTTGCATGGTGTAATGCACAAATTGTAAGATAAATTTCCTTATGGATAATAAAGATTATTTTTATTATTATGTTAGAAACGAATGAGCATTCATTCTCTGGCACTGCCAGGGTCGAGTTTCATTCATTGTAGTCCCTTTATCAGTTTCCACTGAGGAATTTTCTGGTGAAGTGGCAGGTCTGCAGCAGTACTGCAACAGTACTGCCCTCTGACAGGCAATGAGAATGTTCCTAGGGGCCTTGAAGGTATCTGTGAGGTCAGTTGTTATTATCTCCTCGATTGATACAACAATGGGGTGTTTTGTTATTTTGGATAACTTCCATAAATGCTTAATCCCCAAGCCTAGGTTCCCATATTTTAGATGTTTTTCCAATTCAGTTTTTCTAAAATTATGAGACGGTGGAATGGTGATGTCAATGATGGGAGCATTTTTTTTCTTTTTCATTGATGAACATTATTATTAGTTATGACATTAAAACACATTTTTTTTTTTTACTTTGAATCATATAATTAGAACATTGTAGATTTTGCTTAAATCAGTCTTTGGTTTGCTTATCTTGGCTTCTTGTTTGTGTATTGGAGATGAAAAGTCTTAAAATAAACAATTCAAGCTCTATGTCAACCTGCAAATGCAACTAAAACTAAAACTAGATCTAGGTATTAATTCTCTTCAAAATTTATTCTCATTTTCAAAATAAATAAAAAATCATGATCAACTCAGACTGTTATAGCTGAAACATTTCACTTTGTACAATAACTACACTTTTCTCTCCAATGTGATTTTCATTTGTTTCCTTTCCAACTCCTGAAACAAACTGATGAAATAATATTTTCATGTTTTGTTTTTGGCTTCAGGAAGATGAGTACCACAGTACAGCTCATTTAATTCTAGAAAATATTCCTTATTCTAAGGACATGCAAAGCATTAACCAAGCTGATGATATGGCATCAATGGCCACATCCAACATTCACGAGGATGACTTAAGCTATGCTCCCCATGGATCTGGTAGTTTTCATTTTTAAATAGAATATAACATTGACTCATTTTTAACATGTATTTAAATTTTTTACTTATGATTACTTGTTTGTTTTATATGTTTAGGATGTTCTTTCAGAATTATTATTTTATATCCCTGAATGTAACAATCTATATACTCATGTAACAGCAGTGCATGTAACTGATGTTACTGGGGCAGAGATTGAAGTCAAAGGAAAGTGCGTCCCTCTAAATCTGGTGCTCCACCCATATGCAATCATCTTACAACCTAAAGCTCTGATTGGCACAACTATCAAAAGATTGTTTACGGTAAAATTTTATCTAATTTTTTTTTAATGTACATATGTGCTACTTTTAAAAAACAAAATGGTCAATGACCTTTTCTGTATGCTCCATCTTAAAGGATAATCCTGGCCAGAGAATCATATCTTACCATTAGTTCAAAACATCTGACCTATGTATTTTAACAGTATTGAGGAACTCCACTGGCTTATAGACTTGTAGTATGACAAACACAACTCTTATGAAAATCCTCTTCAGTTCTACTACACTTGTGTATCATTTTCTTTTTCAATGGTATTGTCAATGGTATCCTTCAGTTGCTGATACAAATGAGATGAAAGCCTAGGCATTAACTATGGTTGAGACAATGTTGCCCCTAGGCATTAACTATGGTTGAAATAATGTTGCCCCTAGGCATTAACTATGGTTGAAATAATGTTGCCCCTAGGCATTAACTATGATTGAAACAATGTTGCCCACACAGAAGCCTCTTCGCTACAGGCATTGGATGTATTAAAAAGGAATTGCAGGTACCTGATCCTGATGCAGTTTGGGTTCAGTGCTGCAAGCTGTCTAAGAGTCATCAGCTCCTGAATTTTCCTCACTTTACTCCCATGTTTACCATATATAGCTACAAAGCATCGAAGGTTAGAATTCAGAATTTTCCTTCTCTTAGGTGGGTAGCCAGCCAAGGCTTATGAGCTGTTACTGCCAAAAACTTACTAGTTTAAGCGTTTGCTCACCTTTACCCCTTTTTCTATCAGTGATAACAGTTCCGCTGGACGTATTGTCTGAGCAACACATAATGGTCAGGAGTTGGACTGGTTATCAGAGGCTTTTTGAGATGCATTTCATTGGAAGCATTTTATAGGTAGTGGAGTGCATCAGTCCATCACTGGCAATATGTAACCATGGTATAGACATTTGAACATTAATGTCATTGTTTGTTTTGTACACATCTGCAATGTATGCAGAATCAGTTGCTATAGTTCCTTCTATAGTTAGGGTTGCTGAAATGTAAATTTGAATAGCCGATTGAAATACTGTTAATACTGATTTATTTATAGATGGTATTTTAGAAGTCCAGTTAGAGGATAGTAGAAATAGTAATGGTTCTTTGATAATACCTTCATTGATTGTTCAGCTTGAATGATGTCAGAGGAGATAATGAAATGATGTGTAAAAATATGAAAGATGATAGTAAAATATTTTTCCCTTCATCCATAACAATGACATGCATTAAAGTACATAATCAGTTAATAAAACTTGTTTTCTAGTCTAGATTAAGGAGGTGCTCAGTATTTCATATGGCTATGGAGCCCTAGTTGTGAAATACATATTTTTCTACATCCATTGCAGACATAACTGTTGTCTACCTGTACTCCTATTAGGTTCTATTTGTTATACACATCATTTGAAGGCTTCTGATACTTTCTTTTTAATCAAATTCATTAGTATTGAACTTAAGACTGTTATATGAGTGTTTTATTTATTTATTTTGTTTACATGCTATTTCTTTTTAAAAGATGGCAAATCACAGTTTTTCAACCATCAGCTTTCAATGGGACTCTTATGTGGAAGAAACCATCATTGAAGTAGAGCCACCATATGGTGAACTTGGTTAGTGTTGATATCTAGTACATCTTTGATTTCTATTCATTTTTTAATGCTATTTTTAGCATTTATAGTAAGATTTGGTGTTTATTAACAACCATTGTGCTAAACAAACATGATCCTAGAATTGATTAGTGTCAAAAAGTTAAACAAAAGGTTTGCTTTTAACACTCCTTTTTCCCTTCATCCTGTTTTTCTGTTTTTGTAAAAGAAAAAAAAAATGTATTACATTAATTGTGTTCAAAATCAATTTTTATTAGTCATAAAAACAATTATTTTGCACTAAACTTATCAATTTGTCCAATTTATTTTAATGCTGATCAAAAGCTAAAAATATGACTGAATATGTGAAATTATAGAGACACTGATTTCTTGTCTTTCCTGTGTTCAATGCAGCTCATTATGATCTAAAAAAAAGTAAATAGATTTAAAACTGAAGCAAGAACTATTTGTTGCAGGTAGATAGATTGTACTAATTAATACAAAAGATTTTAAGCTCATTAATTTGTTCCTTACTTTAGATCCTGGTATGGCTATGGATCTAGAGATAAGTATCACTGGAGCTCAGATTGGGAAGATTAGTCGCACCTTGTTCTGTCGTGTGGTACACATGCTTGAACCCTTACCATTGTATGTACAAGCAGAATTTAAGGTAAGAACATGTGAGGATCTTTTGGTGTAAAGTTTAAGCTTATTTTTCATGATATCCACAAGCTAAATAATGCTAGCGCAGCACTTTTTAAATACTAAATTCCAAACACTGAGATTTGCTATTGTTTTCATCCTGTGTGGGTTTTTTAAAATCCCTATTCTTAGTATAATGAGAATGATGAGTGTTTACATTGGGGACATCATTTCATTTGGCACTTATGTCATTAAACGACATGTAACTTACTGTTGCAAATTTCACATGCAATATTTAAAAGAAACTGTGGTACGAACATATATTTTGTGTGCTTTGATATAAATTGTTAGCTCTAAAAGTTTATTGTTATTTGTAATGCACAATTGTAAAACAAATTTTCCCATGGAAAATAAAGATTATTATTATTATTATTTTATATGTTATTATGTCATATATTAAAATTGTACAAAGTTAGCTTCAAAATAAACTTTAACGCTACATCATGTTTGTTACAAGCCAATGTGATGCTCTAAAATCCTAGTGTTATATCAAAATGAATATTTCTGGATACTTTTGTTGTTTCAAATCTATGTCATAATAATTTTGGACCTATATTTTGACAAAGATCTTATACTAGTAATATTAAACTTAATTATTTCTCAGGGACCTGAATTGAGTATTCTAGAACCATCTATCTATTTTGGGCTTGTCAGAGTTGGCGAATCAGCAGTGAAAGAATTGACTATTCTCAACACTTCTGAGATGAAGATTACCTTTGCCATTCATGAGGAAACTGGAGACAAGGTAATCGTCTGACTTCTTCTTTCCATTCCGCTATATAAAAGTATTATATTATTTGAATGAAACACTTTGCCACAATTAGAAATAACTAAATTGCTCAAAATGATTCTGAATATCCTTCAAAAGATTCTATGCTGCCAAAAAAAAGTATAAAAATCAAAGTTTAATCTTTTAATTGCTACGTTTTTCATTAAATGCTCATTTGTCTAATGCTATCTTTTTGTTTACTTCATGTTAGGCAATGCAAAGTGATCTTAGATTTTCCATTACTTCAGGAGAAATACGTCCATTGGAAAGAAAAACTGTTGAATTATTCTTTACTCCACGTGTTGTTCAACACCTTAAGACTATTTGTCAAGTCATATGTGATAAAGGAAACACCTGGTATTTTAAGTGCTAGTTTTTTTTTTACATTTTCATTTAGGATTTACTTGCATAAAAATCTCTCATGAATTAATTGAAATGTATTTGCAGAAGTAAAGCGAAACCTGATGCTTTCAGAACTGAGTTTTGATCAGACTATGTCTTTGGAGGAAGGGGGAGCATTTGAGTGGGAGGTTGACAAGTCAAGGTTGTTTTTGTTTCGGATATTTGCTCAGTTGAAGTTGTTCGAATGTTTTGTTTTGTAACTCATAGTGATTTTTATGAGTGAAGCAGATAGTGGAGAGTTGTGTTTTATCTTGCTTTTGAGAGGAGCTTTTCCTTTATTATTTTTAGGAAATCAATGCCATTACTAATGGTGCAAATAGACGTATTTCACTTTGTACATAAATAAACTCTGCCTATAAACTGGAGTTATTAAGTCTTTTGTATGGAAGTTTTCAGAAGAATAGAACAAAAGACACATCTATAAGTACTATTACTATCGACTCGTCAACCTCATGCTCAAATACACCCTTCTTCCTCCAGAGTTTTAGAAAACACAGACTGACCACAATTCATTCATAAAAAAAGTAAAGTAAAGTTCCCCTTTCATACCTTTTGGTCTATAGGGCAGAAAATGTAAAGGTCATTTCTTTCTGTGGCCTACGGTTAACGAGGGTGTCATGTTGCCAGCACAATGTCCAACCACCTTTAATTTTCCCTAACTAATGTCAGGTACCCATTAAAGCTGGGTGGACTCAGAGGCGCCTAAAGATGCCAAGATTAAAAATTCACCAGGATTCAAACCTCTGTATGGAAGCCAAACGTTTTACCGGTCAGCCACAGCCCCTCTACAACTCATTCATTCTAATTTTTCAACAAACATTGTAAAAGTTTGTATGTTACCACCAATAAGTAGTACTTCAATAAGTGCTATAATGCCCTTTATAATTTTTTTGTCAGAAATAACAGCAGGTAATTTTGTTGTGTAGATTAGCTTCAAGTCATTATCAGGAACCATCAGTTTTTGAAAAAATTATTTATTTTTTAATTTAAATTAATTCTGTAATCTAAAAATGATTACACTAATTTTCAATATCAAAACAGTTCTGTTGCAGTGCAAGGAGAAGGCCAGAATCCTGTCGTTTGTTTCTTAGAATGTAGTAAAATCTTGCAAGATGTCTATCTTGATGTACCTGTTATATTACAAGCTGTTCTACACAATCAAACATTGCTGCCAACTACTTACAGATGGGGAAAGGTACATATGTAAAAAAAACAACACCAAAGATAAAAACAGAACTAGACCTCAAATTTTTTTTCCCTAAAAATATTTTACTAATATGAAACACAATATTTTTTTTTCTACTAAGTTTTTTGGAAGTAGGAGAAACTTATTCTAATAACAAAAAAAAAAAGGGCAGCTTAAAATTTAAATTGATTAATGTTAAATATGTTTTGATGGCAATTCTTAAAATGTACAACATATTATTTAATAAAAAATAAAAATTAGCATTCAATGGATTAGAAATAATTACTCACATATGGTTGCCAACTATATTTGCCAAAGAAAATTCACTAGTTGACCAACATCCATATTGAAAAAAGAGAAGCTAGTTAGTATCAAATGCTTTAAATATATTTAATCCACCATTATTATTGAAAGATGCTTGCTAGAATTGGCCAAACAAACAAATAAAGCAGTATTTTAAAAAAAGTTTTGTGAAGATATTTCTTCCATTGTTTTAATTTCTTGTTTCTTTTACATTTTTCTAGTTAAAAAAAAAATGTTCTGTTTTTAGTTAACTGAACAGTAATTTTAGACTTAAACACTGTATAGGATATTTTATGTAATAGAAACAAATTGTGGCCATTTCAAAAGTAGAGATAAAAATCTTATGATTTACTTGTACATGTCTCAATTCCAGGTAGAGGGAAGCCAAAGAGATTACTGCAGTATTGAAGTGGAAAATATGGAAGGAAAGATTTTAAGCTGGGAACAAAAACCTATTACAATTAGGTTTACACCATATAAATCTGTAAGTTCTTATCTACTACAGTACTATCTTCAGAAACATAAACTTCTACTAAAAAAATGTATTTCTTAACAATTTTTAAATTTATTTATATTTTTTTGAGAAACAAGAATATGTACTATTTCAAATACATTTTGAAATATAGAAATAGTAGTTGACCACATATCAAAGTGTTTGTGCAGTTTGCATGCTGGACTGTTGTTGAAACTTATCGATGGTCCCAGGTTCAAACCCTGCCCACTCCTATTCCCCGTTGTCCTGCGGGAGGTTTGGACTAGGAAGTAAACTATCTTCAACTCTGAAGGAACATCCGAAACATGTAAAACATTTTACAAAGAAACATTTTACAAAGAAACATTTTACAAAGTGCACACAGATCTAATGAACTGACAATAAATTTGAAGCATTAAATAGAACCATATATGTAAAGATTTTTTTAAGGTCAACTGAATATTTTAGGAAACTAACACAAGCCTACAAAAATCTGGTTTCTACAAATTGCACATCATAAATATACTTAATTTTAATCTTTTTTTTTTAATGAATAGAAATAATCAGAAAAAATATATTCATGACTAAAGTAGTTCTACATATTTTTTTTAGCTAGCAGAAGACATTTTTTTGGCAGGACTTATGCTTCAAATACTCATGCCTGTGCTTTATATGACTTTTAAATATAGGTCTAAATGTAGAGCTATCCTATCATTCAGTCTATATATCTTTAACCTTGTTTAAGACCTATAATCTAAAAATATTTTCAGGCCATTGCTCTAAAACTTTGTGTCTTGGTCTATTTCTCTATTAAATCATCTTCAAATCTGTAAATGTTTTTATTTTAAGAACTTGTATGTACATATTTTTCTGAATTGTTAAGATCACATTGACACATTTATTACTGCTAAAAATGCCAACTGCAATAGTATTACATTAATGAAGAATAAATAAAACTTACAAATTGATAGAGATTTTTAAATACACTCAATTTCTGCTTTTTATTTTTTGTGTTCTCCAAATAAGATAATTACTAAATAGTTAAATGTAAACATATATTATACTCTGCCATTGAAAAATATATATACTGTTTAGAAATTAGAATTATTTATAATATTTGGTGCATATGTGTGTGTACGAGAGTGGGTACATGACAAATGGTTGAAATCCTGGGATGACTCCGAAACTGCCAGGGGAGTCTGGCAGCACATGTGCCGCCCAAATTGAGAGGACCCATGGTGGAGGCTAAAAAGGTCAGAACAAACGATTATAGCCCAGTGGCGTATGGGACACTGCCCCATTTGAGCGTACTTTGCCTGGTTCCGGCCAAATTTTGATGCCCGTTGCTGACACTGCGAGGAATCAGAAGAGACAGTGATGCAAGTCTTGCAAGAGTGTCCGCAGCTCTGTGAGCTGCAGGAAGACGTATCCAGTGGTACACCTAGTTTGTATGGTTTCTATGAGACACTATGTCACACAGCAGACTTCCTTACCAGGGCACTACAGGAGACCTAGGTCTCCCTGCCTTGTCACCAATAGGAGTTCATCTCTCTCAGGTGCATATGTGTAAAAATGTTTCTATTCTAGCAACACAATTATTCATTCTTAATTTGAAAGAAACATATCTTGAAATGTTTTAAGGGTAACAAATGATTTAATTATTTTGTTATTATTTCAGTTGGAATTCAATGATTTGAGAATACCCTGCTGTATTGAAAATCAAAGTGAGAAACTTTTTCTAAATATAGTGTGTCAAGTAAAAACTCTCAGTGTGAGCTACAAGACTTCTACAGACAAAACGGATGTCAGGTTCTTAACTTTTCTGTTACTAGAAACCGGTTTTGGCTTTAAAATAATTAATGTTGAATAATTTTTTGTGTATCACTAATTTTTTCTACCTACTAACAAGAACATGGACAAAGATTAATGATTGAAGAGTAAAAAGAATTAAATTGAATACAATTGCTTGAGATCAATTGCAAAGAGATTTTGTCAAGTAGAGAAGTTGGCTGGTATAAATGGTCAATGGCATCAAAATAAATGAAATATATTTATCCAAACTACAGATGATAAGTATTCTATATGTTGACTTTGGCATAAATAGACATAATAAACATTTTAATATAAGTAGATCTATTACTAAAGAATTTTTATGTTTATAGCTCATTCTGCTCTTTTAAGTCACATACCTGAAAATTGAGTGTGCAAATCTAAAATTTGTTGTTTTTTTTTCAGTTCTAATTTACAGTTACACTTTGGAGACCAAATTCATTTCAATGAACCGGTGAAAAGATATGTCCACATCTTCAATGAAACAGCCATTCCAGCACATTTCAAAGTAGCAGCAGAATATTTTTTTGCATCTACTCCAGTGGCTACTGAGACAAATGTTTCAGCCACTTCTCAAAGGTAAATTAAAATACAACTGTCACTCTGCTGTTGTTGTTGCTGTATTAGATTAAATTAGTTGATAATAAGACATTTCAAAGGTTATGTCTTTGTTAAAAGTTTCTCATTTTCTTGAGTGCAGCTATTAGATCTCAAATTAGTTACTGTTTGTAATAACGAGCATTCCATTAATAGCAAAGGTCATTTGGAAAATTTATTGCTTAGTTTGGATACCCTGAATCAACTTGAAGCTGAATTAAAGCTTTTTTCAAGCCATCTTTGTTTTTTTTTGTCTGCTACCATGTATTCTGTTGCAAAAATATCTTAACATACTGCATTTTTTCAGACTTTTTAAGCCTATATAATTACATTTTAAAGAAAATTTTATTCAGCAGAAAAGCATTTAAGTTTTTTAAAAATTATTATAATTTTTATTTTCTTTAGCAACAGAAGAACTTTACTTTCCAGAACTCCAAATATTGCTGATCCATTGAGTAAAACTCCAGAGAAAATGAAAAAGGGTAATTTTAATATTAGTCAGTCCTAAAATGTTTGGTTCATCTGTGATATATTTAACGCACCAATGCTAGTATAGTAATTTTCATAATTATTGATTTATATTGATTTCAGATTATACCAAGATGATTCTGGGGGAGAAAAAAGGTGCTGCCTTTGTGCCTTATCCAGCTACTGGACACTTGAAGCCTTTTGAGGAACAGATCATTGAAGTCACAGTATGCAGTGATATGTGGGGAACTTATAAAGACCTTTTGAGGATTGAGGTGATAATAATTGACTCTTTCACTGACACATCACTAACTCTCTTCCCACTTTAGGGAATATCTGAAAACTAAAAGCTTAAAACAAAATATCCCTTAACTGTCCTCGTAATTACTAAATATGTGTATGTTTTTGAGTGGGTGTTTTGAGGTGGGGTGACTGTTTTTCTTTTGAACATTTCCATTTAAAAAAAAATTGCAAAGATATTTTATCCTTACAGGTTACATATGTATATATTGATGGAAGGGATAAATAGTAAACAAGTTAAAAATATATTTATCTCCGCAACCAAAGAGTAAAGGTGGTAGTTTCTGCAGCTTTGATGCAGACACCAAGTCATTCAGTGAGGCCTTAAAAATCCTTAACTTAAAGGGGAACTTCATGGCAACACAGATTGTCATAATCATAAACTCAGAATATGTTCCAACGCACTATCATCATAGCCTCACGCAATTTAAATCAATGGTAACAATGCAGTGGGTACTGAGTCACATAGGTATGACTGGCAACAGGGTTGCATGCTCCTTGGTCCACCAGGAGGAGCAAACACTACCCACAGTGTAGCCTGTGAGTTTTCATCATGCTCTAGCAAAGAACAATGGGGGAAAATATATTTAATATTTTGAGCCTCTCAAGCCCTCTCTCACAAGGAGTTTGATGATGATGATATTGGGTAAAATATGTATGTGTGTGTGTGTGCATAAAAAGAGGCTATATTATGAAGTCAAAATGTTATCCATTAGAGCTAGTAGAATTAATTTCATTGCCTAATAAAAAGAAATTCTGGACAAAATTAAACTTGTAAAAAGTCCAGTAGAGAATTGGCAGCAAAGGCACCATATCCTGATTGATTGTTAGGATTTCTTCCAGAAATCAGGCGTGGACCTGAGTGGTTTATGATGTTGCTACATATTATGTGTTCTAGGATTTTACATGTGATACTGGTAAGTGATACTGGTCTATAGCTTCCAGGGTCTGATTTTTCTCCTTTAAATAGAGGAGTGACATTAGCTTCTTTCCAGTCCCTTGGTATTCTGGTTAAGAGATGCCTGAAAAAGTATTTTGAACACTGGTGCTAGCTCATTGCTTAGTTCTTTGCGTAATCTAGCTGGAATACCATCAGGTGCAGATGCTTTATTAGGTATTAAATATAATATATAATATATAAAAATAATAATAATATAATAATAATACAATAATAATATAATAATAATATAATAATAATATAATAATAATACAATAATAATATAATAATAATATAATAATAATAATAATAATAATAATAATAATATAATATAATAATAATAATATAATAATAATAATATAATAATAATAATATAATAATAATAATAATATAATATATAATAATAATATATAAATATTAAATATATTTTCCCCCATTCATTGCATCTCAGATTGTAAACTTATTATTTTAATTATTTTTTTTTTTTTACAAGTTTTCTTCTTGAGGGTCAGATGGAATAATCAATGGAGATATGGATAGTATTGTGCTGAAACTTGTTAGATTAAATTAAAAACAGATTGATTATTTGCTTGATATTATTTGTATAGGTTGGTGATTTGGAACCAGTGGTGATGCCCATGAGTGCCACAGTGGTAGGTTGCCCTTTACATTTCCAGTTAACAGCTGGACAACCAGAACTCAGGACCATTGTAAGGTAAAATTTAAAAAAAAATCTCTTGAGGAAAGATTAGCTTTATTTAAATCATACTCTCATTATCTACAAGTTTTTTTCATTGAAATTTCTTTCTACTTTTAGGTTTGGCAGTCATTCACCAGGAAATAAAGCAATCACTAGAAAGTTAAGAATCAATAACTCAAGTCCGTTTGGTAAAGTTGTATGTGTGTTTTGTAATGTCCCTATAAATTCCTTTAAAATATTTGTTTTAAAATATAACTTAGTAACTTTTTAGGTTACTTGAAGAAAATTACTTATTGTTAGTAATATAAAGATATATTGAGTCATATGATAAAACACAAGAGTATCTCAAAACTTAGTGGTGTTATATTAGAAATATTATTATTGAGAAAAAATGTTTATGAACTTTATTTTTTCTTCAGATATCCGAATAGATTGGGAAATTTTTGAAGCCTCTAATGATTCTACCAAACTGATTGATTTTCTCACTTCCTTTGGTCCATCATTCCCTGCAGAAAAGAAAAGTGGTAAAATACTTTAGTACTTAGTGATTATTATTTGTTTGAAATGGATTTTTTGAATGTTACAAATTTATGAAGTTTTATGTCAAATCAAACAGGGTTTAAAACTCCAACCTTTTCAGGCTAATGAATCACTTTATTTCTAAAGCTGCATATGGAGTTATCCCACAGTAGACTTTTGATAAAATAATAACAGCCTAAATTTTTTACTTAAATCTCTTTTTAGATTCTAATTTGTTTTGTCAGCTATTAATTTTTAACCATGTAGAAAGGTAAAAAAAATAAAATACAATTATTCTGAAAGATTAATTGCACTGTGAAATTCATTACATATGACATATGCTGCTATTCTTGAAATGAGTTATTACCGAAGACCCTTTTGTTGCCTTTTGTTGTTATTGGTGTGTGTCCTGTTCTTAGTTGGAAGATTGTAGATTGTTCTTTGCGGGGGAGGAAGTTAGTACTGTCCAGTTTGTTAGGCGTAGTCATTTCTTTGTACATGACTCTACCTGTGTTTCCTGATGCCCATTGGTTGAGCCACTCCTCTTTGTGATTGTTGACTAACATTGACCTTAGGGTGAGGTAGTTAACCGGTCTATCTGGTTATCTGGCTCCCATGGCTTGCGTCTCTAAATGTCTCTGACAGTCAAATCCAGCTTCTGGTCTTCACGTGTGATTTTCCCGAAAATCCGGCGAAACCTGTTCTTACAAACTGATAGGAGAAGGGATGAAAGGCGAACACTGGCTACTCAAAACCAGTTTAGCTTTGTGTTGATGGGGCACGTCAGCCTAAATAACGCAACCCATCTAGGAGAAGGAAACCTCCACTCTGTGGCGATACTCTCCCGTGTGGGTAACGGGGCTTGGAAATGACCAAGAGAAATAAATAACCCCACTGCCTTTCCACTTGCATTTCACTAAGTGAATAATAGTGGACCTTTCCTCCCTCTAGGTGCTTTTTGACAGAGGTCTGGATTGCACTACACCAGACGGAGGTCCTTGTCTCACTACATTCTAATACTAGATATAAATCCATCATGAAGTGTTTTTTTTTCTGGATCTGGTGAATGTGATATCGTAAGGGGCCTGGATCCAGGATGTGACGATTCCACAGGGCATACCCAGGGCACAGTCCACTTTAAGCTTTCTACTGGAGAAAAGTTTCATTTTGGAGAGCTCTATGAATGGCGGAGAATGGACCATTGGCCAACCCCACCTTGTCCCATGGATATTCCGGTTACAGTCTTCAGACCTAGATGTTTCCTTTTATGTCAGTATTGGAGAAAATTGCCAAGACCGAAAACTCCCTTAAAATGCGGGGACTATATATTTATATATTTAAAAAAAAAGCCTGAGGAAACACCCAGCCTACAATAAATACGTTACTATAAGTTGCTTTACATTATTATTAGTTGGTATAAATTACTATAATACAGGAATCTCATAAACAATGTGGAGCTGATTGTGTTTAGATAAAATGAGTGGCTCAGTTTGTTTTTTACCACTTTCACAAGCATTTCTTATAATCTCCTTAATCATTGAAATAATAATGTATGAGCCTGAGACATGTTTTGTCAGAAGACTAAGAAACTAGAGCAGACACAAAATAGAGCAGTGAGATTCATAATAAATGGATATTCACATTTGCCTAGAGTAACACCTTTAGTAAAATTACTAAATTTAGAAAGCCATCAGTATAGAAGACTCAAAAGTAAAGTAGCAATTACACATAAAACACTGACCCATAATCTTCAAATAAAAAAACAAAATTTAATAAAATACTCATAAAGATACAAAGATAAAGGCACATTCCTTGATCCATATGCTAGGACTAATTTGTACAAATTCTCCTTCTTCCCTAGTGCTATTAGAGCATGGAATGGGTTGCCTGAGCTAGTCAGGAAAACCAGTGACTTAGCAGAATTTAGGTTATTGGTTAATTTGTATGACTAAATGCATGAAGCGTAGGATGTAATCATCTTCTTTTTTGAAGTAATGTCTGTATTATAAAAGATAAGATAAAATAAGAATCTACCATGCTATAAAATGATCATGAAAATTACAGGCCTAGTACTTTAAAAAAAAATTATTCTCAACCACATCACACTTTTATAATGCAAGTGATTAACTACCTTCATAGACACAAAAAATTATTCATAAACTAAATAAGTATTTAAATTTTTTTGTAGTTTATGCATTTAAAATCAGTGGATTCCTTTTTCTTTAATCTTTAAGACTCATCATTGTGTCTACTGAAACTCAGCTCTTCAGAGATTAGAACAATCGATGACCTTGTTTCATCCAACTTTATGGAAAGTTATGTCACAGACAACAGGCCTCAAGTTGTATCGTGTTTCCTCAGGCCTCATGAAGGTGACCCTATTCAGGAACCCTTTTCAATACTACCCAAACAGTTGGTAAGTCATCTGAAAAATCAGCTTAAATTGAATGAAAAAGAAAATATTTCTAGTAATTCTCCTTTGAACCTGTAGTTTATCTTGCACTAGATATAGGACACAGTAAGTAAGGTAAAGTTCCCCTTTCAGACCTTGCGATCTATAGCGCAGATGATGTAAAGATCATCTGATTCTGTGGCCTACAGTCAACAAGGGTGTCATGTGGCCAGCACAACGACCAACCGCCTTTACTTTTCCCCAACTTACGTCAGGTACCCATTAGAGCTGGGTGGACTCAGAAGTGCCCTAGATCCTGAAATTTAAAATCCCAATCTTCACTAGGATTCAAACCCCGGACTCCGGTTTGGTAGCCAAGCACTTTACCACTCAGCCACCGCGCCTCATAGATATAGGACACAAATGATCTTTTATTAAACATCCTACATCACCCACTCATGCAACACTGTGTCTCTTCATATTAGGATATAAGAATTTATTTAAGTTCCCAAGCAGAGATTTCTATCATTACCCTTAGGCCAGTGAAGTCCTTGTCATAGATATTTTTGAATCTATGACAATATTCTACCAATTAACCCTTTGATTCACAGCATTATGTTAATTATTGTTCAAGCTTGGTAGGCTTATTAATTTCGTAAGTTACTTTTTTTTAAGTTAAAAATCCAAACCTTTTTTTTTAGTTTAAAATCCAGTGTTTATTCAGATATTTGTTTTTTGTACAGGTAGTGCCAGGCCATGGATCCAGCTATGTCAATGTGACATTTTTACCCAGTGATGTAGTTGATGGAACAGATTATCTTGGATTTGCAAATGGCTACTTAAGTTTGGACAAGCTGGTAAATAATTTTTTTGTATAGAAAATTAACTAATTCTCTCTCTTAGCTTTTCTTTAAAGAAAAACTATGAAAACCTTTTTTTTTAAATATAGAAATCCTTGAAGCAGAAATAACCTTTGCAGCCAATGTCAAAAATTATGTATAGAAGCAATTTTAAAAGTTCTTACTTTTTTTTTTACCATTTAGTTTTGTAGAAGGTTTGATAGGTTATTGTTACAACAATTGTGCCCTAGTCTATTGAACTATATGTTGAGTTTGTTCTTTACGGAAAACAATGATTGTGTGACAACAATGAACATCTTTAATATAGCTTTAAATAACATTAGCCATGTATTGTTTTAAACCTTATGAGCATTGTCAAATAAAAATAGGGCTTAAGATACTAACATGGTTGTCCAGGTTTAAACCCCATCATCAATGCAGCATTTTTCAATATGTGCCCATGTTGGTGCACCTCATGAGTGCTGCACCCAAACAGCTGTTCCTGTGGTGGCAGTCCATTAAGTGTTACATATTTATATGGTCCTTTCAGTTGAGAATCTCTGCTTGGATGTATTGATTTCGGAAATGTTTTAAATTCATGTCCAAAATAAAGTGATTGCCTATAAACTAAAGTTTTAGGCTGTAGGCCCATGTTACCTTTTTTTGTATTTCATCTAAATGCTGAGATCTATTCTTCTCAAAGATCATAAATTTTAAGTAAATATTTTTATGTCATATAAATCTCAGGTTGAAGAGCAAAGTAAAGTCTCAAGATCTGAAGCTTATGAAATTGACCATTTACGGTTAGAGTTCACAGCCAACCTCATACCGCCAATGTAAGCATTATTTAAGAATGTGATGATAGTCAAACATGGCCATAATATTCCACAGTCTTTACTTTTTTGTCTGTGGCATTTTATGTCTCCAGGGATGATCTTTTTCCTTTACAACTTCTTGTGTGACTAAAGTTTTTTATTTTATCTTAAACAGCATATTTTTAGAACTTCTAAACAAGAAATACATTTGCAGTTTTATAAACTGTGTTATGATAGTTTTTTTTAAAAAATGTAATTCAAAACAATTTTTTACCTATATCTTTACCTATCCCTTAATCTGTTGGACCATTGGGGCACCATGCAAGATTTGTTGACCATCTTTCTCCTTTACTCTCTGTCTTTTGCCTTAGTTAGAACATCTTTCAGTTCAAAACAAAATTTGCACTTAATATTTGTATCTGAAATCAGAACTTACTTCTATTTAGTTTTTGTTTTATTAATACTGATATAGTACTACATACACAATATAGTACTACATACATACAAAAGAATGATCTTTTCAATGAATATTTCTATCAATAAAAATTTCTACTGACATCATTTTGTCTCAGGCTGACTGTTGAAGAAGTGGATGAAGAAGGTTTGGTTATCAGGGCAGCAATGAGTGATTTGATGAAAGATGGCAAGGTGATAGTCCACACTTTGAATGCATAATATTACCTTGTGAAACCCCAATTTCATTGTTTTCATTTTTGTTGTTGTTCCATTTTAAGTTAAATACAAGTAAGATAAGTTAAAAAAAAATCATTTCTACTTTATGTTCCAATAATGTAATAAGCTAGACATTCATATTTTATTTAACATTGAGACATAAAAGGGAATATGTAGGAATAAAAAAAAAATATGCCATTTTGTGAAGTGTACAACTCTAGCACAGTGAATAGCTGTATTAAGATTGTAGTGAATAGCTGCAGATAGTAGTGAACAGCTGTATTTATATAGTAGTGAATAGCTGAATTAAGATAGTAATGAATTAAATCTTTCTATTCAATAATTTGTATTTGTTTTTATTATTTAAGATGATGAAAAAGTCACTGAGCACATCCTCTGTAATGTTGACTAACAACACACTCTCAAGGATGACTTTTCTACTCAGAGCCAAGAAACCTTTCATACTGGTAGACCTTGACACCACTTCAGAAGATGACCAACCCTCACAGGCAATGGTAACCAACATGTGTACACTGAATCCAGGTTCTCACATTATGGTAAGGGTCTTTTGAACTAAATTACTGTCAATTTATTTGGTTTGTATTAGGTTTCAATCTGTACAATTAATACTGAAGGCAGCTTAGTTAGAGTGATACACATTCAAACTTATCATTTCTTGTGAATATTTTTTCCCCACAATATATTTCTTTTTATATCTTGAATACAATTGATATTAATAAAAGTGAAAGTTATTTTGTATGTGACAATCTTTTATTTTGTTCATTAATAAGTAATGTGATTTTATTTTGTTTCTATTTGTTAAAAAAAATTGATGTAATAAACTTCAGTTTGTAAATCTTTTTTTTCCCCCACTGTATTCATTATATATATTTGAAAGACTTTAGTAAAATGCAACCAACATATAGATATGGACACTTATTCATATTGTACTCATAGTAACTGTTTAGAACTTTAACCAGAAAACTACCCAGTATTTTAGAACTTTAACCAGAAAACTACCCAGTATTTTAGAACTTTAACCAGAAAACTACCCAATATTTTAGAACTTTAGCCAGAAAACTACCCAGTATTTTAGAAATTAACCAGAAAACTACCCAGTATATTTGACCTACTCTTGGCCAAACTCTTATCACCAATGCCTTCTTATTTTCTTACAATAGAGTTCCCTTTAGAACCTTTTTGCATTTGTGCTCATTAATTATTAAATTTAAAAAATGCTTTAGAAAAGATGGTGGTTGTTAAAAAGTGACCACTCCAGATGCCACTGTGCACTGCATGACTGGTGGTTGTTAAAAAGTGACCACTCCAGATGCCACTGTGCACTGCATGACTGGTGGTTGTTAAAAAGTGACCACTCCAGATGCCACTGTGCACTGCAT
This sequence comes from Biomphalaria pfeifferi, assembly GCA_030265305.1. NCBI lineage: Eukaryota > Metazoa > Mollusca > Gastropoda > Planorbidae > Biomphalaria > Biomphalaria pfeifferi. Next base: position 2,570,379 of record JASAOG010000081.1, on the reverse strand, counting down.
GACTGGTGGTTGTTAAAAAGTGACCACTCCAGATGCCACTGTGCTTTGCATGACTGGTGGTTGTTAAAAAGTGACCACTCCAGATGCCACTGTGCTTTGCATGACTGGTCTCTCATGAAATTTATTCTCCAAGACTTTCATCTTCTCTTCAGGTTAAAGTTGGGCTTCAAGTGTCACAGTCCTTGCTGAGTCTCAAAACTGCAGAGAGAATTGATGACACTCTGGAGATCAAGAAAATACTCAGCATCAACTATGACAACAAAACAAGACAAGTAACTTTTAGTTGTTTTTTTATTTGAAATATGTTTCACCCGTTTGAAAAAGTCAACAGCAATCATAGCTTTTAACATAAGTTGTTGATTTCATTATTGCTGAAAATGTGGTTGGCTTGATGAATATGGAGTTAATGTTTTCATCATGATGATCCCATGTCAAATCATTTATTTTTGTGAGGGTAAATATTACTATAGAGATAGTAAATAAAAATAAAGGTTCTATTTTTTTGTCTTGCTATAATATTTGATATTTTGGGTTCTAGCACATTAGCATAATTTAGGCCGTGCCGTGCCCATAATCCCCCAAGGGTTACTTCCCCTTTGTAGCTCAAGTGCTTAAAGTTACACAACTAAGTTATTAAAAATAGGGTACACTCACAACTCAGTTAGTAAAAATATATATAATTTAATACAAATCTGTTGTAAAATGTATATATTTATTGACAAGTACTTTGCCCGATCTCAACTCAAATTTTAGTTGTCAACTCCACCTCCCGGATAAAGCCCAGTATTTTTCCAGGATTAATGCAGTCAGTGTTTTTAGATTGTTCCAAAATATTTCCCTCTAATATCCTCTCCTGGTATCTGGGGCATTCAATGAGGATATGTTCCATGGTGAGATAGAGTCACAATAGCCACACTGTGGGGGCTCCTCTCCCTTTAGCACAAAACAGTGTGTGATGCAGGTGTGGCCAATCCCAAGTCTGGACATGGTCATGCTTCAACGGCTTGTCAGATCCTTAGATGTGGACTGCCACCTGACATCCTCCACAATCAGTCTTAGCTTGTTGTGGGTCTCAGCCTCCCACCAATCCTGACACTCTCTGTAGGTGGCATCGGCTATACTCTGTCTCAGGTCCAAGCAGGGAATTCGGGTTCCTGACACCACTTCATTTAGGGCTCTCTTTGTTTCTGTCTGCTGTTTTTGATCTTGCAATTGAGGGTGACATAATTTATAGCTCAACAAGGGTGTCATTTGCCAGCACAACAACCAGCTGCCTTTTCTTCTCCAACATATGTCAGTTATCCATTAGAGTGGGATGGACTAATCTGTGTTTTGAAAATCCTGAAGCTCAAAATCCTAGTTATTTCACCAGGATTTGAACTTGTAACCTCAGCCACTATACTCTCTTATGATTCTTTAGTTGAAGACAATGTTAAATAATACAGAGGTATGAACAAATCAAGACATAGGTTGGGTAGGCTCAGGAACTTCAGGACATCAGGTTAACAAAAAGGGCAGGAAGGATGCTGATTGTTTGAAAAGATTTAGAAGAAAGAAAGAAATGTTTGACCCAAATATTGTTTTTTTTTAAAATTCTTCTCTATTATGTTTGACAAAATAAAGAGGCAAAATGTTTGTTGGCTAGGGGAGAAGACATTTTGTATGATTGTCTGCACTTTCATAAAATAATGCATATGTTGTCCCCTCTCTCTTACTAGTAACACATAGACCTTCATTCGCACATGCAATTTAAAATCTGTCCTGATTTTTGGGCATTTATTTTTTGAAACCAAAGTTTAAAAATAATAAATGCTTCGTTTAAAAATGTGTCTCTAATCAACTCTTGGCCTTATTCATTATTTGCCATATTTGTTTTGAATTGCGTTACTCTGAAACAACAATTGCTTTGACATGTCTGCGCAGACTATCCCTATACTTGGTGTGGTGGCAGTGCCTCAGTTTGAGTTGTCTGCTAACAGTATTGACTTTGAATCCTGTCTTGTGGGTCAAACAAGGATCATTGAGATCATACTGTATAATACTGGAGCTGCTGATAGCTATTGGAAGATGAAGATAGGTAAGTGATTCTTTATCTCTCACAGTGGACGGACACTTTACAATTAAGAAGTTCATTAGATGGATGATATATTGAAACTTAACACAGGAATTAACTTTACTTTCATTTGGAATGCATTGGCCTTGGCATTGTCTTAGTCTTACCAACAACTTGTGAAAATTTGGATAGGTACAGTATATAAATTAACTTCAATTGTATTGATTTTTACCTAACTTGACATATTATGACAGAATATCGAAATATAAATGTTTTCATATTGTACATAAAAAGCATTGTTCTAGTATTTTAGTTTATCTGTCAGTTGAATGAATGTGGTAACACTTACAAGAGTGAAATTAATTTTTAATTTTAATCTATACACAGAACACAGCAATAATGAGTTTGACTACAGCATGTTCCAAGTGCATCCCTCAGAAGGAGTTCTGCCTGCTCAAATTGACAAACTCAGTAATAACAAAACAGTGATTGCCATTTCTTTCACACCTCCGTAAGCAGCATCTCCTTTTTCAAATTCTTACAATTATACACTAACTGCACTTAAATACATTTCCAGCATGAAGCCAATTAAGAAAGTAAAAAACAAAACTTTAATTATTAACACAGATGATAAAGAAATGGTTTCTGTAAAAAGTGTATTGCTTCTAATCCTTTTATTGTGAATTTAGAATGGGTTGAATGGGTCTATTTAAACAACACAGCTTAAGCTTTCAAGCTTTTGAAAAAATAAAAAAAAAATATTTAAATGTATTGTTTTATTTTATAAATACAGAATTTGGCATAAAAAAATGTAGACTTTGTTTACCATCTTATTATTTTTAGGCATTCGGAGTGCTACAATGTTGTGTTTCAAGTGCAAGGCATTCTGGGGGAAATACCCCGCAGCCTTCTTGTAACAGGAATAGGATCTTATGATGGCAAATACGAGGCGATACTGAATGTGTAGTTAGAAAATGTAAATATGTTGATGGTTATTTCACTATATTTAAGCCAGGTATTCTGTTCTGTGAGGGTTAATAAACCCATAAAATGACATCACAATTATTAGCATAACTAAACTAATGGTTAATAATCTGTAATTTATAAGATAAATATGTAGATCTTTTTAAGCAAGCCATACAAGTTTTGGCCTCATTAAGTTTGAATTATCTCAGAGATATATTTTCTAATGAAATGATGGAATGATTATTAAGTTTAGAAAAAGTTTTTAACTTAAAATTCATGTCTGATCTATGTTTATAAAAAAATTATGTTAAGAAAAGCAATAATTTAAAGTATGATTAAAATTAATACTATAAGTTTTAGTTTTATTTATAATTTAAACAAATATATTCCAATGAAATGTTTATTCTATTTCCCCACAATCACTGTGATATTTTGTGATACATGAAACTATTTTGTGAAACATGAATGTATATTTTGATATTTTGCCATACTGTCAATCTATAATGTGTACAATGAAAAGAAACTTTTACATTCATTATTTTGAATTTAAAATCTTTAATCATGTTTTTTTTTTTAATTGCCTTCTTGCTCATTTACATTTAACAGTTTAATAATTTTCTCTATTGATTTCTTTTGATATATTTACTATTTGTGCTTATAAAATAATTTTTATTAATAAAAGAAGAAAAAGGGAAATATTTTGGTATTATTTCATATGTAAGATTAAAGAGACACAATCAATTTTATTTTGCATTTTATCTCAAACTGTACATGGTGTGCTTTAATAAAATAAGTTCTAAGACTTGGACTTTTGTCTTGTTCATACACCTGGACCCTGCTATACGAGATTAATCTCAGCATGGAGCCTTAGTCCATGGAGATTTACAAATGTTCATATTATTCTGTGTGGCCATGTGGTATGTGCTTTGGACTGCTGTCTCATTAGTCCTGGGTTTGAAGCCTGACAGCTTCCATCTCCTGCCATCTTGCGGCTGGTTTGGGTTAGGGTGTAACAATCTTCATTCCTATTGGAACATTTGATACACATATAACAATCTTTGTTTTTATCTTTATGGGATCATGTTCCTTCATAAGAAGATCATAGCATAATTATCTATGTTTGTCTAGTCATTTGTGCAAATTATAGTATATATCTCCAAGTGTGACTGGCATTTTCTTTAGTGTAATACCCTATAGGTTATAAGCAAAGCCAATTGATACAGAAATTAATTATACAATGGGTTAAAGGGATACATATAAGTACTAGATCCATGCAAACATTTCATTAATGAAGAAATCTGCATATTTTTAACATGTAAAAATGAGTTATACAAAAAAATATTGTATTAAAAGAGACAAAAATGAGAAACATAAGAAATCAACTAATTTTGTCAAATAGTTATAGAATACCAAATTAATAATTTCTAGAAATTGGACAGTTTGTGTATATCTTTGGACAAAAAAGTAACTACCTTATGGGCCACACATTGAAAACTTTGGTTTGACCATTATAATTTTTCAAAATATAATCATCTCAAAATTAAATTAGACGTTGTGTTTTTTTTAAAACTTGAACACGGCGTCAACGGGTTTTAACGCACTCGACTCCAGTGTTTCTTTGTATTTATGAAATGGTTGAATTTAGTTTCGTATTTGAATAAATCAATAACAACATCCATAAAGTTCCAGTTGTAAGATAATTAGCTGTGGACTGTTCATAGAAGAACTTGATGTTTTGCTATAATAAACGTTTAGAGAAATGTGTAAAGATTTGTATCTTAAGGATAAATTGATTTAAAAACAACTTTTTATGTTATTTGTGTTCAAGTCTCGACTTATAGGGATTCAGTACCATAGAATCGAGTTGTGCGTAAGCTCTAGACGCTAGTGCGCATCTAATCTAGTATTCTAGCCTGCTTGAGTCTTCACATGGTTTATTCACAAGTCAACTGAGTTACAGATGTAAACCTAATAGATAAGCGAGTCATTGCTAGTTACATTTTAATCTTCACATTGCGACTACAGCTGTGATTTTTGCATTATTTGACGTACATTGATACAACAAGGGCAGCTTTGAATGCAATTCTTTTTTATTTTTGTTTTTCTACTTCTTGGATTTCATAGTAGGCCTAAGCAGTGGACAGGAAGCTAGATCCAGTAGACTAGCTATGATGGCGCGAAGGTGTTACTGCTCCAGGGCGCACGAACGATAGGGACTTAAACGTGCTCTTGTAAGATTATTTTTAAAAATAAAAATTTGAATGTTTCAAATAATTACATAATTTTGCTTAAAACCATTTGATATTTATTGTTCTTGAATCGAATCTCTGGTCTATTGATCAAAAGAGTAAAACAACAAATCAGTGTGAATCATTTCTGTAGAATGCAATGAAACTCCTACAGAAGGGGCAAAGGCAAGTAACTGGCGCTTCAACTGGTGAGATTCGGGCAGAACGAGTTCTTTCGCCTTGGCTGGCTATATCCGTATAGGAGAAGGAAAACTCCCAATTCAAATCTCTGCTGCTTGCAACTATTCCCAAACACGGGAAAAGATTTCAGGGGTCGACTGAGGGAAAATCAGGAACTGGAGACACTTAGGCAGTTTGCAACACAGAATGCTACAACTGTTCCCAAGCTATCAGCACTTGCCGTTCCTTTGGATACATTAGCTGCGTGGAGATTGGGGAACTGCTGTGTGAGCGACACTTTTCCGACCATAGCTAATGCCCTGGCATTCATCTCATTTTTATTAGATGATCCTAGTCGTTTTACTTCTGAAAGAGGCCATACAGTCTGAAATCTATTAAAGGAAGGTAACTCTTAAATTGTCATTACAATGTTTCATTCTATTCTAACGTGTTTAATTTTTTTATTAATAATTGTAAATAATAATAATATTAATAGCAATAATAATAATAAATATTTAAACAAGCAAAATAAAAACATACTTTAAAAAAGTGTAAATGTATCAATTAGTTTGGATTAGTCTAAACTAACTATAATACATGTGTTATTAGAAATATTTTAGGCCTACAAATTTTATCTTGTTTTCAAGATATACAATATTCTTCTTTTAATTTTCTCAGTGCGCTATGAACGTATCACTTGTCTGGACCAGTTTGGAAAAAAGGGGGGTTGCCGTGATAGCCTTTTAAATGTATTTTATAAAAAAAAAACAAGTTGTACGACTTGAATCCGAATTCAAGGTTCAAGCCTTGTCAAGCCAATACACTAACCACTGTGCCAGCGAAGTGCTAATGAAAACTGAAGGTTTCATAGCTATCTATTGTCAATTTCAAAAGTATTAAGCGATGACTAATTACACAACGTATAAAGGGGACTAATTCAACTTACACCACCTCATCTGTCAAGTACAATTTCTTTCCATAGGTAACTCAGAATAATTAATTAACTAAATGGTTACTTTTTCAAAAGTGATTCTTGTTTTGTCAGGTAAGCCTATAATAAATTATTGTGGAAAATTTTAACTTGATCTGAGATTGAGCGTGGGAGAAATAACGTGTTCGAAAATTGTTCCAGACAGACAGACGGAGTGAGTTGATATAAGCTTTGTAACAATGTAAAAATACTCTACTAGATAAAATTATGTTTATTTTTATTGAAATGTTCTTGTTTTAATATTCCGGAACATATTCACTAGTTAAGATACAAGAATTAATTGTATGAATCGACGATTCAATGACAAATTTATTTGGAAAGATATGCTAGCTTACATTTAAATACCATCGTCAGAAACAAAAATGTGCTGACTGGGTATCGATTCTAATATCTATCACGAGTAAATGTTAACATTTGAGAAACGCTGGTCTATACATTTATACACAGTTTGAAGAAATGGATCATTAGGAAAGGGCAGTTCATTTTTATTTTCTAATATATGCATACTAAAAAAAAGATTTTTCCTTTTTTTAAAAAACTAAACAATTTGTTTAAAATATTAGTAACTAGTTTGACAGAAAGGACTTAGTTTAATAGTAAAACAATTTATAGTATTGTATAACACCCAAAAATATAAACTGTTTGCATAGATGTGTTAAAAATACTGTAAATAATGATCTCACCTTCTAAATAGTTTCCCGTGTTTTTTTTTTTTTTTTTTTTTTTACTATTAATAGTATTAATAAAAGACAGATATTACTCGCTGCTCGCGGGTCTTAACGATCGTATTGCAGATGTAGTCACTGATATAGTGCATTACAAACAATTAAAGAAAATAATAATGTTAAAGCGAATGCATGAATTCATGAATAAAAAATATATTGAATGAAGCTAAAAATAGCTAATTGACCTGAATTCACCCGATATTAAGAATAGAGTTGCACTCATGTAAAAATACTTTAGAAAAACAAATTTGAATGCTAATTTGATTAAAACATGAAATGAATGGACTATAATTAGTATGTGCATGTGTTAAAGTATAAAACTATCTTTGCGAAAAAAAGTTCTATCATCTTAGAGTTGAATTAGAGTTTTAGACATAGGAATAGAGAGATGTGTAACCTTTCGGGTTATGTGTAATGAAAGAATGTACGTCAGGAATTCTAAATTCGCAGATATAAATAACGAATTTATGTAAAAATGCTTTTGAAACACAAATTTGAAGCTTAATTTTGTTAAGAGTATATTTTGTATTTTTATGTGTCAAGGTAAAAAAAAACTATATGTGCAAAGTGTAGTTCTTAAAATTAAATCTAGATCTAAATCCTTTCGATCTTTTCTCATGGCAACATGGTAAACATAGCCTAGATTCATAAAATAGCATACTTTCATAGAGTTGGTCAACTTTCTTTTTTTCGAGGGTCTTAAGTTTGTTTTACATACATTACGGTCTAAGTTAGTACCCAAGGAACAGTTATGCCAAGTTTTATCAAGATTGGTCAAACGGTTTTGATTTCAATTCGGCACATATATACGCCTTACATTCTACTTTATAGTATAAAAGATAGATAGTTGTAAAAAATGGTGTATTTTTGCTGTTGAAAAATTGCTTGCATAGTTGATTTTAAAAATTAAATTTTTCGTTTTCATAAAAAAACGTATCCTTACATCAGAACTTTGAAGGATCTAAAATATCATGGTATCGGATTTTCAATATCTGTTCTAGTTTATAAGATCTAAACGGGACGGACGGACACAGACCACACGAAACTAATAGCGACTATTCCTCTTTAAGGGGCCGCTAGAATATTACATAAACAGATTGGGTCTAAAAATTTAAATACGCTATCACAATGTCAGTTCGGGTCAGTTAATTTTAAATGGTATTAATTTTCAAATGTATATATAAAAGGCTTGTCTTCGAGTCCGAAGATTAGTGAGGAATGCAGTATTTCCCGTGACTGCGCAGCCCCAGCTGTGACCTACATATTTTGCCACATCCAGAGCAAGCATAACCATTGCCCGCAGGTGGTCGATTTCAATTTTTTTTCGTCGTCTGCGTTTGTCATCGGCCTCAGATTGATTTTCTTTTGGTCTTAAAGGCGTGAGTGACCTCCAGCTGACCATAAGAAGTCCCTCTATACTGTCCATACCGGCGTTCGCAAGGACATCGCTGTTTGTAGTGCGGTCCTGCCACCGTATGTGCATGATGGAGCGCTTTAAATTTATAAATAGCCTACTATATTACAAACATGGTGATTAGTATTGTATTTCATAATAAATACTATTACAAACGTGACTAGTATTGTATTTCGGACTATTAGGAACTAAATGCAACCGAAGAAAGACAAACAGAATGGGAACACTTTTCAAGAGAGAGAGAGAGAGAGAGAGAGAAAGAGAGATTGAGAGAGAGAGAAAGAGAGAGAGAGAAAGAGAGAGAGAGAGAGAGATGCAAAGACTGAATGCCAATAACTTTATTATGTTTAAAAAAAATGCATATGTTAATTTCTCACGTACTAAGATCTAATTCTACAGATTGTGTTAACCCCTAACAAAATTCAGTTTAGTTTTGAAAAGATAATCATTGAGACAACAGAAATATTTCCTTGACGATGGCGCATCTGGCAGTTGTTATTACAGCATTTCTAGCTCTGGGAGCTCATGGTGAGTCTAAACAGTGTATAATTCTTGAAATAATGAAAATCCTTTTTAACCTTAGCGCATTTATGGCAAGATGCATAGTGCTCATCTTCATGCGATCTGATCGTAGGGTAATATTTATCATAGTAGTTGGTAACACTTTATTGTCATGAATTGGTTTGTGTATACATTTCTGCTCAACTTCTGGATCCCTGCCATAACTATCATTGCTTCAACGTGGTCATTGCACGGCCCCTGCGGACTTTCCGCATTGCGTTTGTCCTTCAGGATTTTCAGGCTCTCACTGTCAAACAGCAGTACCTGTTGGAAGACAAATAGTTTTTTTTTTCTGTTTAATTAATTATGTTTATTTTATCCATAATATCATATGTACCTTCTATTGTATTTCGTACTTTGTTCTCTGATTACAAGTGCTATTAAAATTAATTTCCGTATATCTTACTAATATATACAAACAGACATATAGATATATAAATAGATAGAAGATAGATAGATAGATAGATCTTACTACTATATACAAAAAGACATACAAATAGACAGACTTACTTACATACATACAGATAAGATAGATAGATAGATATTCATAGGTTCTTTAAAAGCACCGCCTGTATTCTGTGACTTTGCAATATTTTAGAATATCATTGATTGAAGACAAACTACATACATATTTACAGGATTCATTTGGGATCCATGTGCTAACTACCAATGTGCTAACGGGGGCCATTGTACTGCCCCAGCTGACGCCCCGTACTGTGATTGTCCAGTAGGATTCACCGGAACTCATTGTACGATTGCATCCCATATAGGCAAACGTATTGGTAAGTCTATCAAATACATAAGAAGTAGGTAGCTTTTTATTCACTATATTGGAAAATACATTGATAAGACTATGAAATGCAAAAGAAGTAGGTAGCTTCTACACTCCACAGTCACAATACCTGCATAGCTTTAAATGAAGTCTTGTATGCAGATCAGATTGTAAACGTAATCTCGTAGGCCTAATGTTAAAATCTATTTTTACATCAATGATTACCACAGAAATTGCAAGACAACAAATATTATCTCTGTATTAAAAGATAAATCAAAACCACGAACTTCAGAAAGTTGGAAATTCACCCAAAAAGTGGGCCAAAGCATGGAATTCTCACGAAGATTGCATAAAGACGAACATATTTTTTTGAGGTTGTAAATTTTTTGAGGCAATTTTTTTTTTGAGGTTTTCTTACTAAAAGTTATTTTCACTCCCCTAACCTTTATCTTTTGCAAATTAGATTTTTCATTGAAGTCTTCGGTTACAGAACTACACAGGCGCGGTGGCTGAGCGGTAAAGCGTTGGCATTATGGGATCATTATTAAACAAGGTCATTAACTAGGGAACTATAAGCTATCTAAACTGAGCGTTTTTTTGAGATACGAACGCGTCAAAGGAGGCTCTGACGCCACACTTGCACTTCTGGTTGGACAAAGCATGCATTTAAAAACAACAGAATGCAGCATCTTTAGTCTGAGTTTACCATACGTGATCAAGGACCACTCTTTTATGTTTGGGTCTGTTCTGTGCTTTTTCCCCCTACCTTCTGTTGATATCAACCTTGATATGTTTCTTAGTTGGTCTACCTTACTATTTTATTGACTACTAAGATATTCCATCCGTCAATAATATAATTAATGTGTTTGATTGGGGAGTCCCGGATTAACTTCTTTTACATTTTTTTATTTCCAGTTATATCACGTGACCCTTGTGTCAATTATCATTGTGAAAATGGAGGTATTTGTACAGCACCAGCAGATGCGCCTTATTGTCTGTGTCCTGTGGGTTTCGCCGGAAACAGATGTCAGTCGACACTTGTGTAATGTCAAGATATACATTTTGTCTGTGATGCAAGAAAAAGAAACTAAATAAATAAATGTAAAAATATTGTTTCAGATATAAATAGCTTTGTGTTTTACATTTTTTCTTTGTCATCGAGTTAATGGTGACCGAAAACAAACCAAACCTACAACTGATGTAGTATTTGAAATTATCGATGAGAAAACATTTTGGTTTTGGGGGGGGGGGGGGGGGGGGGAGGGGGGATCCTATTGTTTTTAAAAGTGAAGTAAAAGTTCTTTTCACTAGATTAAGTCCAACCAAGATCCATTTATTTAACATAGATTCTTAAATTATCAATATCAATTATCAATAAATCAATCACTTCTGGTGTTTTTAAACACTCCCTTAAAGACTGAGCCTGACTGATAGTCACTGATCTATTTCGACAACCTTTCTTTGTACTGTCTTTATTACTCGGTGTGATTCTTTTTATGATGTCTAGTTTGTGCAGGAAGGTTTGTATTACCTCAATTACAGCTGGTAAAATAAGTTTGTCCCCAGTAGTGAACCACTTTCCTGATTTTCCAATCAATAAAGAAATGTTATATTATAATACAAATCACGCAGTTCGTCATCTCGCTTAGATGTTGTCCCTATGAGTTGTTGCAGTGAAGGCGCTTTCAAATATTTTTCTTTGACTGTTTGAAAAAACAAATTCTTTTTTTTTTGTCACTATACAAGGAAGCTTGAAAGGTTTCATTGAATCATAGTTTTATTACATAGAAGACATATTTTATATTACGCCTAGTGTGGACCCCCCCCCCCCTCACGATATTAAATTTAAAAATAAAACTCTATTTTGTATTTTATTTGAGACCATCGTAAACTAGATATAAGAGAAGTTAATCATGACAAAAAAAAAAGACATACGTTAAGAGAGAGAGAGAAGGAAAGGAATAAAAGAGAGAGAGAGTATTCCAGTCACTTTCCATTGTGTTTAAAATATTTCATATGGTAATTTCTCACTTACTTGGATCTAATTCTGTAATATGAATTAACTTAAGTTCAAATTCAGTTTAAGTCGAAAGAAACATTCACTTAAAGATGGCGCATTTAGCAGTTGCTATTACAGCTTTTCTCGCTCTGGGAGTTCATGGTGAGTCTAAATGGCACATAATTTTGAAATCTTGAAGATCCATAACTTCATAGGGCTCATTCTCTCTCGCTGTGATCTCATTGAGAATCTTGCCTTAGTTGTTGCTACCCTTTGCTTCATTCTTTGGTTATTCACGTGACTTTTGAGTTTTATTTGTTTTTGTGTATACATTTCAGCTCAAATTTTGGACCCCTGCGTCAACTATCATTGCTTCAACGGTGGTCATTGCTTTGCACCCGCAAATTTCCCGCATTGCGTTTGTCCATCAGGATTTTCAGGCTCTCACTGTCAAACAGCAGTACCTGTTGGAAGACAAATAGTTTTTTTGTTTAATTTTGTTTATTTCATCCACTATATCTTATACTACACTAGCAGTACACATCCTATACACCCATTGATTTGTTCCCAGGCTTAATATGGATAATTATTGCTGGAACGGCGAAAAGAAAATCTAAATCGACCACCTGCGGACAATGGTTTTGCTTGCGCTGGGAGTGGCAAAATATGTAGGTCACAGTTGGGGCTGCGCAGCCATGGGAAATACTGCATTCCTCACTGATCTTCGGACTTGAAGACAAGCCTTGTTATTTTTGCTGGAACACTCCTTCTTTTTTTTTCTTTTTTTTTTAAATTGCAATAAACGGGCCACGTTTTAAAGATCAACCTAACATTATTTTAGCACTTGAATTAGTGTATCTGTTACAAGGAAGTTTTTCGGTCGTCTCTCTCTTTCCGTTTCTGTTTGTCTGTCTGTCTCTCTCTTCGCTCTATGGAATCCCCATTTTGTTTTCTTTTAACATGCGCATCGTAATTTCTCCGATATAGACTTTTTATTTGAAAAGAGTCGCTCCATAATGCCCCCCGACACATACACGCACCCATATGACTTTTCTTCGGCTGCTCAATTCAAACTATTTTATATTTCAACCGTGACTTCTTTCTCTTTCTGGTTAGTTTTTTTTTTCCTTACTGCAAGCAATGTTCGGTAAAAGACAACGCATACATTTCTTCATACCATCAGTTTCAGGCCTAAAGAGAAAAAAAATGCATTCCCTTTCTACATTTATTTTGGTATTTTGTTCTCTAAACAAACAGAAATATTAATTTGGTTTTATTAGGCAATCATTTATCTTATCCCTTTTGAATGTAGTGAATTGATAATAGATCTAGATTAATTAATTATTTTTTTTTACAATGTAACAAAGTACTTGCTCTCTGCCCCGCCTCTCTCTCTTTCGAAAACAAAAAGACTCTAGATCTATCTTATTAAATGCTATTAGGATTTTTAAAAATTAGACTGCAGTCTTTTGGGGAAACGCCGAAAATAAAATATAAAGGTTTGATAGAAAGCTTGTGGTTTTTCGCGAATAGCGGTCCTCAAGTTGTGCATCTGTCAAAAACCCTTCTTAGTGAGCGCTTGAGGTAAAAGGAACCTGTGTACGAAATTTCGTGCTGATCCGTACGACGGTTTTAGAGATTTCTTGACCAATGAATGAATTACAAATATATAGTAGATTGTATTTCGTACATTCTTACACGATTATAAAGTTTTAATTTCCCGATATCTCACTAAGACTAGGAATGAGTCGTGTTTAGTAGACAGGCAAGCAGAAAGATATACTTTCTGTCTATCTATAAATAGTCTACAGATATAGAATAGTTATACATAGATAGCTAGATAGATGTTCCTTAGAAACATTGACGGCTAACTACGACTTTCTTTATATTAGCGTCAATTAAAGACTTAATCGAAGACTTACATAGAATATTACAGCTGCATTCACTTTTATAGGTCCCTTTTGGGATGTGCTAACGGAGGCTATTGCACTGCTCTTGCAGACGACGCGCACTGTGTTTGTCCGGCAGGATACACCTGAACCCATTGTACGGAGACAGCCCATATAGGCAAACGTATTGATAAGACTAGATAGCATGACTTTTTAGGTCAGCGTTTCTGAAGCTGTTAGGCGGGTCACTAAACACGAACTAACAAGGGGAGCGAACGCATTGCATTCTTATAACGCAATGATAGATAGATAACATGTAGATCTATATCTTAAATCTCGAAGACATACATTGGTGGCTAGAAGACAAGTTTGCGCCATTCGAATCGAAGGTATTCGGATCCAAATACGGATATAACCAAACCGAATTTTATCAGCAATATGCAAACCTAGTTTTTGCTTGAAATACTGCTGTTGTTACTACGGGACATCAATGTAATGATTTCAATGTTTCAAAAAGGTATCACAGACCTGTATATAAATATATACTCTGTGGTCTGTACATAAAAACAAACCCTGCGTCGATTGTCTTTCTTGTTATAGATGTAGACACTTCCATAAAAAGAAAAATCAAATATGAAAGCCTTTACAATGTTACTATAAACAGAAAATCCGCTGCCGAGGACAAACGCAGACGGCGAAAAGAAAATCAAAATCGACCACCTGTGGACATTGGTTATGCTTGCCCTGGAAGTGGCAAAATATGTAGGTCACAGCTGGGGCTGCGCAGCCACGGGAAATACTGCATTCCTCACTAATCTTTGGGCTCGAAGACAAGCCTTATTATTATTATTATTATAATTATTATAAACAGATATAGGCTTACATTGTAAAGATAATAATCATAACATAACAGTACACTGCGAAAAAGGATATACATTTTTTAAAGCGTATGGTAATGCTGTTTTAACATTGAACTGGAACTATTTACATAATACAAAAGTAAATTTAGTAAATTTAACTGTATCAGATATTGATGGAGAAAAAAATACAAAAACATATTTACATATTAGTTTTTCCGATGCTGTATATAGAATCATTTTTGTCAAACTAAAGTAATGCCAAACTTTGTGTCTGTGTGTCAAAGATCTAATTACTTTGACTATAGTGTCTATATTGTCTCTATAAATTTATTGCATTGTTAAGTTGTATTCAAATAACATTGACAGTGAAAGTAGTCAACACGACGAATTTATCGAATAATGTTTCAAGTTAAAAGTTCTACCCTGTGCTCAATATTAAACGCCTGAATAGTAGCTTTAGCCTGCCAAACTATGTATTACTAACCTTAGCCTGCCAAACTATGTATTTCTAACCTTAGTTTGCCAAACTATGTATTACTAACCTTAGCCTGCCAAACTATGCATTACTAACCTTAGCCTGCCAAACTATGTATTACTAACCTTAGCCTGCCAAACTATGTATTACTAACCTTAGCCTGCCAAACTATGTATTACTAACCTTAGCCTGCCAAACTATGTATTACTAACCTTAGCCTGCCAAACTATGTATTACTAAGATCTTTTGCCGAACAAAAAGTACTCCTTTCGGACCTTGCGATCTGTAGTGCGATAATGTGAAGATCATCTGTTTCTGTAGCCTTTGGTTAACGAGGGTGCCATATGGCTAACACAACGACCAATCGCCTTTACTTTTCACCAACAAATGTACTAGATAAGCTTTATTATATATCTTTTTTTTCCCAGCTATATCACGTAACCCTTGTGTCAATTATCATTGTGAAAATGGAGGTATTTGTACAGCACCAGCAGATGCGCCATATTGTCTGTGTCCTGTGGGTTTCGCCGAAAACAGATGTCAGTCGACACTTGTGTAATGTCAAGATATACATTTTGTCTTTGATGCAAGAAAAAGAACAAAAATAATTGTAAAAATATTACCACATATATAAATTACTTTATGTGTTACATTATTTCTTTGTTCAAGAGCAAAGTGTAAAAACTATTGATGTCTGGGTGTGGCTGAACTAAGTTGGTGCTGACCAACAAAACAATGATAAATTGTTCTGTACTATTAGTAATTATGGATGCTATTATAAAAACAGACCACGAATTTGAAAACGTCCAAACTTTCAAATATCTAGGAAGTACTATTAATTTAAAAAATGACCTACTAACAGAAATAAAGAAAAGAATAGCAGGAGGCAACAGGGCATTTTATAGCACCCACCATTTACTTAAGAGCAAAACGATTTCAAGGAAAACCAAGAAAATAATATACAAAACTATAATAAGACCAGCAGCAATGTATGGAAGTGAGACCTGGACACTGACAAAGACATCTAAAAATTTACTTAACACTTGGGAAAGAAAAATTCTTAGGAAAATCTATGGTGCCATACAGGATGAAACAGGGTGGAGGACACGCACTAACCATGAGATATATCAATTGTATGAAGACCCACCAATAGTGAACGAAATAAAAAAGAACAGACTACGTTGGGCAGGTCACCTTGAAAGAATGTCAGACAACAGAAGGGCGAAAATCGTATACAGGCAAAAACCAAAAGGCAGGCGACCCAAAGACAGACCTCTAATGCGATGGATAGATGATGTGGAAGCAGATCTGAAGCAGCTTGTGGTTAGGGCGTGGAGACGAAAGGCCCAGGAGAGATCTGAATGGAAGGATGTGTTAAAGCAGGCCAGAGCCCTCCATGGGCTGTAGCGCCACTGGGATGGATGGATGGATGGATGGATTATAAAAACAAATATTATTTCAATGAGGATTCCATTGTTTTTAAATCAAAATAACTTCTCTTTTGATCAAGTCAGACATTCTAAAAGTGGAACATAAAATGTTTTCTTATCTTATTAAGTACAGAGCTACTTCAATAGGGACGTTAATTACGTCCACTGCAGGTCAATCTAGTCATGCATGCTAGTCAGAGGCGTAAACTCTGCTAAGTCGTTTTTGCTTTCGTGGCTTATTCAGGCAGCCCATTCCATGCTCAAATAAAATGAAAAAAGGAGCACTTGTACGAATGTTTCTTAGCACAAGGAATAAAAAAATATGCCTTTGTCTTTGTGTCTTTCTGAGTCTTTTTTATTAAATTTTGTTTTTTACTTGTTAACAAGTCAACGAACGCAGATAATTTTTTTATTCCTTATACCTCCCCCCCCCCCTAAAAAAAAAATTAAATAGATAGAACTAAGTATGAATCTAAAGCAGAAGATGTTGACATTCAGAGTGTTCTAGGGATTACTTTGTGTGTTGAACGGAAGTTGTACTGGAATGCCACTGGAGAGAGGTCCCACCTGTTGGGGAGTCTTCAGCACTGACAACAGCAATGGGACCGAAAACTGGGAAACAGAAGTTACTAAAAATAGATCCAGAACAAGCTCCTGAAGTCTTGGAAGAAGTAGATGTTGTCGAAAAGGAAGAAGATCCTTACGAATCTCTACGGTAATATATTGTAGATTATATCTTGATCTTTAGATTTAGTCAATTTAGACATATAGATCTAGATCGATGTTAATCTTGTCATCTAGAGCTACGTTTTAGGTCATCATAACTATTATCACGACTTCTATGATTTAGTTAGTTTATGATCCTACTCTAGATTAAAATTTGACTCATGTCAATGTTTGTTTTGTTCTACATGTTTTGGATGTTCCTTCAGAGTTGAAGATAGTTTACTTCCTAGTCTAAACCTCCCGCAGGACGACGGGGGATGGGAGAGGGCAGGGTTTGAACGCGGGACCATCGATAAATCCAAACGGCAGTTCAGAGCGCAAATCACAAGACCAGGCAGCCATCCTGAATGTCAACTCTTTTTTTTTCTATGTAAGACCACCCATCAACAAAAAGCATTTAAACTTAATTATCTTCTGTTGTCCAGTAAAAGCCAATGTCCGTGTATTGTACATATTAGACTAGTTACCTACAATTTTAGGCTTATTTATTTGAACACAATAAATACTCCAAATATAAACAAAAACAGATTCAAGTAGACTTAGTTACTTCTAGGAATAATCTCACGAGAAATAGATTTAGTATATACAGACATAGCGACATACAATTTTCTGTTATACTGTATCCAGTTTAGTCTCAGCTCTTTGAAAAGGATACTGTGATGTTGGACCGTATTTCTATCTCAAGGAAGTTTTTATTTAGTGACTTAATTTAATAACTAAATTTGAGTCTTAAGTTTTCTAAATATTTCAACTTGTAGTTAATGTATAGAATGCAACCAGTTCTCTTATCACCATTGTTTTTTTGTTTTTTTTTTGAAGAGCTGGATTAATTGTGAAAGTATAGCTCTTTTAGAATTCCACTTATTCCAAAATTAACTAATACCTGTATATTTTGCAACCGATAGAAAGGTATAAAATAATGGTATCCCAAATATGAAAAATACAATTCAAAACATAGGTAAATATCTGACTGACCACAGTGCACGCTTATACAGTTTACTGGGTTTAAAGAGATCATACAATCAATACAATCAGGTGCTCTAGCCAACAACCTCTGCTCTATCTAGATTCGAACTCAACATATTTCACTCAACAGCTACACTCCGCAAAAAAAGGTTCAGAAATGTAAGCTGCAGAGACAAACCAGATATGTACCAGTCCGGAAAAAGCCTAAGTTGGCAGCGGTGTCTATTGCACGCCAGGACGATGACTCTACAGAGGAAGATGGCTGCAAGAAACACAAAAGTTTCTCAGCTCAAGACGCTGTTCGTGCTAGCTCTCTCTTGATGTCGGCAAAGAAAAATGGTAAGTTTTGCGAGTGCATGTGTTGATAACCTGTCTGTCGCCAACAGCAGTTAAAACGTTAGCCAGCGTCAGTAACAAATTTACAAAACCTACAATTTAAGTAAATGGATGGGATTTGATACAAAGTATAACTCTATAGCCGGAACAGTAACAGATTTACGGCAGTGTGCACTTTGCAGCCTTTCAATGTCCTACTTCTAAGACGGAGGGTGTTGTGGACGGTCGTTGACTTGTAGCATCAAACTGCTGGTAGACAACAATATCGATGTAGGCTTATTATATCTTAACTTGTAAAACTTGAAATAACTTGAATAACTTCTAATTAATGAGACAACAGTAGATTATAAAAAAAAACATGTCATATAATGTGATATGACTACTGACTGTATTGTCCAATGATGTTTAGTAGTGTACTCTAAGGTACTGTAAATTGAGGTGAAAAAATATTCTATAAGGCTAATTACTGTATTGTGTGTCAATATGTAATGAATCGATGTTTAAGATACTAAGGGTGTTTGTTTTGAATGACTAGAACTGTATTTTGTGTGACTGTGTATGGACAAGCTAGCTTTATTGTTGCTACTTGGTCGAGTGATTGTGTGTGACTGTGTATGGACAAGCTAGCTTTATTGTTGCTACTTGGTCGAGTGATTGTGTGTGACTGTGTATGGACAAGCTAGCTTTATTGTTGCTACTTGGTCGAGTGATTGTGTGTGACTGTGTATGGACAAGCTAGCTTTATTGTTGCTACTTGGTCGAGTGATTGTGTGTGACTGTGTATGGACAAGCTAGCTTTATTGTTGCTACTTGGTCGAGTGATTGTGTGTGACTGTGTATGGACAAGCTAGCTTTATTGTTGCTACTTGGTCGAGTGATTGTGTGTGACTGTGTATGGACAAGCTAGCTTTATTGTTGCTACTTGGTCGAGTGATTGTGTGTGACTGTGTATGGACAAGCTAGCTTTATTGTTGCTACTTGGTCGAGTGATTGTGTGTGACTGTGTATGGACAAGCTAGCTTTATTGTTGCTACTTGGTCGAGTGATTGTGTGTGACTGTGTATGGACAAGCTAGCTTTATTGTTGCTACTTGGTCGAGTGATTGTGTGTGACTGTGTATGGACAAGCTAGCTTTATTGTTGCTACTTGGTCGAGTGATTGTGTGTGACTGTGTTTGGACAAGCTAGCTTTATTGTTGCTACTTGGTCAAGTGATCAGCTGATAAAGGGGTTTAAGATATAACTAAGTAGAAAGGGAGCAGGGATTGCTGGAGGAGGCAGCACGTACTAAAGGAAATGAAATGTCAAGATAATAAAGGTAAGTGTTAATAGTTTTTATGTCTTTTCTTAGTGTGTACAAGATAACGAATACAATGTTAAAGTGACGACATCGTATGAGCACATTTTATCGTGTAAATTTCAATGTGAATAAAATTTTATATTCCATAAAGTCAAAAGTCACATATTTACAAACATTTACAATAATTTACATCATAGTGCCTGCCTAAGCCTATTTGGTATCGGGTAATCGACTTCATAGCACATTTACAGCACTAAAAGATTGCCTTTGACTCGAAACAAAATGTGGTTTAACAGGAGACTTGTTGTGGGGGCTAAAAAAAATGGATTGCTTAAACGAGGAACTTCATTTTAAACAAAGCATTTATATATTTTTTTTCTTGTCTAGAGAGATGTTTCATTAATCAGCAATCAATTGCGCTGTTTGTCTGTTGTTTGTTTGTCTCAGAAAAGTATCAGCTGGAGATGGACGTTATTAGCGCTCCGCCTCTGACTAAGTGGGTGTCGCCCAGTGAACTTTCACGTCTTCCTCCGCCCATTCAGGTGTTGACACGCAGAAAGCCGCTGGCGTCCAGTGTCAGGCAACTGATGGCCAAGAAAAGTAAGGTACAAGCACGGAACCTGGATCACTTCGTTGAAGTAAGTGTTTTCGTTTCTATTTGGCGGTAATGGCCGACATTTGTGAAATAACTATCACAGATTTCTAGTGGAAAACCCAGATATGACTTAGTTGCAAAAAATGACAACCTCCAAAACAGTGTAGCTACAGCAATTTCGGTGAAAATGAGAACTTGGAATAAATCCGAAGATCCCGAAATTAGAAATCCCAATCCTCATCATGTTTCGAACTCCGGACCCCGGTTCCGAAGCCAAGCGCTTTACCACTCAGTCACCGCGCCTTTGTATCAATGACATTTTTTAGTTTATAAGGAAATTATATATACAGGGTGCGTCAAAAAAATGTATACACACTTTGAACTGTCATAGACAATTTTTTCCAGTTCTACAATGTTAAATTTCAGCACATGGAGAGCTTAATGTCTAATTGGAAAAATAAATGTGATTAATGTGTGTAATGTTCAAACTGTTGGCCTTCAGCATGAATACATTGCTGAGTACGAGCCAACATTGATTCCGTACATCGTACCAAAGTGTCCACTGAGATTTAGCTGTTGCACCAGCCTTGGAATGTACACACGAAACTTGCCTTTCCTCAGGATGCGTAGCACACTACTAGCACTTACATCACTCTCACGTGTCGCTTGACTTGACGATTTTTGAGGTGAACGCTGAAACAGTTCCAAGACCGCAGTTGTGGACTCATCACTTGTAGCTGTACGAGGTCTCCCTGATCGACCTTTATGCACATCACACACTGTTCCGTGAATTTCAAATTTGTCTCGTAGACGTGTAACTGTCTAGGAACCGCAGCTACATTCTCAAACTTCCAATACCGCTAAATTATCTACTTCTGCTCTTCAAAACTCAAACGCTCGACCGCCATGTTGCAGTTACTTCCTTGCCACTCCGGCACTGCGTGTGGTACAGAACCACCTTCACAATTATTTTTCCAATTAGACATTAAGCTTGCTATGTCCTGAAATTTAGCACTGTAGAACGGAAACTAAAGTGTCTATGACAGTTCAAAGTGTGTATACATTTTTTTGACACACCCTGTATATATATATATATATATATATATATATATATATATATATATATATATATAGGAGGCAAAGAATTTATGATTTTTTTACAAGAAAAACATACAAATGTACTTTAAAAAAACAACAACAATAGGCTTACATCCTTTATAAAACGTATAGAAAGATTTTTTTTAAAATTAATAAATGTTGACAAAATGGATTTTTTTTAACCCTCCAAATCCTCCCCTCTCCGCCGAGTCCTGGTTAAGCGAATGTATAGATCTACTACACTTTATTATATTCCAATGATAGGCTTTTAGATCTAGTTTTAGAAGACGATGCGCACAATGTTCCAGAACATTAATTTATTAAACTCTTGCATGTGTACAGAAATATTGTTCAAGATAAATGTGTTCTTGTTCTCTAGGCAAATTTAAATTTATTTCTTATATACTTTTAAAAATTTAGAACGGTGTAGCTAGAGTTTTGCCAGTATGTCCGACGAGCTAGTAATTCTTTTCTAAAAGAGATAGGCTACACCAATTGTCAAATTTCTAAGAAAATCGTTAAAGCCGATTTCGAGAATTCCGTCCACCCACCCAGGTTTTTGTTTCCATAAAATAACAGTTAAATAAAAGTAGTATAATACGTCTTGGTTCTAAGGTTCACTTTATATATATTTATTGTCATTCTTTATAAGGTTTTATCCTCCTTTCTTTTGTCCTCTGTTGAGTATGTTGGTCTCTGGTAACGCTACATCAGTCTGTTATTTTAACGGGACCTTACTATAAGAATCTTTAAAAAAAATGCCTATATTTTGATTCAGTGACCCACTTTTTAAACAATGTTTTATTTGGTATGTGTGTCAAAGGGAGGCAACACACCATAGGCTCCGAGACTGAGGAATTAAAGAGCTAGTTATAGTACCTGTGATAGATTCATACAAAGTGACCCTATCATTAAAGAAACCATTTCTCTACAGGTGAAGGAAAAACAAATTCGAATGGAAAACTATCTCATGGCTGCTACGGGGAAAAATAGGTCAAATCTGCTTGTACGTAGGCAACAACTTCTTCCAAAAATACCCCCTGCAAACTTAGAGCAGCCTCTCATACGCTTGGAGACTGCTCTACCGCCCGTCACAAAAGCAGCGGTCAACCTTTTTGGAATGGCCGAGCACATGAAGCTGGAAAAACGAGGTATCTGCCCGAGACTGACCAAAAAGCAGCAAGGGTACTCGATGGTCAGTGAATGGGTGGGCTGCCCGGGAGTGACCGATGTGATCTTCCAAAAGCTAGGCTTTGGTAACGAGGACGTCCAGGAAGAAGAGTACAACTTTGGTTCCGTCCCGGAGGGTGAGAGTTCAGAGTACGTTCCTCAAATTGAAAAGTTAGGCTTGGTGGGGAATGTGAGCCCAGTTTTTGTAGGAAAAGCGAGGCTCAGTGTACCTAAAATTAGAATGACTGTACAGATTGCTAGTTTGACTAAATCCCAAGAAACCGGGTACAACAAGCACAGTAACAAACATTTCACTGCATCGCACCACTTAGAGAGAGCATCCGTTTTTTCATATGGCTTCGGCGATTCTGAATCGAGTGTTGGCTTAATTATATGCGACACTGTTTTATCCTGGCCTGTCGAACAGGAAAGCAGGATAAGGTCCGAGATCATTGAAGTGGGATGTACCGCCGATCTAGGCAAAAATGAAATATGCTCCATAAAACTGACAAATACTGGAACCACGGCCATTAATTACAAATTTGTCAGGAAAGATCACAAAGACGCATTTGACTTGAAAAAATATCGCCTGACTCGGTTTATCATAGATGGCGATAATAGAGTCATTCTTCCCGGAGAGACATTCCAGGTTCCTGTGTTGTACAAAGGAGTTGAGCCCGGTTATTACACCGAGGACTGGTGTTTACTGACCCGGCCGGTGCTGGAAAACGGGGCGGAAATTATACTCCGCCTCTGGGGAATCACACGAGGTTTCGACAGCTTTATCAACGAGCGAGAGCTCATCGAAAAAATACTCCACAAAAGAGAAACAATTGCGGTAGTTCAAGACAGAATAGATAAGATATTAAAAAACCTACCTTTAAAAGAGACTATTGCAGTTGATGACCGTTTCCAACATGATATGAAAGGACCTGACCTCTTTCGCTTCCACAATCCCGGCTTGCACTATCGCATGCCGGAAGTCTTTCGGCTTGGAAAACTCTTGGAGATGCTGGACGTCCGGAAGACGAAGCCGATGACCCCGAAAAAGTTAGCCAACAAAAGCGAGTCGCTGATGGAGAGTCTGAGTAACTTGGAAGCTTCGATTCAGACATTCTTTGTGGACCCTGCGAATTCCTTTACGGAGGAAAAAGAGCAAGAAGACGACAACGAGGACGATGAACTGGAAGACGACGACGAAGAAGATTATTTTGTTAATGAGCAAATGCCGATTATGTTCGAGCCAAAAAGCTCACTGGCGCTCAATGCAGCGCCTGGCAAAAAATCCACCATCGATAGCTGGCAAACTTACATGCTAAGGAAGATCAATGCAGAAATGAAAGCGAAATCAGTAATGTTCACAACTTCCAGCGAATACTTTGGCAAGTCTGCTATTCTGCATTCATCTCTCATGAATATAGTAAATTGCGACATTTATGTGGATGAATTAGAGAACAGAATTTTGGACGAGGTAGATCTTTTAGAAGAGCAGGAAGCATACTTCAATGTGATGTCACAGCAGATGTCCAGACTTTGTTTTAGGTAATTAGTTTGATGTCAATCTGTCTCTATGGCTGTAAATCTAGCACTTCGTTAAGCATATCAATGTATTATTGTTATAACATCCATCAGTCCATTTATATAAAATATTAGATTAACAGTTATTTATCTTGGTTCCACGAGGTTTTTATTGCCGGAAGTGGTAATGGATATAAACACTCCACTACCTATAAAAGTATTCAAATGGCATGCGTCTCAAATAGCCTCTGACAATCAGTCCAACTCATTGCCTTCACGTGCGTTTCACATATTGGGTCCGGCGGAATTGTTAACACTGAAAGGAGAGGAGGCGAATGCGAGTTACTGACGCCTAAACAAGTCAGCTTCGGGAAAGGGGCTCGTTAACCTTGGCTGGTTACCCAGCTATCAGAAGGAAAAACACAAACACTGGAAATGCTTTGGGAATTAACCCTGAAAAAAAAATCAGAAACTGGTGACCCTTAGGAAGCTGACATCATACTATGTTACACTCTGGCAAAGAGCAAATTGTCTAAACTTTTGCCATTTCTTTGGACCCAATAGATACGCCTCTGCTCTGTCGGCGACAACGTTCCGATCAAAACTAATTCCCAGATTTTCTTCTCATCCTTCACAGTATGAGGCATAGTCGCTTAACGACTGCAGAAGCCATATTAGTCTACATCAGTGTTTCCCAAACTTTTGACCTACGTGTACCCCTTTTATAATTTTTGAAATACTGAGTACCACTCCCCCCGCCCACATTTTAATTTATTAAAGAACATAATAAATGGGTATTTAAAGAAAATCAGCATAGCAAATGAAGTGAAACGCGTACCCCATCCAATGTCTTTCCGTACCACTAGGGGTACGCGTATCCAACTTTGGGAAACATTGGTCTAAACCAATCTGTCATTAATAGCTTAAACAAATAACCAGTTAGCATTTTTTCTTTCAAAATTCAGTACAGACACGGCTGTTTCTGATGTGAGGTCAGGCGTCGCCTTAACATTATTAATGAACACCATAGATCGTTTCTGTGATTTCGCTACAAAAGTCAAGGTAATAATAATAATTTTTATTAGTGAAAAATAAACAAATAAACAAAAGACACACATTAATGTTAATAAAAGGTGTGATGGTAGAGCGCATATGAGCGAAACGAAGGGTCTTGGATTCAAATTCTGGTTAAAATTGAAATTCTGGATTTTTAAGACTCCCCTAGTCCATCCAACTCTGATAGGTAACAGATAATAGTTGGGGAAAGTAAAGGCGGTTGGTCGTTGGACACATGGCATCCCCTATAACTGTCGTCCATAAAAGCACATGAGTTTTACACCATCTTCCCCCTTAGTGGGCACGATATGAAGGGGGTAGAATTACATTTTTACCATGCCGTTATTAGATCTAAGTCGCTCCACGTCAAAGTTTTTGTTTTGGGAGTGTTGAAGTTGTTAGCCGCCCCCGAAAGGGAAAAAGACGCTTTAAGTTTTGTCCGAAATGTCTGTCCGTCTGTCCGTCCGTCCCGTTTAGATCTCGTAAACTAGAAAAGATATTGAGAATCCGACATCACAATATTTTAGACCATTCAAAGTTCTGATGCAACGGCTACTTTTTTTTTTTCTGAAAGCGAAAAATCTAATTTTTAAAATCAGTTATGCAAGCAGTTTTTTAAAGAGAAAAGCTAATTAGCATGCATTATAAGTTAGACCTAATTTAAAATAAATAATAATTTTTGAACTTCATTTTTCTGAACAAATTTTTTATATTGCAGGAATTTATTTTTTTTTATAAGAGATTGAGCCTTTCAAAACAATTACATCAATTATAAGACATCAGTTACGCCAGGGGAGGCGCGGTGGCTTAGCGGTAAAGCGCTTGGCTTTCGAACCGGGGGTCCCGGGTTCGAATCCTGGTGAAGACTGGGATATTTAACTTTGGAATCTTTGGGCGCCTCTGATTCCACTCAGCTCTAATTACATTAGTTGGGGAAAAATAAATGCGGTTGATCGTTGTGCTGGCCACATGACACCCTCGTTTTATATCCTAAGATTAGAATGCAGGAAAACGTTGGATTTACGGCTCACGATTGCAACTTTTTGTTTTGGTCTAGGAACTAGTTAAAGTCTGAGAAACGAATTAAACGGTTATATAGTCGTTAGAATGCTATTCATTTGAACATATTATTAATTATGTAGTTAACATCTCGCCTTCTGACTGCATGGATTTGGGGCAGCGTATAATTTCAATAAAGTAATCCTTGCTTTATAGGAACATTGGCGAAAACGAAAAGCGGAAGCTCCCACAAACTTTTTGAAAAGGTTCTCAATCCTTAGTGTACATGGTCTATAAAATAACTCATCCCTTAAATCCAATATCAAACTTTGAGACCAATCTTTCAGCTCCAGTGCTGTGAAAATTTATTCAACAATACAGTCAGAAAAGCAAAGACAGACAGCCAGATCTCAGTCCTGGATCACGTGGATGACAGCATGTTAGAAGTGCTCCTTGAAGGGGATGGGGAGAAACTGTACGTTTACAACCAATTTCTAACTTTGTTTTGTCTCCTTTAACCTTATCTTGTTTAATTTTAGGTTTATCTTACTTATCCTTATCCTGTTTAACTTTACCTTGAGAACTCTATCTTGTTTATATGTATGTTAACTTTAGTTTACCTTAACCCTCCTTATTTAACCAAACCAATGGTTTAGCATGCACGACTAAATGGACACGTTGGACGTAATGTTCTGTAGCAATCTCTAAGAGAAGATAAGAAATGGAACGGCCCGTTCCGTTTGACATGATTTTGGCCCGTGAGTTCTAGTTATCACTGATACTCATGTTTCGCCCCTTGAAATAGTTTATGTCTAAATGTTATTTATTTGTTTTATGCAGGGATTCTGAGGCGTCCATCCTTTTCTTGACTTCCATAACCTATTTCACCAACTTCACTTGTTACATGACTTCCAACATATTTCATACACTATCAACAGACTAAACACTCGATGTCTCAAACGCCCCTACTTCTGATTATTCATATCTCGTGTTCAAAATTCCCACTTTCCCGCTCTCTATTCAATCCAATTTACCAAAGTATAGCAAGATGCAATAAACTGTTTTACCTGTGACATGACAACTTAGATCAGCGTTCCTAACCCAAGAACATAAATTCTATTGTATATGCTTGTGAACTAATATTCCTTGTACTACTGATACATGGACGACATAAATCTATATTTTAGAGTTAACAAATGATACTCTCCCCTTATCAAGGGATGCTGTCTCCTCGTCCTCACTAGCCAAAGGGGAAGATGTATACGATGTTCAAGGCGACAACAATGACAACAATGTCACATGCGATGACTTCATCCCAAGAAATGACATGGAACCCAAAAGGTTATTAATTCATAATTTTATCTATCGATGGCATATCATACAGCATCAGACGGCAGTGCAGACTGTGTGGCCACACAAGAGTCTCATCGTCAACGACGCCCTCCACAAACTAAAATATTTCACCTTCACCTATCCCTTAGTCTGTTGGACCGTTGGGGCACCACACATGATTTGTTGACCGTCTTTTTCCATTCCTAAAATATATATAAAACAAAAAGAAATCTTTCATGTTTAAAAAAGCAAATTGAGGGTGAATTTGATGACTTTAATTTTACTTTAGTTTTCCTCGGGCTGTTACTTGAATTCTCTTACATTGGCCTTATTGATGAAGCCCAACTATTGGTAGGAGAAACAAGTCCTAGATTATTTCGTGGTTGTTTTACACACCCCCCCCCCCTTTCTTTTTTTTTCTTCCTCTCCCCTTGGCAACGCTCATGAAGGAAACACGTGACATAATGAATACGAATTCTTCGTTCGTTTTTTTTTCCAAAGTAAATAATATCTCTAAGTAAGTAAAATAAAGTTCACATTTCAGACCTTGCGATCTATTAGGTAGATGATGTAAAGGCCAAATGTTTTTGTTGCCAACAGTTAACGATGGTGTTATGTGCCAAGTACAATGACCAACCACCTTTTACTTTCCCCCAACTAATGTCAGGTACCCATTAAAGCTGGCTGGACTCGGAGGCGCCCAAAAATCCCAGATTCGAACCCCGGACCCATATTCGAAGCCAAGCGCTTTACCTCTCAGCCACCGCGCCTCTAAGTTAGATTTTAAATCGTCATACAACAATATTATTTAATATAAAAACAGCCTACCATTAAAAAAAAGGCTTGTTTTGAGTCCGAAGATTATGAGGAGTGCAGTATTTCACGTGGCTACGCAGCCCCAGCTGCGACCTATATATTTTGCAACATTCAGAGCAGACATAACTATTGTGACGTTCACTAAGATATATTTGTACGTATGGCAGTGAGTCTCAGTCTTTTCATTTTCTTCTCTCCTCCACCCAGTTACAAAGCCCATTATTATGACAAGATCTACACCAAGATGTATCTTCTGCTGTGTGAATACTTTGACTCTCTGGACCTGCTCCTGTCTCACTTGTGTCAGAAGAAAGAAAAGAGAGCTGACACAGGTACACTGCTGCCTGGAATTCAAAGGTGAATATAGAGTTACTTGTACAATGATTCTCAAATGTGTAGGCCTACATCTCACGACTCTTTTTTTTTTTTTTTGTCCATGGTTGAAAAGTGAGAGTTCACAAAGAAATACTTCGTCTTGTTTCCTGAATGAACTTTGACCCCAGGCAATGGAGCGAAGCAAGTTAAAACTATGTAACAATATCGAAGTCGGACGTTTTGGCGCAGTGGTCGTTTTGGCGACGGGACATTTTGGCGCTTAATATTTTTGACATATATGATAAATTAATTTAAATACGTATACACAGTTTGGGAAGCACTGATCTAACCTATCCTCCCCCAAATTACATACTTTTATCTCCTCTTTCTTTTTGTGATACCCATTCTTTCTATTTTCAACTTGTAGGGTAACCATAAAGGCCAAGAAGAACGAGACCCAAGCCCTGCTAAGCGCCCCGTTACCCCCAAGCTGGGTAAGACTGGCCCAAAAAATGGACTTGGTCTCAAATCAGATAAACAACACTTTACGATTGTCCAAAACATCCCAGCAATGAGCAATAAAAAAAAATGAAAGGAATCAACAAAGGCTTTGCTACGCTTTGAATCCTGTTTTTATACCTTTTAGTTTTTACAATGTTTATTTTACATCATTTACAATTCATGTTTTTAATTGTCCAAATGTACCCTGTGTGTAAAACAAATAAATGAAATATTATCATATACAGGAAAAAAAATGAATTGTTTATTTGTGTGTTTGTTTGGGATTGTGTTACGAAGTTTAATCAATTCTTGTTGTTTTGATTACAATTTCTGCAAAAGAGCTAACAGCTCAACAGCAAAAAGCTTGCTAGAAGAAGAAGAAGATGGGTGGAAAGGAAGTTATTCAAAAGTTAGAAGCTCAAGTGCGCAGAGTGGTTAGAATGTGGAATGGCGCGAATGTGTGTTTAATACAATAAGGATTGGAAGTCGACAGATTATGTGAATATCTTGGGTTCGACCCTCATTCTTTTTTCCTTATTTTTGAATGAAAAAATTTGAATGTTTTTAGTTCACAATGTTATTACAGCATAAGATACGAATCAATTAAAAAAATACTTTGGCGAGATTAAATGTAACAGGTTTACACAAGTGATGTGCAGACTACTGCCCTCAATCTCAGTCTTCACCAAGATTCGAACCCGGAACCTCCGGTTCAGAAGGCAAGCTCTTTATCGCTCAGCCACAGCGCATCCAAAGTAAAGTTCCCCTGTCAGACCTTTTGATCAAAAGGGCAGATGATGTTAAGGACATTTTTTTCTTTGGCCAACGGTTAACGAGCAGGTTGTCAAGTGGACAGCACAACGATCAACCGCCTTTACTTTCCCCAACTATATTCAGGCACACATTAGAGTTGGGTGGACTCGGGGGCGCCCTGAAAATTCCGAAATTCAAAATCCCAGTCTTCACCGACATTCGAACCCAGAACCCCAGGTTTGGAAGCCAAGCGCTTAATCGCTCAGCCACCTAGCCCCCTTTTTATGATAAACACAGGGGCTAAATTCGGAGTCCAATTTAATGGATGCTTCTAAATTTTGTTTACAACAGATTTTCATAAAATTAGATAAATTTTAAATATTTTTTAGTATTTGAGCTATGAATGGACCTTATTTTTAACAACTTAGCTGTATAGCTTAACAGAAAAAGTAAACTAGAAAAAATTATTGAAAATCCGATATCATGATTCTTAGACCTATCAACGTTCTGATGCGACGGCTACTTTTTTATTTTCCGAAAGCGAAAAATTTAATTTAAAAAATCTACTATGCAAGCAGTTTTTTCAACAACAATGAATACACCATTTTTTACACTATTTACTATTAATTGGAAAAAAACAAACAACAACACTGGAGACTATTTAGAAGGAGTGATTATTAATTACCATATTTTAACACATCTATGCAAACTGGTTTGTTTTTTTTTTGGTTAAAAATGCTTTAAAATAATTTGTACTATTAAACTAAATACTTTCTGTCAAACTAATTACTAATATTTTAAACAAATTGTTTACTTAAAAAAGGGGAAAACATCTTTTTAGTTTGCATATAAGCTAATAGATCAGAAAATAAAAGCGACTTACTCTTACCTAATGATCAATCTTATTCAAGATGTGTATAGACCAGCGTTTCTTAAATGTGATCAACACCTCGTGATAGTTCATTAGAGGCGATGTGCAGTCAGCACCATTTTTGTTACTGACGATGGTATTTTACGATAGACCTAGCCTTTGAAAACAATTTTATCTAGTAGAGTATTTTTACATTGTTACAAAGTTTATATCAACTCACTCCGTCTGTCTGTCTGGAACAATTTTCGAACACGTTATTTCTCCCACGCTCAATCTCAGATCAAGTTGAAATTTCGCATAATTATTTCTTGTACCTGACAAATAAATGATAAAATTTAATTTTTAAAATCAACTATGGAAGCAGTTTTTTAAAAATAAAAATACATCATTTTTACAACCATTCACTATTAATAGTAACAAACAATGGAGGCAATTTAGTAAGGGAGATGACTTTAACAATATTTTAAACTGATTTATGCAAACGGTTTTAGATTTTTTGTTTTTCATATTATCGTGTGAACAGCAGCATCTATTGGGGCTCCACACAAAATCTATCAACCTTCTTTCTCCATTATTCTCTGTCATTTGCCTTTGATAGAATTTCATTCTGATATTCTTTCTGAAAATATTGAAACTTGCCTTTTTACCAGCCTGGGTGGACCACTTCGGGGGCCGATTTTGAGTTTGTGTTTCCACACAAACTGTCTTTGTAACCTTGTTTTTATTTATTGTACATACATTTATGCACTATTTGAACTAAAATGTCTAGTAAAAAAAGATTAGTTTTTCAACACCCATTCTCGGATCAAGCTGAAACTTTACACAATTATCATTTGTACCTAAGAAAATATTATCAATTAAAAATTAACCATTTAGTCAATAAAGTTCTGGTAATTATTTTTTTAGATAAAAAATAAAATAAATTCTACATTATTGAGATATGTAGTTGTAATTGTGGAATACTTCCCTTTAAATAAGCTTTTTTAAAAAGTATTTTTATATTTTGCTTGTTTCTTATTACATCCTGCAACGCTGGCATATTTTGATATATATTTTTCCACTCTCGCATTTCGTCAATCCCCCTTTTGGTCCTTAAATTCTAGTATATGTTACGTTTAAATGACCATCGATAACAGGTATACTTATTTCCTTCAACAATACTCTTTAGAAAATAGTCCTACATACAATCTCTTCAAAAAATTTTAGGAAAATCTCCAATGACCTTTTCTCCTAAACGGAAGTGATCTACTATTTCATCATTGCAGACGACCAA
Organism: Biomphalaria pfeifferi; assembly: GCA_030265305.1. NCBI lineage: Eukaryota > Metazoa > Mollusca > Gastropoda > Planorbidae > Biomphalaria > Biomphalaria pfeifferi. The sequence goes on along the minus strand of JASAOG010000081.1, from coordinate 2,538,212 downwards.
GATGTCTTTGCACAAGGGTGACAAGGTGATTAAAAAAACAATAAAAAAGAGTAACTCTTCAAAATGGTAGGCCCATCAGCTAATGCACATTGAATAGAAGTAATTATTTGTATTTTTTGCTCAAACAAAGTGTTCTTTATAAGATTAGATCTAGATTTGGTTGAGCATAGATTAAAGATTTGGTTTTAGATGTAGCATAAATATACATTACCCCAACACTTAGATATTTGGTAGAATACAGTCTTTCAAGACTGGATTTAGAATACTTGCTGCAGAATGTGAAGAAACCAATGAATTAGGGTTACCAGACGCTTGGCGAAAGGAGAGCTCCTAATTTTTATAAGGTTTGTTCTCCGTTCGGCAAGCATCGGCCTAAGATGTACACATTTTCGGCCTTTCCTACGTTTTTTTTACTGCAATCTATCTATAATGGCATTGTTATTTTAAAAAAATTAATTGACTAATGGACCTCATTCACCAATCGTAAACAAACAACATTTAGCCACATGATTCTCTATATCTTCATACAAATTATGTAATCCATAAAGGCTGTCATGTGATACGTATTTTTCATTGTTTTTTAATCAATATTATGACGTGGCTAAATGTGTTTATTAACGATTGGTGAATGAGGTCCATTGTTTAATTACATCTTATATTTTAAAAAAATCTTATTTTAGTATCATTAGAGACCAAACTTTAAAATCTATATTCTAAAGCCTAACTTTTTTTTATACCAAACAGTAGATATGGTAAAGCCCAATATTTTTTTGTGGCCAACAATAAACTATGATGCAATGTTGTCATCACAATGAAAATTATATTTTCCTTTCAGGCAACTCATAGAGTTAGGCGGATTAAGTGTTAACACTCAATTCCAGGATTCAGGGTCTCTAGGACTCAAGGTCTCTATGACTCAAGGTCTCTAGGACTCAGGGTCTCTTGAATTCGGATCGTATGTAGAGTAGAATACCGAAACGAACAAAAAAAAATGTCTCAAGTTTGCATGACGTCATCTGAATCAATTTTAAAACATGTTTCTTTTCTTCAGGACCAAAGTACACAATGTAACAGACATATCAAGGACGCCATCGTCTGTTTTGATGGAAGAACCTGGAGCTAACGAAGCAGAGAATTCAAACTTTCTAGCTAACGGACCACCAGATGTGCAAACCATGAAGACATTGTACGTCTTAAGGAGAAGGAAACTCAAGAAATCCTCTTGGGATGAGTTCAGCATGAGCGGTTGGACTTCGCCTAAGGAAAAACTTAGACCTACAGGCAGCAAGGCATTCCTGAACCTGAATACAGGTAGTATACTAAGGCACGGTACTGTCTTTATACTCTGATGAAACACTGTACTGTATTTATACTCTGCTGAGGCACAGTACTGTCTTTATACTCTGCTGAGGCACAGCACAGTACTGTCTTTATACTCTGCTGAAGTACATTACTATCTTTATACTCTGCTGAGGCACAGCACTGTCTTTATACTCTGCTGAGGCACAGTACTGTCTTTATACTCTGCTGAGGCACAGTACTGTCTTTATACTCTGCTGAGGCACAGTACTGTCTTTATACTCTGCTGAGGCACAGTACTGTCTTTATACTCTGCTGATGCACAGTACTGCCTTTACTTTAAGACCTAAAGCTCTGAGAATTTCCTTGATACAAATTTGGTGTATGCCAGATACTAATGTTTAAAAACATTCACGCAATTCTTAGCTCCAAAATATAAGGTTTATAATCTAGTGACACCTAATTAGCATCTCTTTATTCAGACACTTTAGCGGACGACATTATCTTCCCCAAGAAGATGTCAGTTCGAGAACCGGACCCCAGTACACCAGAGCCGTGGTATATCATTCATAGGCAGCCCCCGTATGACCGACTTTACCATGTCAACTTGGAGAAGAGTCTTAACCTAGAGAAAAGTAGCCTACAACTATTTGAAAAGGTCCTTAGCCTATGTATTGGTTTGTAAGAATTTAACAATTATTAATTTTGTTCTGTTTTCTACAAAGATAAAGTGAAACATAGCACAGAGTTTTAATTAGTTCGTAAAATAAGTGACTTTAAATAATCAAGACTCAAACTCAGTTTGTGTGCTTAGTCAGTGGGTTATGAGATTAAATTTTTTTACAAAGCTAATATCAACTCACTCTGTCTGTCTGGTAAAAAAAGTTTGTACACGTTATTTCTCCCACACCCAATCTCGGATCAAGCTGAAAATTTGCACAATTATTTCTTTTATTTGACAACACAAGAACCAATAAAGAAAATAACCACTTAGTTAATTAACTATTGGCAATTAATTATCTTGTTGGTATCTTCAACACGGTAAAGAAATTTTACTTGACTGAAGTGGTGGTATAAGATGAATTAGTCCTCTTTATAGGTCGCCGTTTTTTTTATGTCAGATGTATAAGTTTGTGAGAGAGTAAAAAGTTATGTAGGTCAGTTGTATAAGTTTGTTAGAAAGTAAAAAGTTAAGTAAGTCAGATTATAAGGTTGTTAGTAAATAAAACGATCTGTATGTCAGCCGTACAAGGTTGGTAACAAGTAAAAATTCACTTAAATTTATTAATTTTAGAGTTAACAGCTCAAGAATATTTGGCCTTTTTTTAAAACCATAGACGCACAAAAATACATAATAATTTCTGACAACTTGACAAGTGTAAAAAGTTTTCTTAATTTTATTTTTTCAGATGAAAAGACATCAACTTAAAACTGAAAATTGTTTAATGGAAAAAACTGGGAAAAAACGAAGTGGGTTATTACTCCGGAGAAAACAGCTATTACCGAAGATTCACTCGCACAGCGATGAGAGGGATCTAATAGAATTAAATATAGTTGAGAAGCCCAAGGAATTACCACAGAGAAACATTTTTGTTTACGATAAATACAACGCTTTTTTGAAACACGACCTCCTGCCTGCCATCAGTAAAAAAGACATGGGTTTTCCAGTAGTGCAAGAGTATGTTGGTTGCCCTGACGTTACAGATTACATTCTGGGAGAGTTGGGAATGCCATCCAGACATAAAACTTTTGGCGGCAGTCCAATGCATTTGAATGAGAACTACAGCTCGGCTCCGTTCATTCCTCTGTTGGGTGTTGTAGGGTCCAAGTCAAATCGTCAGAAACGCGGATTGAGAATTGAGACTGATTCCGTCAACACTAGCTTTGAGAAAAACCGGGAAGCGTTCTCCCGAGCCAGCGAGAGCGTCTATCGAGAGAAACTCTTCTATGATAATCTGCTGCCCGACGATCTGTGTACCAGGGTCGCGCTAACCATTGGTAACAATCATTTGGAGTGGACGACGAACCAAGAACGGGGGTCGAAGACATGGATAGTCTCTGTCGGATGTTCTGCTGAGCATGGCCAGAGAGGCTTCGGATCAGTCACCTTGAAGAACACAGGCACATGTGCAATTTATTTTCATTTTGAAAAAGAAGACACAGTCAATGCACTGAAGACGTCGCTAAGTTTACCTTACAAGTTTGTCTTTGACTCATGGGGAGGAGTCATATTGCCTAACGAAGTCTTTAGAGTACCCTTTTTATACCACGCTTACTCGTTGGGTATCTATTCAGAGAATTGGAGGCTCATTACCAAGCCGGTTCTGGAGAATGGCGCCAAGATTTTAATGCGGATATCAGGGACAACAATGCACCAAGACATGCGCATTGGCGACCCCTGTGCGATCGAGAAAAGGGTCCAGGAATTTCAAGCTACAATGATTGCTAAACAAATAGTTGACGACCTCATTCGCCACCTACCACTTTCTGATTTCATGCTAAAGAATACAGTGTTTCCGAATGTGTGTTTAGGCCCTGATGCTTTCCTTGCATTAAATCAAGGCTTCTACTACAAAACTGCGTCCGTATATAGACTCGGAAAACTGTTGCAGGTCTTGGAGCACCGGAAGTTGATAAAGGAGGAAGGCTACGGAGAAGATATAGGCTACAGCGAAAGCTTCGTTAGACCGCGCCGTTCATCAAGTTTCGAATACCCGGAACTGGAAGACGAGGAGAACGAGTTTGAGGACTACGGCGAGGAAGAGAGCGATCGCGATGTCTATGTTTCTAGCTCTCCAAAGTTTAACAAGAAGTCATTGTACATGTCCCTGAAACGCAAGTCAAGGTATCAGTCAGAGATAAACCCTGTCAGGACGCTTTACTTTCTGTTAGACCCAGATAGCCCAAGGCTGAAAGTGTTTTCCAATGACATTGATGAATCCTTGTCTCCGGAGGCTCTACAGGTCAGCGACTTAATGGTAGCTGCTACGGACTCAAACGTTCGTACTTTCAAGAGACGAATTTACCCAAGAGCTCCTGTCAATCTGACTTTTACCGATTTTAAAATCGATATAATTAGAGATTTGATTTTAGAAGATTCCTCAAGTGTTGACATTCAGAATACACATTTCGCAGTACTCTCCAATGAAGTGGATAAAATATCTTTCAGGTATGCTCATCGTTTTAATAAGTTACAATTATCTCAGACATGGCCTGTTATTTATTATTCAACAGATCTACACGAATATTTGAAATGGTTTATAGAACAAGAATACCTTACTGTCTTTTTTTTTCGCAATAATTAAAATCATTTAGATAATGGGGGCGCGGTGGCTGAGTGGTTAACGGGTGGCTTCCGAACCTGAAATCCTGGGTTCGAATCTCGGTGATGACTGGGATTTTGAATATCGGGATTTTTAGTTCACCTCTGAGTTCACTTAATTCTAATAGGTACCTAATTTTAGTTGGCAAAGTAAGGGCGGTTGGTCGTTGCGCTGGCCAAAGAAACCTATACATCATCTGCCGTATAAGTTAGCAAGATCTGAAAGGAGAACTTTTTAAAAATAAAAATATATAATAGATACGTTTGCTGTTCAGCGCTGCGGAAAATGATGAAGTCGTGATATTTAAAAATGTCAGAATCTAGAATCTAGAAGTAGGGCCATCTTCTTTTAGTTGGTTTTGAGTTTGTCCACACCCTAATGTCGGATCAAGTTGAAAGTTTTCACAATTATTTCTTGTACCTGACCAAAAACAACAACTAGTTAATTAACTATTTAATGTGGTGGTATAAATTGTAACATTAATGCCGATACGCCCTTCTTTACCCCGCCCCGTTCCCAAGTGGTCCAGACAAGTGATAGCATCATAGCGCATTAAGACAAGTGATAGCATCATAGCACATTGAGACAAGTGATAGCATCATAGCACATTGAGACAATTGATAGCATCATAGTGCATTGAGACAAGTGATATCATAGCGCATTGAGACAAGGGATAGCATCATAGCACATTGAGACAATTGATAGCATCATAGTGCATTGAGACAAGTGATATCATAGCGCATTGAGACAAGTGATAGCATCATAGCGCATTGAGACAAGTGATATCATAGCGCATTGAGACAAGTGATAGCATCATAGCGCATTGAGACAAGTGATATCATAGCGCATTGAGACAAGTGATAGCATCATAGCGCATTGAGACAAGTGATAGCATCATAGTGCATTGAGACAAGTGATATCATAGCACATTGAGACAAGTGATAGCATCATAGCACATTGAGACAAGTGATAGCATCATAGCACATTGAGACAATTGATAGCATCATAGTGCATTGAGACAAGTGATATCATAGTGCATTGAGACAAGTAATATCATAGCACATTGAAAAAACTAAAAGCATGCAGTTGCATTAAACAAAAACAGTTAATATAAATATTTGTAATCGCAAAGATTTATTATTATTAGTCCAGATCTATTACAAATTTAATTACATGACTAATCCAAACTAATTGATACAACTACACTTAATATTAGCTTTTGTTTTGTTGTAAACTATTTTTTAAATGTTGTTCGTATTTTAATTAATTTCATTTTCAATTTGCAACTTCAGACAATTCGAGCCATTGGCCATCAACCTAAAATTGTTGATAGCGAAAACCCTTTTATGTCATTTTTTGGATACATTTTGTGACAGTGTACAAAAATTTAAGGTAAGCCGATTCATCTCAAATTGACATTCTTCCTTTAGTGTGTCTGGCTCTAGAGAGGAAAAGGTAATTAAAAACAAACAAAATAAAAAAAAAATTCTTAAAAAAAAAAAACAAGGGGAAAAAACTCCGCCCTTGAAACTATATCTATCAATAATGTACAAGTTATTTCCCTTATTCGAACTTAAACAAAATAATTAATTACCAATAATTATTAACTTACTACTTCGGTATTTTTTAAATATTGATTCCCGTTATGTTAGGTAAAATAAATAATTGTTTAAAGTATCAAGTTGATTGGTATCAAACAAAATAATTAATTAACAGTAATAAATGACTAATTGGTTACTTAAAAAATTGATTCATGTCTTGTCTATGCCTATAAATAATTATGAGAAACTTCTGCTTGATCCGAGAATTGGTGTGGGAGAAACAATGTGTACACACTTTTTACCAAACAGACAGAGAGACAGAGTGAGTAAAAGGAGGGTATAGTTCTCGCACAGCATGACTTCATCTATTCAGTAGAGTTCTACAAATGATTAGAACAGTAGATCTATACTCTAAACTCTTTGAAAGAATTAAAAAGAATAACTGGAACACCGAAATATTGAATCATTATAGATCTACACATATCACAGGGCCGGATTTTTTCCCCAATCAAGTGTTTTCAACCAATTCAATTATTTCAACAAAGAATCTAGTTATTAATTAAAAACAATTGTAAGGGCCCTTTCCTGTGGAATACACAGGTAAGTAGCCTCGACTGTTTTGATCCTGAGTCTTACATCACACCATATGAAAGTGTACAATTTATCATACCATATCGAAGCTCACAATATCACACCCTATCGTAGTCTGCTCGATATGTAAATCTAAGTAGACTCTATAAAGATCTTGAGTGGTTAATTTTGGTTATCAACTCTTCTGTGTCAGTTAACATTACTAGTGACGTATCTTTTTAACAAGGTCAACTCTTCTGTGTCAGTTGACATTACTAGTGACGTATCTTTTTAACAAGGTCAACTCTTCTATGTCAGTTGACATTACTAGTGACGTATCTTTTTAACAAGGTCAACTCTTCTGTGTCAGTTGACATTACTAGTGACGTATCTTTTTAACAAGGTCAACTCTTCCGTGTCAGTTGACATTACTAGTGACGTATCTTTTTAACAAGGTCAACTCTTCCCTGTCAGTTGACATTACTAGTGACGTATCTTTTTAACAAGGTCAACTCTTCTGTGTCAGTTGACATTACTAGTGACGTATCTTTTTAACAAGGTCAACTCTTTACCGCAATTTCTCCCACTTCCAATTCTCGGATCATGTTGAAACTTTCCACAATCATTCATTGTCGATGATAACACATGAATCAATTAAAAAATAACCAATTAGATAAAAATTTAGTCGTAATTAATATAAAAAAACAACACTTGGCTAATTTAGAAAATTGGGTCGTTCCATAAAAAATTCATACTATCAATGGACTAATGAACCTTCAATTTTTAATTGTACTTGAATAGCTCAGTGGCAAAACAAGTTAGCATCCTACCTTGGAAACAGTAGTTCGAATTCCGACTCGAGCAGACTTTTATTTTCATCGGTAGAGTGCTATTTATGCAATTTTATTCAAAAAAAGCGATTATTTTAAAAAATATTTTAAAAACATTTCCTTGTTTTTCTTTGTAGCTCAGCTGCAACCTGGAAGAAAGTTATATGCTACTTCCTAAAGCTGATTGGTCACATAGGAAAGTGAAGTCGGAAGGATATATGTTAGTCTCTAAATATTTGAACAAAGTCGAATCCTGGATGAAGCGAAGCAGCAACTTGTTACGTTCTATCTCTTCCCCGGGGTAGGAACATATAAACAGCATTGGTAGTTACATGTTAAGTTCTAGGAGAAATGTCTTAAGATGTAAAATTCTGGGGTAAATATCTTTAGATGTAAAGTTCTGGGGTATGATCAGGGTGGGATTTCAGCTCGTTGACTCCGGGGTAGACATAAGTTCCTCGAGTTCCCAGGTTCCCGACCTCGACAGTTTAAATCCAAGCAACTAATATCGGCATCGAAGCCGTGACTGGCTAACACTGAATACAGGTTTTCATTTGAACATGTAGTGAATACCAACAGTTGTTCAACGTGAACGATATTAATCATAACGTAAGTTAATGTACATTAGTTAACAACAAGATTGTACGTT